>JANTQA010000017.1:0-574720 GCA_027625915.1 Anaeramoeba flamelloides | reverse complement strand
ACAAAAATTAGATTTATTTCGAATTTTTTAAAAAAATTACAATTTGCTAATCTTGTAACCATTTGCCAATAAATGTTCATCAAAGCAATCTAAGGAACTAATGCAAGCAGGGTTATTGCCAATTCCAAACTCCGTGAAGAGTTCATCTTGGTTTTAAGAATGCTACAATGAATGAATTTTAAAATAAATGATTAAATATTTGGAATATTTTGTTGAAATAAGGCTAAAATTAACGGTACTTTGAAGTTTTTGGGGAATTTACGACCAAAAGTAGGTTTAGTCTCTATTTCGAGATTTAAAATTTTAAAAAAATCGGTTAATTTGAATCAGTTTTTTATTGAAACAATAATTTTTGCTTCCTTCAAAGACAACAAGACTTGGGTGTTGGTCTTTTAATCCAAAATTTACACTGAATTAGATCACAAAACTAATAAAACAATAAAAAAGTAAAAATGACTAATTTTCACCTTTAGTTGTTATAATCCAAGTGTTACATTAATGAATTGTTCTTGATTTTTCAATTCCAAAATTGGAAACTTGGTTTAACTGATTGCAAAATATCTTTAAATTACTGTAGCCAAAATAAAGCGTGCCAAAAAATTTAATGACTGTTCCAAATAAAAAGCGGGTTTTTTTTTTCTTATAGAAGACCTATACATTAACCAATCAAAGAAACTGATAATAAACCCTAAAAAAAATCTGGTATTGGTTTTTTCTAGTTCTATTATTTAAAAAGAAATTCTAAAAACAAAGGATCAAATTGGAAAATTTATCTCAAAAAAAGAGGAAATTTTTAAGAAATTTTAATCATCAAAAAAACACAAAAAATTTCAAAAAATTGAGAATATTATGGAAACATCTAACTATTTGCTTTCCTATTTCAAATTTTACAACAAAAAACCAGACCTTTACTTTCAAAACCAATTTGAACTTAGGGTATACTATTCGGTAGTAGATTGAATGTTGCCTTGGAGCAAGAAGAAAAAAAAACATTGACTATGTTTTGAAACACAGATTAAAGTCTTTGTGCAGGCATTATTTTGATCACAAAATTGTAAAATAAAAAATCTTTTGAACTTTTTTTCTAATTGGATATTCCAAATTCAAAAATTAAAGGATTTGGATCATTTTACTGAAAATTGATTGTAATTATAAATTCTTTTTGTTCACAAGACAAAGCTCGTCCATCAAAAGTGATCTCGAATTTTTTATCAAGTTTGCTTAAATCCTCGTTAAAATAATTATTCTATTCGTGATACAAAAACAATTAATACATCTAACTATTACCTTAATAAAAAATATAATTCGTTAGAACTTTTTGAGAATTTTGAATCAGTCAAAAACTGAAATGTTTTGATTTCTTTTTCTTTCAATCAAGTTCAAATTTAATTACCAATCAAATTTCTTTTTATCTTTCTTTTTACAATCCTTTTTGCATTTTTTTGTTTTTCAAAAATAATTACTGATAAATTCTCATAAATTTCATAAAATTTTTAGTTCAATTTCCCTTTTTATAAATCTTCGAACTGTTCCTTATCATTCAGTCTAGGTCAAAGAATATTTTGATGAACAGCTAATTTTACAGAGTTTATGAACATTTGAGTTCATAAAATGCTTTAGTCAAAGCTTGAGCTTAATAATTTCAAAAAGGAAATTCAAGTAAAAAATTCCAAACACAAATTGCAATTTATCAGTACTATTCTTGATTTGTAAAAATCAAATAAGTTCTGAAAAACCATTCAAAATGTTTTCAGTTAGTTTTTTGTTTGAAAATAGAAGCTTCTGATAGTCAAATCCACAAAAAAAAAAAAAGAAAAAATAAATAAATAAAAATCTGACTAGTTTTTTTTTTTTCAAAAAGATTTCAAATAAAATGAATAATTTTTAATTTTTTTATACTTTTTACCTTTTCCAAATTTCTCTTTTTAAGTTGTTTGGGTTCCTCCTCTTTTTGTTTTTTTAGGTGCTTGGAGAGGTTCAAGGAATAAAAAATCATTATAAGAATTGGTGGACTTGGTCATGACTAACCTAACCAAACTTGTTAATGATCAGATCTAAAATGAATTGAGCTGGACTTATGCAACTGTAGAGAACTGAATCCAACGAATGCGATCTGAAGCCAACCAAAGTGAACCGAATTGGACTTTCCGTACAATCTGTCGAGTCGTTACCTGGACTGGGTTTTTGCTGTCGAGTCGGTATCTTGTACTGGGATTTTGCGAAAACAAGATTTGGGAAACTTGCAAAAAAAAAATAAAAAAAAAAGCAACTCAAAAAAAAAAAAAAAAAAAAAAGCAACTCAATTGTGTAAAACCAAATCTTATTCTTAAAACCTAAGCACTTTATAGAATCAAACCATCTATAAAGTTTCTAAAAAACTTAATAAAGTAACCTATTTCATTTGATCTATAGTCAGAGTCTGTCAAAAGATGCTAAAAAATGGAATCTCAGGATTCTATTCAATTTTTTCAAAAAGTTCAATTGAATCTTAAGATTCTATTTAATAAAGTGTTTTCAAATGAGTCACTAAACAACATATCAATTTTTTAAATTACGACTCTGATCTAAAAAATTTTTTCTTTTTGTTTGAGATCCTGAAATTTCACTTAGTTTTTACAAAATTTTCAAAATATTTATTTTCAAAATAGAATCTTGAGAATCAAAAGTTATTGAATGGGTTTTCGAAACCTTTTTCTGTTAATTAATTGTTCAATTGAAAGATTCTATTTTTTCATTTTTATTTATTTGTGTTTATTTTTCTTTCAAATGAAAAAAACGAACAATAAAATTGATGACCCCAAAGGAGAATCCTAAAAAACAAAGAACGTTAAAATCATCGAGTATCCCAAATACTGACTTTGTTGTAGAAAAAAAAGAAAAAGCAAAGAAAAAAATAAGAAAAGAAAAAACAAAATATGAGCTTTCGAAAAGGACAATCAAAAGATTATTACAACAAAAGAAATTTGATTGTTTTAAAATTAACCAGCAGACTTCACAATTAATTGTACTGAAATGCAATATATGCCATTCTAAATTAATGCCAAAAAAATCTGTACTAATGAAACACCTTAACTCAGATAAACACTTAAAATCAAAAAGAAGATTCGAGAAAATTCTTTCGGAAGATATTCCCAAGAAACTTGTAAAAGTATTTTATCAATGTGGCATCAATCTTAGTGAAGGTTCCAAGTTACTTGAAAACAATCAGTTTATTGATATAATAAAATCAATTAAACATATACCAAGCAACTCCACTCTTAGAAGAACGGTACACCAGTTATTAGAGGAAGAACAGAACCGAATAAATGAATTGTTAAAGAATTCTGTTTTTTCTTTAATTATTGATGAGACTACAGATAGTAATAGTAGAAGTTGGGTTGGAATTATTATATCAAATTGTGAATTTTCACTTTGTGTTGACTTGGTACATGCCAATTCATGTACAGCAAGCAATTTACAAAAATATATAATTGAAACTTTATTAAAATATAATATAGAATTTGAACAAATTCAAGCTTTAATTACAGATGGTGCACCAACTTGTACAGTCAGTTTCACATTTAAGGCACAAACTTTCAACGAAATTTAAGGCACACAAAAATCTCAAATTAAAGCACAATTTTTTAGAATTTTAATTTTCACAAATTATTTTACTAGAATTTGAAATCATGTGCCTTAATTTGAGATTTTTTTTGTGCTTTAAATTTCGTTGAAAGTTTGTGCCTTAAAAACGAAACTGACTGTATGTGTTTAGGGAGAAATATCAATAAATTGGGTATTAAACACGTAGTCTGCGGGGCACATACACTACATTTAATTTCACAAATTATTATTCAAAATTTTGATAAAGTTAATATCTTATGTGCCAAAATCAATAAATTTTTTTATTCAGGGAATCAGTCAAAGAGAAAACAGAGGTGGTTACAAGCGAATAGTAGGATGATAAATAAACCGTCCTTAACTCGATGGGGGACCTGGTTACAAACATGCTTGGATATTTATAATAATAAAGTTAACTTGATAAAATTTTTAGACCATGAGGAAAATACAAAACTCAAAGAAAAGATTTTATTATTATTGGACAATTTAGAAGTTTCAGAACAATTGAAAATAATTAAATATTTAGGGGGTTTATTGATACCCCTAATTAAATTAATTCAGAACAAAATAATTACAAATCAGTTGATTGATTCATTTAATAATTTCAGTAATTTTTTTTTTGATGAAAAAGTCGAGACCCAAATGAAAATAATTCAAACTCAATTTAATTTTTATTCCTTTAATACAAAAAAAAAATTAAAAGAAATTTTTAATTGTATAAAAAATAAATATTTAAACAGATGGGATATTGTTAAAGAAATTATTAAAATAAACTATTGGATGTCTCCTTTTTATTTAAAAAGAAATATTTTCGACCCACAAATTATTCATACTGAATTATTAAATTTAGACATTTTACCAGTTGAATTATTATTTAACTGGAAAGAATTACAGAAATTTATATTTAATAATAATTTTACAATTGATGATAATCCAATAAAATTTTGGACTTCTAATAAAAAAAAATTCCCTAAGATTAGTGAACATATTTTAAAAAAATTGAGTATAAAACCAACAAGTTGTGAGGTTGAAAGATTATTTTCTTTTTTAACACATATTGATTCACCAAGAAGAAATCAATTAAATGACATTTCATTAAAAACTGAAGTTATATTAAAATACAATCAATAAATTTTTGTTCTTTTCTTTATCTTTTATTCAAAAAAAAAAAAAAAAAATCGCCCTATTTTATTTGTCTTAGTTAATTTTAATTTTTTTAAGTGTTTTATGGTTATTTTTTTTAGAGTTTTTTAATACTTTTTGAGTATAAAAAAAAATAGAATCTTGTGATTCTACAAATTGAACCAGAAGATTCTAAAAAAAAAAAAATTGCTCCAAAAATTAAAAAAACCAAAAATTGCTCCAAATGACAGACACTGTCTATAGTTGTTCAAATATTTAGATCTCTTTATTAAAACAAATTGAAAATATTGATCATTTTTTATGGGTCTATCCTTCCTATGAAAAAGATAGATTAATATTTCAAAACAAATTAAAAAAAAAAAAAATCTTAATGAATTAATTTAAAACAAACAGTTTGAAACTATTTTCATTAAATAATAATCGTGAAATCTATGATTTTACGCTTAAATTTCTTTTTGGGAATTTAAGTAAAAGGGTATCCAGAGTGTAATTTACACTTCTTCAACAATAAAATAAAAATAAAAAATGAATAATTTTTTTTAATTTAAGAAACCTAAATCAGTCTGAAAAATACTATTTGTTTTAAAATAAATGGAACAAAATTTTCATTCAGCTTTCCAAAAAAAGATTTTAATAAATCATGTTACATTTGGAACTTTTATTTCTTAAAATCAGCTAAACCATTAATTTCCCTCTGAGAATTGGGACTTTTGATGTTTGATATTAATTATTGAGAGATGTGTTTTTAGGAAAGCTAAATGAAAATTTGGATCTTTTTATTTTGCAATTAACAGTATACCAAATTCTCTTTAAATTACTAAAATTTACGATTTTTTGATTATTCTTTCTTTCTTTCCGTTAAAAAGAAAAAAGCCAAAGAAAAGAATTTTTTTACAAATCTAATTCATTTTTTTTTCCATAATTAAAATAAAACATTTAAACAACTAATAACTAAAATGCAAATCTTCGTCAAAACTTTAACTGGTAAAACCATCACATTGGAAGTTGATCCAAGTGATACCATTGAAAATGTCAAAGCCAAAATCCAAGACAAAGAAGGAATCCCACCAGACCAACAAAGACTCATCTTTGCAGGAAAACAATTAGAAGATGGAAGAACGCTTTCTGATTACAATATCCAAAAAGAATCAACACTTCATTTGGTACTCAGATTAAGAGGAGGAAATTAAGGAAACCTTAAATATTATTTCTTAAAAAATATTGTTTAAATTTCTCATTCATTGAATTTTCTTATTTTTTTATTATCTCATCTTTGCTTTTTAACATCCTATTTTTCATTAATTGTATTTCATATAAAAATAATACCATAAAAAAAATAAAACAAGTGTAATCTAAAGATTTTAGAGATTTAAATCTTAATTAATTTTATTTTTAGAAAAGTGAGATATTTATTTCGATTGTGAAATTACATTTTTTCAAAAGGTATTTTGCTAGAGGGTGATCTGTTCCCTAAGATTTTGAGAATATTTTTATAATAGTCAAGATTACATACTCCTAATTCCTTTTATCTTTATATTGAATTTTATCTTTTGTAGAAAAAAGATCCATTATCTTCCGAAATTAGATTTCAAAAATTATTAATATTTTTAATTTGACTTTTTATTTGAATGAATCTTTCTAAATAAAGCAAAATTGTTTTAAAAAAGATAATATTAAGTGAATTTATTGTTTCTTTCAATTGGATTTTAAATATAAATACAAAAATGGAAAAGTTACTTTGTTTTTTTTTTTAATTTCAGTAAATTTAAAATCTTGATTTAATCTTACTACCAAATGTTCTTGTAAATAAGATTTTTTTGAGTTTAAACACACAATACCAAAAGATAATTTTAATTTTTGATAATTGTCCAGAATTTTTATATTTTTATTTTTTAATTTTACGAATTTGAAAAAATCAAAATTATTGTCAGAAAATTATTTCATAAATTGAAAGATTTTTTTAATATCGCACATCTTTTCAAATAAAGTTATTATATTTTTTTCCAAATTAAAAATTAATTAATTCTTTTGTTCACAAATTTAAAGATTTCTTAATTGAATTTTCAAAAAGTTGTTTTTGATTTTTTCTTATTTTATTTTTATTTAGACAAATTTAAAATAAACATTGGTTTAAGTAAGAAGCCAATCACCCTCTCAAAACAAGAAAGAAAGAAAGAAAGAAATCTTATTTTTTTTAATTTAAAAAATGAAGATTGTATTAAATGCGGGTATCAATGAAATAGAAATAAAATATATAAAATTGTTTTTTTCAATTAATTATGGTTTTATTATTTTTTGATTAAAAACTAATAAATAGTAAATTTTTTCATTAAAAACTTTTCTTGGTAAGTTAATAACCTTGAAAAATCATGTCCATTGTATGCTTAAACTTTTCTTGGGAGAATAAAAGACAATAAAACCGTTCTTAATTTATTTAAAATGTATTATTTTCGTTAATATTTTTTGAATTTTTTTTTAAATAAACTTAAAACAAAAAGTTAAAAAAGAAATTAAATAAAACTACGGTAATTAATTTTAAAAGTACAAAACCCAAAGTTTAATATAATAAACAGGGTAAATATTTCCCAAGATGGTAATATCCCTATTTTTTCTTTACTGAAATCATCTTAATTCCTCTTCTTCAGAATAATTTAAAATAATTCTTAGCTTTTGTGAGTTTTTATTTTTTATTTTTATTTTTTATGTAATAAAGCTAATACTGATGGTTATTTGAGTAATACCAAAATCTATAAAATTGATAAAATACCAAATATCATGTAGAAAATTATAGATACCCCCTTAGAACTACAAATAACCAAAAATATTTGAAATAAAAAGTTTAATTTGAATTGTTATCTAAGACTCGAATATATAGAATATATTAGCAATTATCTTAGAAAGAAAATTATATAATTAAAAATTGTTTAGTTACCTACAATAAAAAAAAAAAATAACTTGAAAACAATAATTGAACATTGGGAAATTTTTTTTGTTATCAAGATTTCAGTTTTTTTTCAATCCAAATTTTGTCAAAAAAAAAATAATAATTTTTGTTGAAAAGTTCGTACAAACATCAAAAACCTAATAGTTTTAATGATTAAAACAGATACTGTACTAATAAAAAAATTTGACCTCCTACACCCCAAAATTACCGAAAATAGTTGATAAAAAATAATTTTTTCATTCTAAATTATATATTTTGATGACCCAAATAGAAAAATTCTTTAAATGTTGAATAACATTCAATAACAATATATAGATATTCAATTCGTAATATTTAAACAATAAAACAAAAAATATTAATTAAATATATAATTTCATAATTTTTTTTATTGTAAAATTTTACAATTTTTTCAACAAGATTTTTTTTAAATATAAATTTTTTGGCAAATAATTCGAGTCAGATTAATATTTGATTATTTTTTTTTTCATTTTTATTATTTTTTCAATTTTTGACCCTTTGAAACCCAGGCATCAAATCAACAAGATTATTGAATAATATATCATAGATAAAAAATTATGTTTAAATAATGGATTAATTGTTATTGAAAAATTCACTTTTCAATTTTTTACTAAAGACAAAATCCAAAAAAAAAAATTTTCCTGGTTTTGGAGATTATTTGATTTTCTTTCAATATTTTTTGATCTTTTTTTTACAATGGTATTATTAATTTCAAAAAACTCATTTAGAGGTGTAATTTTTTTCAATTTAAAGTAGAATCCTCAACTTAATAAAAACATTGATGAATAGAAAGATTTTTATACAGTCAGTTTCACTTTTAAGGCACAAACTCTCAACGAAATTTAAGGTACAAAAAAATCTCAAATTAAGGCACAAAATTTGTAATTTTTTTTTTACAATTTATTTTACTAGAATTTGAATTTTGTGCTTTAATTTGAGATTTTTTTTTTGTGCCTTATATTCCGTTGAAAGTTTGTGTCTTAAAAGTGAAACTGACTGTATTGTGGAATTTAAAAGCAAAAATTCTTCTTAAAAAAAATTAAAATATTCAGATTAACAAAAATTCCTTTTAGAACATTATAGACCCACCACCTTATTATATTTTTTTGTAAAAATTGTTAAACGCGTTTTTGATGAATATTTTATACATTCAAATACCATCTTTTTTATAATAGTGTAAAAAAAAAAAAAAAAAAAAAATTAAAAGAAAAAATAAACAATAATTACAGAAAAGTAAATATATATTAAAATTTCGGAGTCATGGAATTCCAATTTATTAATCACAGTTTTTAGAATCTTATTTATTGTTAATAATCTTTCTATCTTGTTTTTACCCCCCTCCCCCCCTGAAAAACTTAATGACAGTGGATAATTTTTAATTTTGTCATGTAGATGATCTAATATTTTTTACTTTTAATATTTTAATTATTTTTCTACTTCTCTAATTTATTTAGTAAATTTTCTTTGACTATTCCTTCTAATAAGGAATAAATATATAATAAATTTTAAGTTTGTTAAGTTAGGAATAGGATAATTTATTTTGTATTCAAATTTTTTCTCCTCAAATATTCATGAATTGAATAAAACTATTAAAAAAAAATTCAAAAAGAAAATTCCATCAAAATTATTTTACTCATTTATTCAATATTTCAATTAATTTCATTATTGTAAACAAATATATTTTTTTTTCATCTACAGTCTTTCCAAGTCTACCATAAAATTTTAAATAAAATAGATTTGATTTTTCTATTCTTATTTTCTATTTTCAAAAAATTTGGAAATATGAGTTATTATTCAAAAAAAAATTCAATCAATAAAGTATTATTCAATTTTTTTAAACAACAAAAAAAAAATTCAAGATCACATGAAACTTAAAAATTTTCAGTTCAAAAAAGGCAAATTTTTGAGGATCAGTAAAAAGTGATATTTTTTTTGAGCTGTTTTGGGTTTTGTCAATAAATATTTTTGATTTCAAACTATTAAAAGTTAAAAAAAGGAAGAGAAGAAGTAAAAAAAGCTGAATTGGTTTTTGGATCAGAATTTTAATTGCAAAAAAATATTAAAAGAAAAAACAATTTTTTTGTTTTACATTTAGTTCACAGAAGCAATATCATTGTTTTTGTTATTCTTTGTCTAATAGTAAAAGTTTTAATTACCTTTTGACATGGTTAAATTTAATTCTTAAAAAAAAAAAAAAAACAGTAAAAAATGAATAAAAGAAATATTTTTTCATTATGAAGCAAGAATGATCCAAATTAATTTTAGAATTTTGTACGATCTAAGCCAAATTTCAAAATTAGGGGCATAATATTTTTAGCATTTTTAGTTTATTATAAAGTTATACCAATCGTTTGTGACGACAGATATTCGTATCTATAATGGGGATTTATCATTAGAGATGAAATAACTATTTTGTATATTTTATTTTTCTGATTTTTTAATTCATTTTTTCCTTTATTTTCAACATTAATAATATGAATTAAATTGAACAAGAAATCAACGAAAGAATTTTAAAACTGAAAATTGTTAAACTTCGGAAAAGAGGCCTTTCTAGAAGTAAAGTTGCTTTAAAATTGGACATTACGATTAAAAAAGTTCGATATTGGGAGAAAAAATATGATTTGAAAGGGTATTTTTTTTTATTTTTATTGAATTCGGTGCATATTCGTTGTTAATTTTTTTTCTATTTTTTTAGAACTATAGAATCAACAAAGTCCAATGTAAGAAAGTCTTTTAAAACACCAGAAATATCGGATATTATCAAAACTGAAACTAAGAATAATAGAACTTTGAGTTGTGAGAGATTATCAAATTTATTAAAAGAATCACACGATATTGAAATGAGTGGAACATCAGTTTGGAGAATTCGAAAAGCACTAAAGTTTAAATTCAAAGCACCTAAACTTAAGCCAAAGTTAACAGAACAATCAAAAATAAAAAGATTAGATTTTGCTACAGTCAGTTCCACTTTTAAGGCACAAACTTTCAACGAAATTTAAGGCACAATAAAAATCTCAAATTAAAGCCCAAAATTCAAATTCTAGTAAAAATAAATTGTAAAAAAAAAAATTCGAAATTTTGTGCCTTAATTTGTGGTTTTTTTTGTGCCTTAAATTTTGTTGAAAGTTTGTGCCTTAAAAGTGAAACTGACTGTATTGAAAATTTGATTAATTCCATGGAGAAGCGGTTAAGGTTAGTTGTAGAATTGAACGGTGAATCAATAAATAGTTATTTTTAATTTATTTCTTCTTTCAAAATTTAGGGCAAATTTTTTCTAATTTTTTCTTTCTATTTTCATTTGTCTTACAAAAAATAAAATGATTACTCCATTTTTTTATTTATTAATCTATCTTGGTTATTATATCTAATCTCTTTCTTAAAATACATTATTATTCAAAAAAAAAACCAATTAAACAATTTTTTTTTTTGATAAAAAATCTGCCCCTATTTTTTAAATTCAGCTTACTGTTTTGAATTAATTGTCGAGTATAAAAAGAAAATTAATTTAAAAACCATGATATTTTGTTATTTCTATCGTCTTATTTTTGAAAATATGAATTCAAGGGGGTGACAAAAAAATATAAAATTCATATTTCATAAATTATTCTTTATCTTTGAAGTGAACCCATTTTTTAAGAATTTAAGTAAATTTAATAAAGAAAACCAAGGTATTTTACTCTAAGGGTTAAGAAATCTAAAAAAAAAAATCCTTTTCGGAATTGACTGACAAATTCAAAAAAAATATAGACCACATCTCGAAATGTAAAAAAAAAAGTAAAAAATCTGAGTAACAAAATAACATATTTACTTTTAAAATACTTTTTTGAACAATCTGTTGTTATAAAAAGTTTGATCTATTTTTACCATTTTTGGAAAGTTGAAAAATATACTTATTTTCAAAACAAAATTTTTATTTGAAGAAGTAAGACATCATTTTACTAAGAAATAAAATTTACAAAATATTTTTTATAAATAAAACCCACCAAGTTTTGAAATGGTTTTCTCAAAAAGGTATGATACAATCAGTTTCACTTTTAAGGCACAAACTTTCAACAAAATTTAAGGCACAAAAAAAACCACAAATTAAGGCACAAAATTTCGAATTTTTTTTTTTACAATTTATTTTTACTAGAATTTGAATTTTGGGCTTTAATTTGAGATTTTTATTGTGCCTTAAATTCCGTTGAAAGTTTGTGCCTTAAAAGTGAAACTGACTGTATATTTATAAAAAATTACATAAAATATTTTAATCTTGTTAAAATGAATGTCTTTTGTTTTTTTATGGTTTGTGAAGGAAGAAATTAAAGAAAATTTATCAAAAAAAAAAAAAAGAAGAAAAATTAATTGTAATATTTAAATAAAAAATAATAATATCATTCACATGACCAGATTTAAAAAAAAAATCAAGCAGTGTTGTTATTTTTTATAGAATTTATAAGATTCATAAAAACCGAATAAAAAGATTATCAATAATAAATTATAATTCAATAATTCATGATTCAATAAATGAATTTCTTTACAGTCAGTTTCACTTTTAAGGCACAAACTTACAACGAAATTTAAGGTACAAAAAAATCTCAAATTAAGGCACAAAATTTGGAATTTTTTTTTTTACAATTTATTTTTACTAGAATTTGAATTTTGTGCTTTAATTTGAGATTTTTTTTGTGCCTTAAATTTCGTTGTAAGTTTGTGCCTTAAAAGTGAAACTGACTGTATTCAACTAAGATTAAAACACATTTTTTTCGCCTCGTTTAAGAAAAAAAGACAACAAAAAACCATCAAAATATGAAATTTAAAATTTTCCTCATTTACTTTTTTAAATCATTTTAATTATACTTATAAAAAAGGACAAACAAATGTTTTGAATTAATATACAATATTGAATTTGTGATTATTCCAATGAGTTATTAACAGCATGAATGATTAAAATATCAATAGGTTTGAGTATTATTTCTCGTTTTTATATGTAATTTTAAATAAATAAAACCAAATCAAAATAATAATATATAATAAAAAAACCTATTAATGAATGTTATACAATACCTTATTTTAATAATAATTTTAACTTATTAATACTCTGAAAAAATTGAAAAAAAATAATATTTTCTCTTTTATTTTTCAAAAAATTTGATCAAATATTGAAAACGAAAAAAAATTATTTAAATCATATGTTATTAGAATAAATAATTTTAATAAAGTAGTAAAATCATGAAATAGAATTTTGGTAACAATATTTCCAAAGTTATTTGGTACTTATTATATCTATCTTGCATTTTTTTAAAAAGCGTTAAATGTATGAAAAAAAAATCTTAGTCTGGTAAAGAGGGAATTTCTGAAGTTTTTTTTATCTTGAAAAACGTTAACAAAAAAAAAAGAATGGGAAAAAATTGAATCAAAAAGAACAAACAAAAAAAAAACAAAAAGAAAAGAAAAAAAAAAAAAAAAAATAAAAAACAAAAATCTAAAAAATCAAAAAAATAGATAATATTTGACTACATTCGAAAAGATAATTTTGATCAAAAAATTCTGGAATTTAATCTCAAAAAAAATTCCAATAACATTCTAAAATTGGTATACATTATAAAAAAATACTTTATAAACCAAATTTTTTTTTTTAAAATCTATTGAGAGAAATAAAATGCAATTTAACAAAAATTTTTCTTTAGGATTAGAAATAGGAAAAGAAAATTCTTAAAAAAAAGGATCAAAGTTAAGAAAAAAAATTATCATATACAAGATTTTGTATAAATAAAAATAATAGAAATTTTGAAAATTCTGTCAATTGTCTCTTTTTTTATTGTATAAAAGAATTTTTTAAATGAAAAAATCACAAAAAAAATAAAATAGTTTCAACAGATTTATTTTTTTATTTAAATTAAGAAATATTATTAAACTCAAATTAGAATAAAAAAAAAAAAATAAATAATAATAATTCATAACAAATTTTAGATATTTATAGAAATGATAATGATGAAATATATATATATATATATATATTATTTTAATCTTCTTCAGATTCAAAATATTCCACAACGTTTCCATCTTCTTGTATTCCTTCTGTTGTGCGTTCAACTTGAGTTTTAACCTTTCTTTCATTCAAAAACCAAACTAATATACAAGGAAACACTGAAGTGAACCCACCATATGCGATTGCATAATGATCTTTATTTGGATATTTCTTTAAAATAATTGATCCCGCAACGAAATTTGAAACTACTTGAGCAAGAACACCAAAGGAATTAAGAACGCCCATTAATAATCCTGTGTCCTCCTTTTTTGATTCTTTGTCATCTCCTACTACGTAATCACCAATTAAGGAAAAAGGCATTGAATTAAAGGCAGTAAAATTGTAACCAATTAAAGCAAACATGATCATTGAAGCTAAGGGTGTTTGTACCCATAAAGTTAAAACCAGGCAAACACCTGCAAGCAGTTGTGAAATGAAATAAGTAAGCCTTATCCCGATCCGCTTTGCCATTTTCTCAATAATTAAAGAGAAGAAACAAGAAACAATCGACATTAAGGCAAAAGTAAATGCACCTTTTCTCACCCCTCTTTGATAATTTTGGTACGCCTGGGAATTTTTGTCTGCATTTGGATCACCCTTATATACAACTTTGCCCATATAATCCGTCATATAAATCTGGAAGGGGAAATATGCTAACCAAGAAAAGAAATAGATCATGCAAAGAATAAGCATTTTGCGAGGCATTGTGCGGATTTTTTTTACAATTTTGATAAAAATCATTTTTAATAGCCCCAATGAAGAATATTTTTTTGAATTGGCCGGCCTTTTATGTTGTGTTTCTTTGGCAATCATTAGAGTAGGAATCGTAGAAATGGTAAGAATTATCATTCCAAATGTGAAAATTGCTAAGGTGTTGCTTTTAAATGCTGGCAAATAATGAACCAAATCTACAGATCCTGCTAAATTTGCTAAAAAATTACTTAGCCCAAGCATTAAAGTTACAGTCGATTGGCCCAGGATGTCTTGTCGAGTGGGCTTTGTGAAATCATCAACTAATGTACGCGAGGGTGTCATCATTGTATTAATACTCAGATTTAGAATCCATAATGCAATACAGACCACAATAATTGCACACACTCGATAATTTTTGCCCATGATCCCCTTTGCAATTTGGACCGAAAATGCTAACAAACCCAGCCCAACAACTTTGGAGATAGCATTAAAGTGATATTGATTTTTATTTTTTTTTTATTATTATTCATTAATCAAACAATAGAATTAAAATAAAAATAACAAAAACAAATTAATATGTTTTGATTATTCTGAAAAGCTAATTTAATGTTACAATTCTGTTATTAAGGAAAGAATTGTGTGAATTTAAAATTTGATTTAATATGTTTACCAATAATTTGAGAAAGATGATATCAAAATTTTGAATCAAACTATTTCCCGATCATTTTCACACTGTAATAATTTGAGAAAGATTATATCAAAATTTTTAACTATTTTTTCTTTAATTTTTCTTTTTTAGAATTTTTTTTTTTATAATAAAAATAAAATTACAAAGTATTAAAAGAGATATTAATACTCAATATAAAATATTTCCTCTTTTGAAAATATGATAAAAGGAATATTTTTTTTTAAAAGATGATGTTTTTTTGATTTTTTAAATGTGTGGTAATTATTGGAAAAAAGTGGAGTAATTTAATATAAATAGAATTAGTTAGAATACAATGGATTTCTCATTCTGTTTCATTTTTCCTTTTTTTTTTTTTTTTATAAATTGTCAATAAGAGAACTTTTTTTTCTTTTTTTGTTCATCAATTATATATTTATACTAAACTAAATTCCAAAAAATTTGGACACGTTTTTAAACAGTTTTAAGAATAACTATACTACACTTTACATTCAATTTCGGAATGATTTTGATTTTACAAAATATTTTTATTTTTTGTCTTTTCTGTTTTCATTTCCTTTTTTCCAACTACTTAATCATGTTTCGTTCGATCGTAAATATTTTTATAATGATTGGTATAAGGTTAAAGTTGTGTTTAGTTAACTAGAAAAGTCACATACAATTAGTAGATGATATCTAACTATTTGATCGATCAATAATTGTTGGTGAAATTTCAACAAATTTACAAATACAATTTTTTTGTTCCTCTTCGTTTCATCATTTTGAACAAACCTATTTTGATTTTTGAGTTTTATTATTCTTTTCTTTGAATAAAAAAGTGCTACTTATAAAATCATTAATATTGGGTAACTTAAACATGATTTAATATTAAATTTGAAAAAATATAATAAATTGAGTTTTTTTTTTTCCAGATTTGTGATTTTGGGTGTTTCTAAAAATGTTTAGAAACAAGTTTATATTCCAGTTTCTATAAAATTCCGAAAAATCTTTTATAATTCATAATTTATTTTGATTTTCATTATTAATTCATCATCATTTTTAGTTTCAACTTTATAAAAATTAGTTTTGTTTCATGTAAAACATAAAATATTATTATATATATATATATATATATAATATTTAACAAAGCACATTTTTAAACTTTTGAGTGCCTTAGTTTATATGTAATTATGATCCCAAAAAACATTTCTTTTTTCAATAATGGTATTATTAAAATGAAAAGAAAAGTGGAATATATCATATAATAATGTATTTATGAAAGGATTAAAATAGTAAATAAATTGATATAAAAGAATTAAAAAATTTATAAAGAAAAAATAAACTCTTTATTTCTTGATCTAAAGTATAATTTTTGAGTAATTTTATCAAAATTACACATTGTTATTTTAATTTTTTGCTAATATATTGTATTTAAAAAATTTTTGATTATAAAATTGTTTTGAAAAAAATTAACTGCCTCTTTCCAAAAAAGTTTTCAAAATAAATTTTAATTTAACTCATCTAATTTGGGTTTGTCTAAATGGGATTGGGTATGTTATAAATGGGTCTAAAGAAATGTAGATTCTTTGGATAATTGTGTTTGTTTCTAAAATGGGTATTATTAATTTTAGGCTAATTGAAAAAATAACAAAAAGGTAATTTTTACAAAGTTTTATTATTAAATCACCAATTTTGAAAATTGAACCATGTTTGAATTTTGATTTAATTTGAGATTTTGAATTTTATTTTAATTCATATAATCAATCTAATAGTTAGATTTTCTATTATTTTTAAGAACTGCCTGTATTTGACAATCTGTGGATATTAATTTTATGTTGAACTAAGAACCTGTTTATTGGCTGTAAAGAATACAAAGTGCACAGAAATTGTTCAAAAATTATGATTTTTTTTTGAGACTATTAGTCATATATTAGTACACTATGCTCTTGATAAATATATTCGAAATGAAAAAATCAAAATATGGCTAAAAAACTATTATAAAAAGGTTGGATTAGGAGTTTATCAAGGAGATCCTCTTTCTCCTTTACTATTTGGATTTATCAGTCATTTTTTAATTGAAAAAATTAAACACCTTTCAAAACATGTTCAAATGTTTGCAGATGATTTGATTTTAATAATGGAAGGACCAATTTCAGAAATTGACAAAAAATTAATTATAATCTTTAAAATTATTCAAGAATTTGGAATGAATCCAAATACTGAGAAAAACACTAAAGTCAAAAAACTCTATCAAAAATAAAATATTTAGGAATTTGGCTTGAAAAAGAAAAACATTTGAAAAAAAACTTTGAAAAGGTAAAAGATAGTTTTAAAAAAATTAAAAAAAATTTTTTAGCCAACAAAAAACTCGCCAATGGAGTAAAATTACAAATGTTTAAATCAATATGTATTAGCCAATTATTTTATGGACTTGTAATTTTTAATTTAAACCAAAAAAGATTTTGACTCAATTGATGTTTGGATAAATAAAAAAGTAACAAAATTTTTAAAAATAAATCCACACTCTCCAAGAATAATTTATAAAACTGAAGCTAAACTTGACCAAGCCAGAATATCAATCTACAAAAGAAGATATAAACTCAAAAAAAAATTAGAAATACTTGGGTTTGATCACATTTCACAAAAATTAAAATTTTTAAAGAAAAAAGATGAAAATATCAATTGGAAAATTGAAAACTTAAAATTACTAAATATGAACCTAAATGATTTTAGACAAAAGTTAATTATAAATAGCTCTGGGTGGAAAGGTCAAGAATATTTAAAAATTATTAAATACAATAACAATATCAACAAACAACAAAAATATTTAAAATGGGAAGGTTCAACTTCCATTTTAAAATTAAGAAATTTCACAAATTATCTAAACAGATATTCTTATGTTTATGATAAAAATAAATTAAAAAACAAAATTCTGCAACTTATGTAAAAAACATTTAAATCAGGAAATAATAGAAGATATCGATCATTTTCTATGGGACTGCCCATTCTATGGAAAAAATCCAAAAATTTGGATTAATGAATTAATTCAAATAAATAAAAATAATAAGCAATTAAAGAATAATATTCTTGATATTATTCGAAATAAAGACTCATTATTTATTTTATCATCGGTTAATGATAAAGAAAATTATGACTCTTTATTAAAATTTCTAAACAAAAATTTAGAAATCAGGGCTGTAAGAGGAAACTAGTTTCCTCCCTTCAAAATAAAAAAAAAAAAAAAAAAAATTATGATTTTTTCAAAAATTTTTTCCATTTGGAAAAAACATTTTCTCCTTTCCAATAAAAAAATTTACCTTTGAAAGGTTCAAAAGATAAATTCTTATGTTAGATTCCCTACACTTTAAAATCAAAAAAATTAATGAATTTTAGGCCAAGCGTATAAATATACTTGAATATAGTCTAAATTAATATAGACCCAAGCCTAAGAGGTAAAACAAAATTGATTAGTTCTAGAATTCCCAAAAATTTTTGAAATCAAAAAAATAATTTCGATTGGCAATAAAATTTGTAGTATTTTGAAAATCCTTTAATAGATAGTCAATGAAATGGTTAATATTGGTTAATACACAGAATTTCAAGATTTACTAAACCCCAAATTTCGATAGTCCATAATTCTTCAGGATCGGGTTTAATTACTGATAAATCCAAAAAAATGTTTTGAATTTTTTTATTCAATTTCCATTTTACAATTTTTTTTAACTCACTTCGAACAAAGAATTGGATTTTATTGTTTAAAATGAAGACGTATATTGTAAAAAAGTTGATTTTGGAATCTTCTTTGATCTGAAATGTTTTATAAATAGAGCTGATAAATTACAAAAAGGGAAATTGAACTAAGCATTTTGAAAACGATTTTTTGAATTTAGAAGCAAAAGTAAATTCCGGAATACCGCTGTTAGGTTTTCTTAGGTACCTCTGATTTCCTAAGTTTTATAGACAATCTTTCTTAAGGCTGCTGATTAATTCTCGAGTCATTTACCGTGGATTTGCACTATACCCAAGGAGTGACTTGAAACCAAAAAGGTTATTGTGAAATTGAACTTCTTTTGATTGAGAAAATTCAAATAATAAATTTAAAAATTTCAGAGGATCTTAATTGGCAAAAAATTCTTTTTAAAAAAAAGTTTAAAAGAATTCTCAATTTCAAAAAATCAAATTTTTAAAATTAAAATCTAATAGTTTATTTTTAAATTTCCAAAGGGGTTTTTTTCTTCAATTTAAAACAAATAGTTTTCTAAAAGTACACAATCAATTTAATACAATTTAATGCAAATTTGTGGTTATTTTGTACCCCTATATTCGACAACGTAAGGATTTTGTAACATTCTTGAATAAAAATAAACCATTTGATAAAATGAAAAAAATAAAAAAAAAAAAAATCTTCGAGATCTCAAAAAACACCAAAGAGGGACACTTCCAAAATAACAAAGTTGTTTTCAAAATTATAATTCTAACAATTCTAATTGGGAATTGAGTGTATCTCTCTTTGCCACTTTTATCTAAAAATATCTTGGTTTTTGATTGTTGATTTTTGGAGATCGATCGTACATCACAGGTTTGTTCTTTTTTGAATGTTATTAGGTCCTCATAAAAATTACAAAAAATTTTTTTTCTTTGATTTTAAAAAATTATTTTTCATCCTAAGGACTCTACTCTTAACCGTTCTGGAAAAAAAGTTGAAACAGGGAAAAAAAGTTCAATACAGTTTTTAATTGGGAGCCTTAATAGAACCTGAAAATCCAAAGTAAGATCAATTAGTGAAAGAATAAATAAATAAATAAAGACAAAATGAAATATTCAGCACAATAACAGTTTTTTTAATACTATCTTTTGGTATGAGTATTTCTTTGATTGATCAATTACTATTATTTTCCAATTAAAAAATGAAAATTTTTAGTTCACATTCCAAAATATTTTTCTCGTTTATAAGTTGAAAGAAAACCCAAAGATCTTTACAACATCTTTTAGAAATGGTATTTTTAGACATTAAATTAAACTTGCTAAGTTTAACTCTAAGACAAAATTTTAACTCTGGTAATTTGATGGTAAGCAGTTAGAAATAATATTCACTTTGGAAATTGAAATAAAAATTTTCATTTATTAATTGGAAAATAACAGTACTATTATTTTCCAATTAAAAAATGAAAATTTTTAGTTCACATTCCAAAATATTTTTCTAATTTATAAGTTGGAAGCCAAAACAAAGATCTTTACAACATCTTTTAGAAATGATATTTTTAGACAATAACACAAACTTCCTTAGTAACTCTAAGACAAAATTTTTACTGTACTAATTTGATTGTAGCAGTAATAATTAATATTCATTTTGGAAATTGAAATAAAAATATTCATTTATTAATTGGAAAATGAACAGTATTAATAATTTGTTCAAAAAATTCGACTTATTTTTGCGATCTCCAAAACCACCTGAACAATTTGATAAATCAAAGTAGATTTAAATTTTATTTGTTGGTTTGATTGGAAATAATATAATGAATTATTATTTGAACTTAATTTGTGTCTTCTTTTTATTGATCTTACTTTTCGTTTTCAGGATCTATTAAGGTTCCCAATAAAAAACTGTGTTTCTCTTTTTTTCCCTGTTTCACTTTTTTTCCAGAACGATAAGTTTTTTTTTTTTTTAGTTGAAATAAATGTAAATAATGTAAATTGAGTGTTAATTTCGTTGTGCAATAATTTTTCATTTTGTACAAAAAACCTTTAAATTTAAGTCGTTTGAAAAAAGTGTGAACCAAAACAATTATTTAATAAAGTATTCAAAAATAGGTCTATTTTAATTTTTTCATCAATTTTATCGATACCTTTGGAAAACTTTATTCGTCACGCTTTTTTACAAAAAGGTAATATAAATACTATTATTTTGATTATCAATGAATACTGTTATTTTCCAATTTATAAATGAATATTTTTAATTCAATTTCCAAAATGAATATTAATTATTACTGCTACAATCAAATTAGAAGAGTCAAAATTTTGTCTTAGAGTTCAACTTAGCAAGTTTAATTTAATGTCTAAAAATATCATTTCTAAAAGATGTTGTAAAGATCTTTGGGTTTTCTTTCAACTTACTGATAAATTCTAATAAATGGTTGAAAATTTTTACTTGACTGTAGAGAGAAAAATGTTGGACACAGAAAAATGGTTGGAAAGCATTTTTAATTGGGAACATTACTAAAAATGATTTTTAATTTCAATCATTTGTGAAATAATTAAAGAAAATAACAATAATCTACTTATTAGAATAACGATTAATGTAATTCTACTTTTTCAAAACCTTATCTCTTATAATCTAAATCAAGTTTAAAAATTACCTTTTTCAGAATTAATAGTAAACTTTACTACAACTTGGATTTTTGTTAAAATTGCATGATCTACTTGAGTTATCAACCATTCAAATGAGTATTCTACACAAACCACAGATTAATGAACTTTTAACAGCTTTAAACCTGGATTTATATAAAATTCACCTAGTTATCAATAGGATTTGATTTTCAATTTCAGTAATGTTCCCAATTAAAAATGGTGTCCAACCATTTTTCTGTGTCCAACATTTTTCTCTCAACTGTGATTTTCCTTTTTGAAATTTTTCTGATCAAACTTTGAATAAAACATTTTATGAAGTCAAGTGTTAAGAAACTCTTCAAAATTAGTTGTTCTTCAAAATATTCTTTGTCCTGTGCTGATTGACAAGAAATAGTTATGAAGATTTATAAAAATGGAAAATGAACTAAAAATTTTTTGAAATTTATTAGAATTTATCAGTATAAACTAGAAAAATATTTTGGAATGTGAACTTAAAAATTTTCATTTTTTAATTGGAAAATAATAGTATTCAGTTTTTAAAACTACTTGTTTTTTTCTTTCTATTTTTGTTCAATTTTTTGATTTGAATTTACACCAAAGAAAATTCAAGGTAAACCTCAACAAAAGTTTTGATTTTTTCGAAATTTGTTAAAAATTATTTCAAATTCAAATGTGATTTCTTTTTTTGTTATGTTGTCAAGAGGGTCAATTCACTTTATAGTGTGAGGCCAATAAAAGGTAAGTTATTCATAGTACCTTCAATAAGTGTTGGTAAAAATAGCTTGGTTTGAAGAAAAAAGAAAAAAAAATAAAACTAAAAGAATTAAAAAAAACCAGTAATCAATTTACAAGTAAATAAAAAGCCCCCGAAAATGTATGGACGGCGTCTTCCCCATTTTCTTTCACACCTATCAGAAATAGATCCAATGATAGGTTGGACAATAAATCCAGACAATGGACCAGCAAGCCAAATTAGGGTAACTAAAATTGGAGAAACATCTATAATACAAGAAAAAAGAAAAAACAAAAAAAAAAGAAGAAAAAAAGGAAAAAAAAACAAAGGACAAAATTGAAAAGGATGCTAATTCGTTAAAAAGGATCAGAGTTACAAAAAAAAAGAAAATGCAAAGTTCAAAACAAACGAAGAAGTGCGAGCAATGGTGAAACAAAAGAAAACTCAACAGAGAATGCTGCTTGCCAGCCAGAGCAGGCAGCGGAAATGCCAATAATCTTAAAAATACTTAAGGGCTTTGCGTGTTGTTCTGAATCAGGCCCCATAAGTGGGGCATTTTCATTTTGAATACTTTCAGAACTGAAGTTTAAATCTAAATTGTCACTACCACTCATTTCTTTTTTCAAAAAGTTTGTATTGGGTAAAGTAAATAAGCAAAAAAATGATTTAAAGAATTTTATTTTTATTTCCATTTTCTCTCAAGAAAAATTAACAAGGACGGAAAGAACTGAATTTCTTTTCTCGGAAACTCAAGGCCATACTTAATGTTGTTTAAATTGAGATTTTTTGATTTTGAATTGATAAATTTCCACTTGTCAACATTAACAATTTTTTATTTGATGGAAAGATTTTTATGTCCAAATTTTCTGCATAAATCGTAAGGGTGACCTTGAATTTAAAATTGTTTTTTTGAATTAGAAAAGTGTATGGATTTTATTATTCTGGATAATATTAATAATTATTAAAAGTTATTATTAATTAAAATAATTATTTAAGAGGCTACTCTCGATTATTTTTTTTTTGGCCAATTTCTACATAAGGACTCCTTATCTAGAAATATGTTTAATATTGAAAATAAACAGACGATTTTTTAAATCTAAGTAATTGGAAAAAAATTTTCTCAATCTCTATTAAATTTCGGTATAAAAATTTAATAGAGATTAGTCCCTTAACATGATCTATTTTTTTTGGTTTTGTAGAATATATACACACTGATTCCTATTTCCCAATTCCAACCAATATAAAACAACTTTTAAGGTTTAATCATGAATTAATATACTGGTTTTTAGATTAAAAATAGGGTAAACTTTCTAATTTTATTTTGAATTTCCTTTTTCAAACAAAGAGCCACAAATTACAACCTACTTCTTTGAAACTCTATTTTTAAAAACAAAAATTGAGAAAAGGAAGTAAAAATTTTTACCCATTTAGAATTCAAATCCCATGAAATCTTTGAAAAATATTTGCCTGGCCATTCTGGAAAAAAAGCGAAACAGAGAAAAAAAGCCAAAAAGGTTTTTAATTGAGAAACTTAATAAAAACTGAAAATCTAAAAGAAGATCAAATAGCAAAAGAATAAATAAATCAATAAATAGAGACAAAATGAAGTCTTCAATACAATACCAGTTTTTTTTAATACTAACCTTTTGAAGTAGGGTTGTTCTTTGGTTGATTAATTATTAAAAATTTGTTGAAAAAATAGACTATTTTTGAGAGATCTCCAAAATCACCTCAAAAAATTTTGATATGAAAGTAGATCTAAATTCTGTTTGTTGGTTTTGATTGAAAATAATATAATGGATTATTATTTGATCTTTTTTGTTTCTTCTTTTATGTATTCTACTTTTTGTAAACAGGTTCTATTAAGGTTCCCAATAAAAAACTTTATTTCACTTTTTTTTCCTGAACAGTTATTTATTCGGATTTCATAATTAATATAACTGTTGAGAGAAAAATTTTGGACAGAGAAAAATAGTTGGATAGCATTTTTAATTGGGAACGTTAAGGAAAATGATTTTTAATTTATTTTGTTTGTGAAATAAGTAAAGAAAAGAACAATGATCTACTTATTAGAATAACGATTAATGTAATTCTACTTTTTCAAAAGCTTATCTCTTATAATCTAAAGCAAGTTTAAAAATTATCATTTTCAGAATTAATAATAAACTTTACTACAACTTGGATTTTTGTTACAATAACATGATCTACTTTAGTTATTAACCATTCAAATGAGTATTCTACACACACCTAAGATTAATGAACTTTTAACACATTTAAACCTGTATTTATATAAAAGTCACCAAGTTATCAATAGGATTTGATTTTCAATTTTACTAATGTTCGCCAATTAAAAATGGTGTCCAACCATTTTACTGTGTCCAGCATATTTCTCTCAACAGTAACTTGTGAAATATAATTCTTCATAAAATTGGACTTTTTCTTTATTTGTAACAAAAAATTCTTTTTGTCTTCTTTCATTATCCTAGTATTTCTTTTATAAAATTGAATTAAACAAACATTTTTTCTGTTTAGGTATTGTTATCAAGCTAAAGGTATGTTTTTTTTCTCTCTTTGGTAAACCAAATGTTTGAGTACAGATTTAATTGTAGTTATTGAGTAAAGTTGATATTTTCCATTTGATTTTTTTTCCTTAGTTTATTATATTGAAGATTAAAGCCATCTTTTCTTGGTCTTTAAAAAAAAAGTATTTTAAAAGAATGAATTAGTTTTATTTGAAAAAATAATATTCAACTCTTTAACTTTGAGGTGTTTCGGTTCAATTTATTGAATCAGTCTCTTGAGTTATTCAAGTTTTTTTTCCTAATTATTTCCTCACTAACTTACATCCCGAATAAGTAATTAAGAAAGTCAAAAAACTTAAAATACTCCTCGATCTTAATATTTTTATAATTCGGTATATTTCAAAATCTCAAACTCTAAATCTTATTAGATATCTTTCAATTCTCTTTAAAAGCCAGTGTCTACCCAAGCTGTCAAAACTCTCAAATATAAATTGAATCAATTTAAAAAGAAAATCTTTTGGCAAATTAAAAATTGTTCACTTTTTTATTGATCTAAAGAATAATTCTTGAACTTTATGTTTTGTAAACAAAACGAGTATTTTCCAAAAAATGACTTTTTGAGATGGTAACTTTAAAATCTGAAACTTCTTATTGAAAAACAAAGTTTCTTTTTAATATCGAAACTTCATACCTGTGTTTTTTTTTTTTTAAATTAACAAACAAAATTTTAATTAAAAGTCTAAATGAATTTACAAAAATTAACGAGAAAAAATTTTTAATTCATATTCTTTTTGGATCTAAAAGATCACAAATTATTACAGAATATTTTTAGTTAACTATTAGAAAAAAGAAAAAGGAAAATCACGTGGAAATTTTTTTCACGTTTATTTTTGCAAATACTAGTAGAGTAACAAAATAATCATTATCTTCTCCAGAATTATTTATAATAGTGATCAAAAATGTAAATACAAAGAATAGAATCAATGCTTTTTAAGATATATCAGTGATTTTTCTTCTTCTTGTTTCGTTATAAAATCTAATTCACTAATCAATAGAATACGTAGAAATGAATCAATTTTGGAGGTAAAATTCTAGATGTTTTGAGTAAAAATTAAAAATTATGAATGTAATTAGTTGAAAATTTTCTCCATTTTTTCGAAATTTTTAGTGATTTTTTTGTTCTTATCAAGAATAAAAAAAATTAACTCTTAAATTTACACTATTTTTTGAGATAAATTTTCCAATTTGATCCTTCATTTTTTAGATTGATTTATTAATAACAGAACTTTAAGAAACCAACACTATATTTACTTATGTTCATTGTCAGTTTCTTCGTTCGTTTAATTTATGGGTCTTCCTTATGGGATTAGTAAACTAAAAAAAAATCTTGATATAAATTCACTAACAAATTAAAAAAAAAAATTACCACATATTGAAATTGAAAAAGCAAGTAAAAATCTTATAACTGCAAAAGTTAACTTTCTTTTGATACTATTTTCAGAAATGAATTATTGTTTTTAAAAGTCTGATCTATTTTTGTCATTTTTGAAAAGTTAAAAATTCAACATATTTCTGAATTATTTAAAAAAAATATTTTTTTTGAAAAAAGATTGAAATCTTATTGCCTGTAAAGGAACTGTACAAAACTAAAATTTAAAAATGAAACTACTAAGTTCTATAATAACTCAGTTTAAAAAATCAACTTAATCTCAAAATAATTAGAAAATAATTATTTTTAACTTTTAAAAAATAAAATTTTTTGATTGAAAGAATAGTTCAAATCAATTTTTCTCTTTTATGAATAAAAAAATCTGAGAAAAAGAACCAAACAATCGAATTAAAAATTCTCCCGAAATACTTTTGTAAAACCTGGAAAATTCAACTTATAATCTAGATAAATACTTTTTAATTTGATTATTTATAATCATTAATTAATAACTCAATCTTAATTATTCCAGTAAGTCATTAACAACCCAAATATTAAACTTATCAATAAACTTTTCAATTATTTCTCATTTTTTTAAAGATTTTCAAACAAATAAAACGAATTTAAATGCATATTTCTAATCAAAAAAAAAAAAAAAAATAGATATTATCAAATAACCAATTTTAATACAAACAGTTCCTTGTTTATATTCTTGATATTTGAAAAAAAATATTAAATAATCTTTTAAATTTCAAGAAATTTAATAAATAGTTGTGAATAATAGAAATGATAATTTTTTTCTAGATCTTCAAGGATACAATAATTGATTTATTTTTATTGTATTTTAAAAATAAGATTAAATCCACAACTTTACTTGTTCATAAAGGCTCTCAGAAATTACTAAAAGTGAGATTTCTTCAAAATTACATTTTTTTGCAACTTTTTATTTTTCTAATTTAAAATCCCAAAATCCCAACAAAAAAGGATCATATCTTTTGACTGAAAATTTAATTGGAAAAATGATATCTTTTAAAAATGATAATTCATTTCTCTAAAGGAGATAAATGAAGTTTTTTATTGTGTTTAATTGTATTGTTGTGCAAATAAGTACGCTATTACCTTTGGGAAAAAAAATAAATAAGAGTAACTAGTCCCTTAAATAAGAAACACGTTTTTTATTTTGAAAAAAGGATTAAACTTTTCAGCACAGACTATTTTCATAATAGTAGAGAATTCAGAAGTTATTAAATTGAAACTGACACCTAACCTTATTTTCCTTACAATTCAAAAGAATATTAAATGAGATCTTTACAGTTAACCCATTTTTTATCAGGTTACTTTTTTTTTTTTTAATGACAACAAATAATATTGGTACTCTATTGAAACATAAATTTTATTTCTTGAATACTTACAAGTTTTTTCCTTCACTTTAATCACCCAGCAATTGGAGTATTTATTTTATTGAATTTTTTTAAATCGCGAACTTTTCTTTTTCTTTATTAAAATTTCTAAATAATTAAAAAAACAAATTAATAAAAAGGCTTTCAATCACAAGACATGAATAATTACCAACCACAAACAAACAAAAGTTTATCTTCACAGCTTCTAATTTCAGTTGGTAAGCCCAATAATTCTTTCCAAAATTACGAATCAGATCAATACCAACAAAAACAAGGTTCTTTTAAACAAGGTATTAATCTAAAATAAAAAAAAGAAAAAAAAACAACAAAAAAAAAAATATTTTACTTTTTTTTTTTTGTGAAAAAGAACAAGAACAAAAACAAAAATTATTCTTAAGGAAATTAGATTCAAAAAGTTCTGTGTTTTTCGTTTTCGATTTCACAAAAATAACTCTTTAGATTCTTTTTTTACTTTTTTTAAGTTTTCAATTGAAATTGAAATTGAAATCACTCAAAAGATTATAAAAGAGTAAAACACAAAAGAACTAATTAATTTATTTTTTTCGAATTTTTTTTCTTCCTTTGTCTTTCCAAACATCTAAAATTCAAATACAAATAATCAATGGTAATTAAAATTTTATCTCAAAGTTCAAGAAGGAAGCTTAACAAAATCTCTACAAATAACATTTTTAATTGAGTTTGTTAAGATCTTTGGTGTTTTTCAGCTAATAATCAATTAAATATTTTGGGAAACTTGAAATAAAAATTTTCCTTTCAAAATATAAACAGAACATTAAAAAATTCAATGAAAATACTTTTTGTCTCATTTTCTTTGTTAAAGAAGAAATAAAACAACTAAAAAGATAAAAGATCCTATATTATGATTATTTTTAAAAAAATCTAATGTTTGCTCTGGTTAATTAAAAAAGAAAATGAAAAAAAATTTGATTTCTTATTTAAAATTTAAATAAAAGTCTTGAAAATTTTTATAAATATCGATTTTAAAAAGGTATTAAATTCTCCTTATTTTTAAAAATACTAATTTATGAAAATTAAATGTGAACTTTTTGTTCGCTTTACTGATTTCTCAATAATTATAATTTTACTAATTTAATTGCTTTTTCTTCATTAAATTATTTTCCTCATAAGCCGAATTTATAGGTTGACTAAGAGTAAAAAATGTCAATTCATTTTGAATTTATGGTTATTCCTTCAAA
The DNA here is from genome assembly GCA_027625915.1 of Anaeramoeba flamelloides. Taxonomy (NCBI): domain Eukaryota; family Anaeramoebidae; genus Anaeramoeba; species Anaeramoeba flamelloides. The sequence goes on along the minus strand of JANTQA010000017.1, from coordinate 546,002 downwards.
ATTTGAATTTTTAAGAATTTACAAGTTTTATTTTGATAAAAGTTACTTTTTAAATAAGATGTTACAAATTTTTAAAATCATAACCCCTTTTCATTCACATCCATTTCAAGACGTCCACGGAATTTTATATGAAACAAATTTTTTAAATTGATTTATTTTTGAAACTTTTTTCTATATCAGATTTCTTCTTATTATTTCAAAAGAATTTAATATTTCGGATCAAAAAAATAAATTGTTGCTTCATCGAAAATTTTGTGGTATCCTTGGAAAGGCTAATTGATTTGTAAAAAAATGCAAATCAAAATAACTATTGTACAATAAAATTTCTTAGAAATTTTAAAAAATGTGAGCAACCTTTTTTTATATTTTTAAACTATAAGATAATTAGACAAATAACAGAAATCACAAAAACCATATAACCACATTAAATGAATGGTTTTAACTTCCTTTATCTTTTCCATTTGAATTATAAATGGGAAAAAAATCACTACTTTTGCTTGGCTTTAAATAAAGATTAAGAAAGGATATTTTTGGTTTAAATACAAAGAAACTTTTTTAAAAAAGTTGTTTTTTGAAATGTATTATCAGAAATGAAATTTTTTTTTACAAAGACGAGTAAAATAATTTCACAAAATAAGGAAATTTAACCAAAAAAATAATTTTAACTAATTTTTTAAAAATATTTATATAATTATTTAACAATTTGAAAGTTATATTTAATTGCTTTCAGATTATATCCTTAGTCTTGATATTAAAATCTATTTTTCAAATAATAGATTTTTTCTTTATTTTTACAATTAATTTTTGAAAATTCACAAATTTAAGATATTCATTTTTCAAAATTGAGTTGGAATTTACTATCAATAAAATCAAAGTTGATCAAAAGCAATTGCAAAAGAATTACAATTGAATATAAAGGGTTATTTCATAAAAGGTATAATTTTCGATTTTTTATACTTTTTACTTTTTCCAAATTTCCCTTCTTAAGTTGCTTGGGCACTAGGTTTCTCTTTTTGTTTTTTTAGGTGTTTGGGAAAGGTAAAAAGTATAAAAAATCATTATAAGAATTGGTTGACCTGGTCATGACTAACCCAACCAAACTTGTTCATGATCAGATCTTCGACGAGGACTTATGCAACTGAACTGAATCCAACGAACGCGATCTGAAACCAACCAAAGTGAACCGAATTGAACTTTCCGTACTATCTGTCGAGTGGTTACTTGGACTGGGTTTTTGCTGTCGAGTCGGTATCTTGTACTGGGATTTTGCGAAAACAAGATTTGGGAAACTTTCAAAAAAAAAAAAAAAAAAAAAAAACACAAAAAAAAAAAATAAAAAAAAAAAAGCAAAGCAACTGAAAAGAAAATTTCGAAAACCAAATCTTATTCTTAAAAACCAGAGCTTTTTAGATTCAACCCATCTATAAAGTTCTAAATCAAAATTTAATAAACAGCCTTTTTCATTTGATCTATAGTTGTTCAAATATTTAGAACTCTTTATTGAAAACAACCTATGGTGGCGATCCAAAAAAAAACGACATAAAAGGAAACAACCACCAGCCCATTCAACACTTGGGGTACAAAAAAAACTTTTCACTGAAGTTTTTTCTTTATTCTATTATTTTTTGACTCTTTCATTTCTTGCTTTTCTTTCTCTTTTTCTTGTCTTTTTTCCGAAATAATTTATTCTTTTCATTTTTTAAAGAAAAGATATCCTTTGAGCTGTAATCCTGCTTACATTACAGTTAGGATAAAAAAATCCTAAATACAATTTTAGAGTTTCAGGCAAATAGGAGGTAATTTTGTGAATCACCTCTGCTCAACAATAAAAAAAAAAAAAAAAAGGTATAATTTTTAATGATTTAAATTGTTTAATAAATAAACTTTTTGTAATATCTGATATTTCAAGATTTTCAGATCTCTGTGGTTATGTGATTTCCGTGATTTCTGCGATTTCTGCGATTTCTCCGATTTTTGTGATTTCTGTGATTTCTGTGATTTCTGTGGCTTTTGTGATTTTTGTAATTATTTTTATAGTTATCAATTAAAAAAAGATTGCTCACATTTTTCGAACATTACGTTAATTTTATTGACAACACGGTAATTACTAAGAGTAAAATTTTTTTAAAAAATGACTAAATTGGAATTCAAATTCAAGATTTTTTTTGATTAATTGAGACAATTTCATACATTCGTATATATATATATATATATATTATTCAAGATTTTATATTTGAATAAATTTTGTTTGATTAAATTTTTTAAAAATGTTACAAAAGAACTTCATTTTAAAGTACCTAATAAGAATATATAAAAAACAAAAACATCCCTCCTCTTTTTTTTAATCATTTTTTGTTTACAAGTAACTTTTTTTAAAGTTATCTTCCAAAAAAACAAGTATTTTGTGTTATGATAATAGTGAATATTATATTTCAATGAACCTATTATTGATTAGTGTTATAAACAAAGAAATTGACAAAAAAGGAAAATGAAAATTTTCCAAATATTTTGTTTTTATCCTTAATATGTGCCGAAAGAAATTCCAAAAATTAAAAAATTTAAATCATAATTTCTAAAGATTTTTTTAAAAAAGGTTTTAAGGAATTTGTAAAAAATGTAAAACAAAAAGTTTTATTAATTTGTCATTAAACTGTTCTATTTAAGTTATTAATCCTTTGTAGGCTGATTTTAGATTTTTTGTGCTTCACACTTTTTAAAAATGCAATCAAGTATTTTAATACTTTTCTTAATTATCCTCCCAAAAATAATAATAATAAAAAATACTGATTTAAAATATTCCAATTGCAAATACATATACAAGACTCTTTCAATATATCCATACATTCATGCCAACATATCCATACACGTGGCTATATATTTCATTTCCTGGATAAAAATGAAAATTATTTTAACTTAAAATTTTAATAGCTCTATTGGTCTATTTCAACTGAACTATACATGAAAAAAAAAAAAAAACTTATTTCAATTTTGAAATATTTTGAAAGAATTTGTTCGTTTTATTTAAACATTTACCAAAACAAAAGTAAAGGGCATGCTGATTAAATAATCTGTATATTCGAAATGAAATTCTTTTAACTAATTTCAAAACGAAAATAAGTTCCAATACAGAAAAACTAAAAAAAAAAAATCTTTCAAACAAAGCTCGGTTTGTTTAAGAAAGTTTTTTTACAATTTTTTTTAAACCTATTAAATAACACCAATTTAACAAATAGTTTAAATGTACTGATTTTTTTAATAATTAAAGATTATAATTTTAAAATCAAAAGAAAAAAATCTTTATTCAGCGTTTTTAAAAAATTAAAGAAAAAAGTTTTAAAATATTTTACTTAAAATGCTTAAAATAGTGAACCAAGCAGTTTGAGCGAACATTTTTTATAAAACTTTTAAGGGTCAATTTTTTACCATGGTCGTGGCATTCTGAATAAATCTGAGATTGATTTTGCAAAATAAAATTAGAGTATTCTAATTTTATTTTATTTTTTTTCTTTACATTCCAATTTTTGGTTAATTAATTTGTCTCGATGTTTTAGATTTGATAATTTTAAAATTAAAAAAAGTGATTATTATTTTTTCTTTGAGGTGAAAATAAGTAAAAGTTTATGTAATTTCTTTTTAAATTCCCAAAAAAAATGATGGGTTATTTGAAAAAGAAATAATTATTTTCCAATTTTTGAGATGAATATTTTCTTTCTGTTTGTCTTTATCTTTTTTTTTTTTTTTTACTAAATTTAATTCTTGGTTATTTTGTTGTTTACATATTTTATTTATAAGAAAACGGCAAAAAAAGGAATTATTTTCTTCGTTTCTTTCAAAAAAAACCACCATTAACAGAATGAAAAAAAAAATTAAACAGTGAAAAAAAAAAAATAAACAGTAAAAAAAAATAGAAATAGTGAAAAAAAAAAAAAACCGTGGAAATAACAAATTTTATTCATACCAAATTGTCTTTAAGGAATTTATTATTACTTCAGTTATTTTAAACTTCTTCACCGATTTTTACTAAAAAAAAAAAATTAAAAAAAAAAACATTTTGCTTAAACTTCAAATAAAATCATTTACAAGTTATTTTTATAAATCAAAATGTTTTGTTTCATTAAAACTTCACCTAATAGTTTAGCCTTAATCACTCGACAAATTATTTCTTTTGCATAATTTCAATATATTTGATTTTTTATTCTTTCTTAACTTTAAAATAATTTTTTTTATTTCAAATATTGGACAATTAATTTCATAATTCTTCAATTTTAATATTGCAAAAAAAAAAATTATAATAATAATAGATTATTCGTATTCACAAACAAACACGAGTACAAACACAAACACAAACACAAATACCAACACAAATACAAATTACAACACAAATACAACATATCAAAATAATAATAATTCCAATCAACAAAATCGTAATAATTATTATAATGAAGATAAATCAGAATATGAGGTCTGTGAGCTCTTCATTAGCAATATTGATTATGAAATTACTGATAATCAGCTTTCTGATAAATTTTCGAAATTTGGTGAGATTACATACCTTAGAATTGTACAAGATCATGAAACAAACAGATCAAAAGGATTTTCCTTTATTAAATTTACAAATTCCGACGAAGCACAGAAAGCAATTGATAACACAAATGATGAACTTTTGGGATCAAGAAGACTTTTGTGTCAACCTTGCAAAGGGTAAATCTAATTATAACAGAGGAAGGGGAAGTGGAAGGGGAAGAGGAAGAGGGTTTGGTGGAGGTAGAGGGTTTGGTAGAGGTAGAGGTGGGGGTACAACAGCCAAAATAACTATTCTCAAAGAGGGGGGTCCCAAAACGATAAGCAGTATGGTGGATATAATAACTATAATCAAGGTGGTGAATATAAGCAAAATGACAATAATAATAATAGTGGTGATCATAGAAAAAGTGGTGGGTACAACCAAAATAATTATTCTACAAGCAACAACTCTTATGAGAAACAAAATAATTTTCAAAACAATAAAAGCAGCTATGGTTATCAAAACAATTCGTATAATAGCCAACAAAATACTTCTTCCAATTATAACTCTAACTACCAAAATTACAATTCTTCCTTTTCTTCACAACTACAACAACAACCACAACAACAACCACAACTACAACAACAGCCACAGCAGCAGCAGCAGCAGCAGCAACAACAACAACAACAACAACCACGACAACAACAACAATCACGACAACAACAGCAGTCAACACAATCAACCCAACAATCACAACAAGGAATAAACAAAAAGAACTTTTCCAACTATGGTGGTGGATACGTTGATAACAAATCTTCTTTTGTAACAGGAGGGTATAAAGGTGGTAATATGTAAAATATTTTTACATATTTAGTTACAATAAAAGATTAATTTTTTTTTTTTATTTAATTAATTTTTTTTTGTATATGTTACTGCAATCTTACGATCAAACACAATCTCTATTTTTATTCTTTTTTATTCTTTTCTTTTTACTTTTTATCAACCTAATTCTTTTTTTTTTTTTTTTTTTTTTTTTTTATCCCAAAATCAAAATTTTGGATTTTTTTAATTCCTTAAAACAAAATTTACAATTTCTTATTTTCTATTTTTACTGATATTTTTTTATTACAACAGGATTCGAATCTTTTTTTCTTTATATGTTTATTCTCTATTTCTTTTAGCTGATTACAATTTATTTAGATTTAAAATTCAAATTTTATTTAATTTAAAATTTTATGAAACAAAATGATAGGAAATTTAATCTTTTTGTTTGGTGGTGTAGTGTACAGTAAAGTGGTAAAATAGAGTATCTAACAAGTACTCTAAAGTTTTGTTGAGTATCACGTTTTTTTAATTCAATTTTTTTTGATGATATGATCAAAATAAAAAACATGTTTTTTCTTCATATAAAGAAGATTTTGAATCAATTTATTATTTTTTATCGAAAAAATATCTCAGAAAAATAATCAAAAAATAAAATTAAGAGAAAAAAGCTTTGCTCAATTTTATCAATTAATTTAATTTACTGTTAAGAGAAAAATGTTGGACACAGAAAAATGGTTGGACAGCATTTTTAATTGGGAACATTACTGAAAATGATTTTTAATTTCTATCGTTTGTGAAAAAATTAATTAAAATAACAATAATCTACTGATTAGAATTAGGATTAATGGGATTCTACTTTTTCAAAAGCTTATCTCTTATAATCTAAATCAAGTTTAAAAATTACCATTTTCAGAATTAATAGTAAACTTTACTAAAACAATGATTTTTGTTAAAATAACATGATCTACTTTAGTTATCAACCATTCAAATGAGTATTCTAGACAAACCACAGATTAATGAACTTTTAACACACTTAAACCTGGATTTATCTAAAACTCATTTAGTTATCAATAGGATTTGATTTTCAATTTTACTAATGTTCCCAATTAAAAATGGTGTCCAATCATTTTTCTGTGTCCAACATTTTTCTCTCAACAGTTATATAGATTTTTAAATTATTTTTTGCTTTTTAATTTAATTTCTCGAACACGAAAAAAATGGTAACAAAAGTGTTTAACATTGTAACCAAACAAAAAGGCTTAAGTTCTCATCGTATAAGTTATAGTTTTTTTTTAAAATTTTTTTTTTTTTTTTTTTTTGTGGTTTATAATGTTCAACATAAGTATAGCATAAAAAAAGGTAAACAAAATTCTGAATTTTTTACACTTTATTAATTGTAATGGGTAATATATTTCTGATCTTAAAAACTGTGTTTCAAAATAAATAAATCCCTAAAGTCATATTGTGATGATTTAATTAAAGAAATAAAACGATAGTGTGTGTTAACTTCTTAAAATAAAATTTCAATGATTAGATCAAACTAATTGATACTAATTTAGTCAAATTATTTTTTTTTTATTTTTTTTTCTTTTATTTGTTTTTTTTGATACTTTATTTATTTTTTCTAATAGTTGATTTGAAAAAAAAAATGTTTTGAAAAATTCAAATTAAATTTGAGAAAATACAGTTCTTGTAATATCTTGATATTGAAAATATTTATAATTCACAAATTGTATTGTTGACAATATAAATAATCTAAATAAATTGATAAATTTGAAAAGAAAATTCAAAGAATGGTGCGAAATATTTTTGAATATTTTATTATTTAGAAAAATGTATACTTTTAATAGTGTTTCTATCCTGAATATCATTTCTAATCCGAATTTGGTTATTTCTCTTATTAATAATCAATCTTATATTGTTTGATTCCTCCAAAAAGTATTATTTCGTTTTTATGAGTACTATTTTGAGGATAGGGGGACTTGTATAGTTTGAGAAGGATAATTAATCAAAAATAAATTCACTGCCCTTGAATCATTATTTGCTCTAAAGTAATGATTCAAAATATTATTAATATAAAATATCTTAAAGAACAATTGTTATGAATTCATTTAACCGGATAAATTAATCTCAGTTCCAATAGTTATAAACTGTTTTTTTTATCTTTTTTTAAATTTATTGTTTTATTGAATTCTTGTTACTTATTGATTCTTCTTTAGATTCCTTATTTTTTTTTCTTTATTTTTCAATATATATATATATATATATATATATATATATATAAAGGTAAAAAATACTTCTCTTGGCTATATAAAATTACTCGTTGGATCAAAACTTATAAATCTAGTTACTTAAAATTTTTCTTTTTAAAAGAGAAATTATTATCAACGCTTAATTCTTTACTATAAATTATAAACCAAAAATTAAATTCTTGAAATTTGGGAAAAATAATCTTCTCATTTATATACAATGATTTATTAATGCAGTAAGTTTCATTTTTAAGGCACAAACATACAACGAAATTTAAGTCACAAAAAAATCTCAATTTAAGGCACAAAATTTGTAATTTTTAATTTTTACAATTTATTTTACTAGAATCTCAATTTTGTACCTTAATTTGAGATTTTTATTGGGCTTAAATTTCGTTGATAGATTGTGCCTTAAAAGTGGAACTGACTGTAATCTTGAAATTTAAAAGATGATATAAAATTCTTTTTCAAAAAATCTGAGTAAAAACATTGGCATTTTCGTATTTTAATTAATAATTTGGGAATATTTCAAATTTTTATTATTGGAATTTTTAATTTGAAATTATTATTTTTGTTTGAAAATATTGAAAAAAATCGAAAAAAGAAGAGTAAAAAAAGATTTATTATTTTAGTCTTTGAAATCTTATGGATTCATAGAAATAATTAAAATTATTTATTGGTTATTTATTTATAAATAACTAAAAGAAAATATATATTTCTTTATACTAAAAGTTGATTGTTCGAAGGTTGTCAAAAGTTATTTTTCGAGGATTTTTAATAAAACAGTTTAATATTTTTTATTTTGATTTTTTGTTAAATCTAGTCAGTTCCATTTTAAAAACCCAAAATTTAAATGAAATTTATATAACAAAAAAAATACTCAAATTAAGGTATAAAATCCAAATTCTAGTCAAACAAATTGTGTAATAAAAAATTCCAAATTTTGAGCCTTAATTTGAGATTTTTTTGTGTGCCTTAAATTCCATTTAACGTCAGTGTCTTAAAAGAGAAACTGGCTATAAAATAAATAGCACCTGTAACCCAAACCATCTGTAATACCTGAACTATGTAATTAAAGGAACTCTTTTAAACACTCTATATTGGTACTTTTTTTAAATAACTATCGTCTTGTTTGTTTCAATCCTACAAAATTAGTTTGAACGTCCTACTGTTAATCGCAAAATAAAAAGATCCAAATTTTCATTCATCTTTCGAAAAAAAAATACCTCTCAAGAATTAATATCAAAAATCAAAAGTCCCCAATTCTAAAAGAGTAAATTAATAAATTAAATTTATTTTAAGAATCAAAAATTCGAAATGTTACAAGACTCTGAAAATCTTTTTTGGGAAAACTGACGAAAATTTTGTAGAGTTATTTTTCAAAAAATTGTTTTAGTTGATTTTTTTGTTGATCTCCTTTTTCATTTTTTCTATTTCACTGGGTTGTCTCGTAAAAAAGAAGCTCTCAAAACGAAAATCAAAAAGTTGATAATTCACAATACAACAACCTTATTTTCAATAAAATAGATCCTAAATAAGTGATTTCAAATTTCGCCCCATACGAATCCAGAACAAAAATTTACAAAAGAAATTCTCAACAACAAAGCAAAAAATTACATCACCACTTGATTTTGATTCACCTAATTACTTTAATAAAATCTTCGTTATTAAAAAAAATTTTAGTTCAATAACCTAACAAAAGAAATAAAAGTCTCAAATATTGCAAAAATAGAAAGAAAAATTTCAAATCAAATAATTTTAAAGATTTATAGAACTCTAAAAACAGTTCTATTTTTATACTTGTAAAAAATAATATAAAGTAACCTTTTTCCAAAATAATTTATTAAAAAATTTAACTAATCATTTATAATTTCACAGAAATTTTAAAATTTCTGCTTTCAGTTCCTATATAAAAATCAGAAACAATCCAAAAATGAATAGGCAAATAGAAAACGAAGGACAAAAACTGCTATTACCAATTCTCCGTGTTAAGTTTTGTATTTGTCTTATCCGTACAGATTTCTTATCATATTTTACAAATTTTAAAACTATTTTTTTTTTTTTTTTTTTTTTTCGACGAAGAAATTCTATTTCTTTTTTACTGAAAAAAATAAATTTTGAATCAAAAAAAAACATAATCATGTCATCAACTGATCAAGAAAAAAAAAAAAAAAAATACAAGAAAAAGCAGTATAAACAAAAAAAAACAAAAAAAAAAAAAAAAAAAAAAAAAAAAAAAACACAAAAAAAACACAAAAAAAAACACAAACAAAAACACAAACAAAAACACAAAGAAAGACACAAAAAGAACTATAAACATAAACAAAAAAAAAACTCTTCAAAGTCTAACGAAACTTTGTCTCTAGGCTCACCAAGCTCAACCATTTTACAAGAACCAGAGTTTATTGAATCAATTACTGATTATAAATCTTTCAATTTTATTTTTTTACCAAAATATCCCTATTTTATTCAAATTTATGAAAAAGATCTTTCGATCGAAAAATTGAAACAAGTGTTTGAAACCAATCCGCAAAATGTTGTAGATTTGGAACTGAAAGAAATCAAAAACATTGATTATTTTTTAGAAAATATGGGGACTTGTGATCCGGGAGGGCACTTTTTATTAAATTATGATATGGGCTATAATTCCGTTGGTAGAGAGAAATATTTTAAAATTTATGTTCCTTCAAGGAATGCGAGAAAACAATTTTCAAGCAAAACGGAAACAAATATCAAAAGAGTCAACAAAAACAAGAACAAAAAAATAAACAAAAACAAAAACAAAAAGAAAAACAAAAAGAAAAAGAAAAACAAAAAACACAAGATCCAAAATCCAAAAAAAACAAGACAAAAAACACTTTTTGAGTACTTACAAACACAAACACAAACCAAACAAACAAAAAAAAACACACCATTACACTCTTTTGTACAACACCCCTCTCATATCAATTTAAATTACGAAAACTTAAAGCAATTTCTGAATAAGTTTCGAAAAACTTTTGATGTAGAAAACAAAATGTTAGTCCCAAAGGGCTATCAGATTTATTACGAAAGTACAACTTTTCAATTACCAAAATCGTTTACCTATAATGGCATTCTCAAACGACTTGTTCAATTGACTTCTTTAAATTTAGAAAATCTAAAAATGAATGGGAAAATTGTCCCTATTGAAATAATGTTACTTTTATTCAATAGGTGGGAACTCGAAAGTAAAATCAAGTCAAGAATTAATACAAAAAGTAATGATTATGAGAGAAAGAAAAAAAAAAGGAAAAAAAGGAAAAGGAAAAGAAAAAAGAAATACATGTTGAAAACAAAAACAAAAAAGAATGTAATTCTTGATACAAAAAGGCGTTTAACTGACAGTGACACTGACAGTGACAGTTATAGCTACGGTGACAGTTACAGTGTCAGTTACAGTGTCAGTTACAGTGACAGTGAAAATTCTGAATCGGAAAGTTCATCTTTTGGAAATCCCTTCAAGAAACACTCTAGCTCTTATTCTGAAGATGACTCAAGTGGGTACAATTATAGCACAACAGACTCTAGTTCTTATACCGATTCGAAGAGAAATAAAATATTCAATTTTTACCAATGGAAGAATGATGAATCAAAAATTTCTCAAAAAACTCACCAGATAAATAGTGCCGCTTTTAAAAAAATAACAATTTTGAGCACAAGCCAAGAAAAGGAAAAGAAAAAGAAAATTTTATTTGATTTGCAAACAAAACCAAAAATGGAAATTGAAAATAAGAATAAGAACAAAGAACTACAAAAAGAGGGCAGATCAAAGAGTAAGACGAGGGAGAATAATAAGCATGAGTCTCGATCGGTTTCAGAATCCCTTTCCTTTTCCTTGGACATTTCCTCACCAGAAGATGCTGACTTGGATTCAGATCCAGATTCAAAATCAACAGATTCTACAAGTATATCAGAGACTCCACAGTCTTCGGATTCTTCGGAGTCCTCGGGTGATTCAAGATCTTCAGATAGTTCCGATTCTTCGGATTTCTCATCATCAACACACAAAAAAAAACACAAATAAATCACTAAGAACATAACCTCATTTTCAAATTTTTTGAAAATTTTGACTGTAATATCCTTCCTGGATTTTTTTTTTTTGGGTACCCCACAATAATTAATCTCACAAATCAAAATTTCATAAGTTACATTCGAGTTTTACATCCAAGTGTGACAAATTCTCAGATATTAGAAGGTTTGTTGAAATATATGCTTAATTCACGATAAAGTTACAAAGATCGCGATAATTTCTATCAAATCGTGATATTTTAGAGAATTGTGATATTCAATATTATCACGATAATATAAGAAAACGCGATATTCTATAAAATCGCCATAATTATTTAAAAATTGTGATAAATTCCAAAACATCAAGATTAAAAAGTAATCGCAATATTATAGTTGATGGGTTTTGGGGCTAATTGAGCAATATTTTTACAAGGAAATTTTTTTGATCAAAAAATAGATTATGTGAAATAAAAGTTATCTTTTTTTTTTTTTTTTATTATTTAAGGGAGGGGTTATTAGCCCCTCCTGGGTGCCCGAATTCCTAAATTTTTATTTAGGAATCTTATTAAAGACTCAAAGCTAAGTTTATTATCCACTAAGGCTAATAAACTTGATGAATCTTTTTTGTAATAATATTGAAAAAATATTATTTTTTAATATATTAGCTATATTAATTGTTTTTAATTCAGATATCCAGTTTTTACGATTATTTTCATAGTCTGAGCAGTCGTTAGGTTTTCCAGAATTTAAAAGAATTGCGTAAAATCTTTGATTTTACTCTTTTCTTTTAAATTCTGGAAACCCGTTGTTAGCTTTTTTTTAATTTGAGAAATTGAAAGAAAATTTTTGAAATTTTCTTTTTATTTCTAAAATTAAAAAAAAAAACTAGTCACTATACCACACTTGACGACACGGTCACAGAGAAAATGGTCCAACTCTTCAATGATATCTATATTATTTATTTTTTTACATATCTCACAATATTTTGATTTATTTTTGTTCATAACATAAGAGTATCTATTTAAATAATTTGTATATTTTCTAAGTTTTAAAATTGAAGTTGAACCCTTCCATTTTAAATATATTTTGTGTTAGGTTTTCCAGGGTTTGAAAGAGTTGAGCAAAATCTTAGATTTTACTCCATTCTTTTGAATTCTGGAAAACTGCCATTAGCTTTTTTTACTTTTTGAAATGTAAAGAAAATTTATTTAATGTTCTTTACATTCCAAAAAGTAAAAAAAACCTAGACACTCTACGGCACTTGACAACACGACTGCTTGCTTATTGTGTTATTTATTTGGATAATTTTTAAATATTTTTGTGGGGTGTCGCAGAGAACCTAGCTTTTCCAGAATTTAGAAGATTTGAACAAAATCTTTGATTTTTCTCTATTCTTTTGAATTCAGGAAAAGCTAAAAGCATTTTTTTTTATTTTAAGAAATAAACTAAAAATTTCAAAAATTTTCAGTTTATTTCTTAAATTAAAAAAAAAACCTTACGACATTTCCAACTTGAGCTATTTTCTAATTGATTAATTCGAGATTTATCCAGTTCAGTTTCTAATTATTTAAAGTTATTTGATTACCAGTTAATATTTTCAAATTCTTTTTCTCTAAAAGGAAGATAATTAATTAATTCATCAAAACCAAGGGTTTTTAATTTTTGTATTAACTTTAATCTTTAAAAGTTATTCTTTAAAAAAAAAAAAAAAAAGGATACATGATTCGATCAAGTATCATATTAAAAAGTTTTATTTGAATTTTCTTTGAATTTGGTTGAAAAACCTATCGGTTGATCCTTTTAGATCAACAATAATAAAAACTAAATGATAAATAAATATTCACTCAGTCAAAAAAGTTGTGTGGATATTGTAATGATAAAAGAACTTATAAAACAACCAACCCTTAATCTGTTCTTTAAAGAATGTGTTCTTGGGGGTGAAAACAGTTTCAATATTCTATGAAAGCTAAAAGGGGTTAAATTAGGTTTCAAAAGCTTTCAAAACAATCCTAGCCACATTATCACAAATTATTAAGTTTTTTTGTACATTTTTTTTTTCTTTTTTATTATCCTTGTTCTTTGAGTATCCTTGTATTGGAAAGAAAATAAAAATAGAGACTTAAAGTTTTGTTGAATCGATCTCCAATAAGAAGGAAAATTACTCTTTATCCTTTTTGGTTATTGAACTTTGTGAAGGTAACAGTTCCATTTTCAAAAAATACACATATTTTAGATTCAAGTGTTTTGTTGAAATGGGTAATTTTAAAGTCTTTTTCAAATAATATGTCACAAAAAATTTCAAGAATCATTCATAATTGAATCAAATTAATTATAGTATCATTCTAAAATCTGAGAAACTCTTTGAAACATAAAAAAAAACACTCAACTGGATATTTAAAACTCATTAAAACAAAACAATCAAAATTAAAATTCAATATTTTAAAAAATTGGTGTGCCTTTTTATTTGAAATGAGAAATCTCATTTTGTAAATTTTAAAGAAAAAAAATATAAAAGCAATAAAAACCTTTGAACAAGATGAATTGGGATAACGTTCTCGACATTTTATTGATAATTCTTTACACGTAAAACTTTAGTTCTTTAAAATTTCATTTCCAAGATAAATCAGCAATTCATCTGGTATTCTATTGGATTGTTTTTTCTTTATTTTCAATTTTCTTTGTTCCATGCATCAATCTAATAATGTTCTTTCTGAATTCATGTATCTAGATTATTTGAAATCAAACTTAAACTAATTCAATTAATACATAGGCAAATTATTTACAAATTAATTTCTTCTTATCTTTTTTTTTTCATTTTCCAACTGTCCAATATCCATTTATTAAAAAATGAAAAAATAAAAAAATGAATAATTAAAATGATTTTCCCCCAATAAGTAATTATCTTATTACAATCAAATTCGGTGATATTTATAATTTGAGGGATATTCCCATTTCTTTGAAAAAGAGTTTAGTATGATCATAAAATTTACATGAGTTTTTATATAAAAAAAAAAAAAAATAAAATGCAAAATTTTTTTTCCACTACAAACAAGCTCAGTCTGGTCCCATTTACCATTGAGAAAAAAATTTGGGTTATAAAAAAAAATAGGGTCAGTCAAAAAGTTTGTTTTCGTTTTTTAAAGAATAAATATTGGTATAATGATTTTTGATCAAAGTATAATTTGATGAAAAAATCTTACATTCAAGAAAAAAACAAAGTCACGATCAATAATAATTTTCAAATGCAATATTATTTCATTGCGTTTTGACCTTTTAGAATTGCTTTGGAACGCTAAAAATACACAAATAGGTTTTTAATAACACCTTTTACTAAAAATAAGAAAACAATTTAGAGAGAAATATACAAATCTATTAATTCAATAAGATATTTATCGTTGTTAGATAACGTGAATTTATCAAGGTTAATCTTAAATATCCTTTTAAGCCAAATTGTATCAAATAATCTTCTAAAAAAGATATTTTTTCAATAGTAATTGATTTTAACCAATGTTTAACAGTCAAAACTTTAAAAAAATGAAATACTAAGATTTTTGAAACCATTTAAATACTAAAAATCCCCATAGACAAAATTTAATTTAAAAAAATTAATCATTTTTAGTCTTCCCGAACAATCACTAACTTGATCTTGGAATATAATCTAATAAAAAAAAAAAATTTCTTTTTAGTAGAGTTTACAATAATAATTCAATTTGTGTATTTTTAGCCTTCCAAAGCAATTCTAAAAGGTCAAAATGCAAAGAAATAATATTGTATTTGAAAATTATTATTGATCGTGACTTTATTTTTTCTTGAATGTAAGATTTGGTCTTGTAATTATTTCTTTGATCAAAAATTATTTTACCAATATTTATTATTTAAAAAACGAAAACAAATTTTTGGCTGACCCTATTTTTTTTTTATAACCCAAATTTTTTTTCACAATGGCTATAAAAGTTTTCTTTCTTTCAAAAATTTCAAACACAAGCTAAAATTTTTAAAGGGTAAAAGTATTGAAAAATCTTAAGGCTTTGTAAAAGTCAAAAGATTATTTTTAAGGTAATTTCAAAAAAAGAATTTTTAAATTTCATCGATATATTTTATTTGATTGCAATATAGCGATTTTATGATTTTTTATGATAAAGTAGGACTAATCGTGATTTTTTTTAATAGTATCCAGATTTTATTGCTCATACCTTGATAATACATTTTATCATCAACACTTCTATTGTTTATTATTCGTAAAAGAGGGAAAATTATTAAATTTCAAATTTGGTCAAATTTCAAAATTGGTCAAATTCTCATTTTTTTCAAAAAGTTAATTCCATTTAAATATATTGACTGTGGGTATTTAAAAACATCTTTAAGGTGTGTTAGGGTACTTTAGAGTATGCTAGAGTAGGTTTTTGGTGTTTGAATGGTATACTAGAAAATTTTGGCAAGGATTCTAAAAAAAAAAAACAATTAGGAGAGGAATTATACCTTCGCAACTTGTTTTAAGGGGTAAAAAATTTACACTTAACTTTGGTGGTTAAAATTGGATTTTGAACAATTTTTTAAAAATATTTATTTTTGATGATTTCAAAATTTTGGATTTTCTACAATTTAGTAATAAAATACTACCAATCGCAAAATAATCATTTTGCTTTTTCCTCCCACAACTATAAAAAAACATTAAAAACTTTCATACTAATGATAATAATCAAGAAACTCTTCAAAAATATGAAAAATTTCAATTTGAACAATTTTGAAATTTGACCAAATTTGAAATTTAATAATATGCACGTAAAAGACTCTTTTTTGATTCAAAAAATTCTTTTCCATTTATAAGCACTTTTTTTGCATATAAATACTTTTTCGCAAATAAATACAATTTGACGAGTATCTTTTTTAAATTAATAGGTAAAACAGGAGTGTAATTTAGACTTGTGAATTTTAAATAAAAAAAATTTATTTTTCAGAATTTAATGTGATCAAAATAATACTTTCCCAACTGCTAACAACCAGGTTTCAAAAAATAATAAGTGGTTTTTTTTCTTCTTGTTCCAAGGCAATATTCAATTTACTACCCATTAGTATACCTAAAGTCCAAATCAATTTTTCAAGTAAACCCCTTAATATTTTCAGTAAAATTTAAATTATTCATACAATTTGATGAAAATTTTTCTATAATTTTCTCACTTTTTTTTGAAATTTTTTGATTTTGTAATTAACAAAATCAAAAAATTTACTATTTTTTAAGATAAATTTTCCAATTTTATACTTTATTTTTAGAATTTCTTTTTAGAGAATAGAACTTTTAAGAAATCAATACCATATTTAATTAGGGTTTATTATTGGATTCAATGATCTATTAATGTATAGGTCTTCTATAACAAAATAGTATACTTTTGTATTTTGAAACACAATTAAATTTTTTTGCAAGCGTCATTTTATTGGTAACAGGTCTATTTTTTTTCAACCTTTTGAATAATTGTTATTTTATTTTTTCTGAGAAAAATTTTCCCTTTCGTTTTTAAAATTTCATTTTTTAGAGAATAGAACTTGAAGAAATCAGTAATATATTTATGTTGTAGTTTATTGTTAGTTTCTTTCACTAATTAATGTTGAGTCTTTAAATAATTAAGAAAACAGAGATTTTATTTGAAACATTGGTTAGACAAGTATCAAGTGTTATTCTCACAGATGACTTCGAAAATCTCTTGAAGAAAAAATGTTTACTCAAATTATCAGAAATTTCATAAAAAAAAAAACTTTTCGATTCTTCTCTTCAAAAAAATAATCTCTCGACTTTTTTGACCATTATTTCTAATAAAAAAATTGTTTTTAATTATGAGAAAGTCTACTCATTAAATGATCAAAGTAATTGACAATAAAAATAATTTGTTGTGAAATAAATTGAACAAAATTTTCATTCGGCTTTACAAAAAAGTAGTTTTAAATAAATCAGGTTAACCTTTTCAATTTTTTAATTCTGTAAAAGAAGCTTAAATTAATGATTTACTGTTTAAGAATTGGGTTTTTGATGACTTATTAAATTTTTGTATTTTTTGGGAAAGCTGAATGAAAATTTTGATCTTTTTATTTTATAATTAATAGTTATCGAATATGACAATAATTTCAAAAAGTTCCATTACTTCGAAAAGAAAGTCATAAAAAGAATCAGAAAATTTTAATTGTTTTTCTTCCAAAATTGAGACTTTACAACATATATACTCTTGTGTGGTTAAATAGGCTTTGTCACAGAACAAGAAGAAAAACAAAGGACTGGGATTAAATTTTGATTAAGTTTTTTTTTTTTAAATGAACACAAGAAGTATTAACACTGTTGCTTTTTGACCAGGTTTTAGGAAAATCCATTAAGTAAACCTAAAATTCTTTGGTTTGGAAGGGAGTGTGTATTGGTGATTATTCTTTGGGTAAAAAATGGAAAAAAAAAAGAAATTTATCATAATTCCCAAAACATAAAAAATTACAAAAAACCAATGCCTGAAAGTAGTTGGAAGTTTGTTTTACTTAAGAGAAGTTCAAAATTTTTGTTTAAAAAAAGTGAGTTAAAAAATCTTTGTGTCTTTCTGAAACAAAAAGCAAAGCAAAAATCTGTGTTGATTAAAAAATATGTGAAAATTAAGAAAGATCGAATTTTGTGTTATTTTGAAATTTATTTTTTTTCATCGATCTTGTAATGAGCTCTTCAAAAACAGACACAAGTAGTTCAGATAGTTCTGAAACACACAAGTCTGACGAAGAAAGCAACAAAAATGAAAAACAAGTGCATTCGCCAAATATTGAATTGGATACGATTGGATCAAGCAAAGAAAGTGAAAGCAACAGTGAACTGTTAAAAAACGACTCCAAATCCAAAAGCGACAATATGAATCCTGAGGAAATGGATCAAAAAAAAAAGGATCCAAACAAAAAAAGCAAAAAAAAGAACGAAGGTTTACCTAAGGAAGGGTTCGGATCTGGATCGGACTCTGGGTGGGAAACAGAAAATTTTCCCGAATCAAGCTCAGGAGAAGAACAGCTAAACAAATATAGAAAAGATATTTGGGAGCACCTAATTGATAATGAGTCAAATAAAAAAACGCTAAGTTATAAAGCATCAAGTCTATTAGCAACTGCACCTGTATTTCAAGTAATCATTCTTTTTTTTTTTTTTTTTTTTCTTTCAAATCCCGAAAAGCACAAACTCTCCAATTTTAGTAACAAATAATTAACTTGATGCATGTTTTCAATTAATGAGTGACTAACCGTCAAGTTGGTCATTTTAAAACGCGTGCTATACACTTTTCTGTTACCAACCTTTATTTACTTTTTTTCCCTCAATTTTGAATGGTATCAAATTTCTGTGTAGCTTTCTTTTTATTTCCCTAAATTTTGAAAGTACAGTTGAAATTAAGGAACTGAATCCGAATCATTTCGAAAGCCCTTTTTTTCAGTGAATTTAGATCTCTCGATCTTTTGTTCAAAGCTGTCATTCTTCCCAAAACCAGACCTAATAACAAATTTTGATTCTGGAAAAATTTGTTTCCCTTCAAAAATTTGTTCAAATCTTTTAATAATTTCGAAATTTTTCGAATTTTTTGTAAAGACAACTACCATGTAAAGGTTGTTTCCTGAAGGGTGAATTTTCAAAAGAAAAATTTTGTTTTTCCAAAAAGAAACACCAAATTTATTTTTCTTTTTCTCCTTTTCTATTTTACATTTTACAGAACTTTTTAAAACACTCAACAAACTTCTTGGGTGTTGGGTTGTAATCTCAACAAAAAAATTTTTTGTTTTGCATTTTGTGTGTAAAATTGCTTCAAAAAAATTTGAAAATATGGATGTGCTGTTGTCAAAATAAAGCGTGCAAAAAAATTTAATGTGTGGTTCAAAATAAAAAGCGTGCTTTTTTGTTATCGAAGACCTATAAATTAACCAATCCAAAGAAACTTATAATAAATCCTAAAAAAATATGGTATTGGTTTCTTAAAGTTCTATTATTTAATAATAAATTCTAAAAATAAAGGATCAAATCGAAAAATTTATCTCAAAAAAATAGAGTAAATTTTTAAGAAAATTTTTATCATCAAAAAAACAAAAAAAATTCAAAAAAATTAAGAATATTATGGAAAATTTTCAACTAATTACATTAATAATTTAAATTTTACTGAAAATAACCAGACCTTTACTTTCAAAATCGATTTGAACTTAGATATACTATTTGGTAATGAATTGGATGTTGCCTTGGAACAAGAAAAAAAAAAAAACACGGATTATAGTCTTTGTGCACGCATTATTTTGATCACTGTATGACAGTTCTATTCAAATGAAAATTTTCTCTCAAAAGTTCATTATGGAAGAGAGAATTTAATCTCAAGTTTTCCATTTTCAAATTGCTATTCGAAGATCTTATGTTTTTTCATCTAATTTTTGGGAAAAAAATTTTATTTTACAAACCAATAATTTTCGCATTTGTTTTGGAAATACCTGTATGACATGAGATGGTTTTTGATTTTTTGTTTGAAAAAAGAAAGTTACACTTTTGAAAAAATGTGAAACACGCTTTTTAAGAACAACGTTTACAATTTATCAATTTGTCTCAAGGTCCTTTGAGACAATCCCATTTAAGGTGTGAAGCCAGACTCATTTTATTTTTAATCATTTATTTTTTCTTTTCTCAATTGATCTTACTGATAAATTCAAATAAATTGAATTAAATTTTTAGTTCAATTTCCATTTTTGTAATCAATTAACTCAACTAATAAAACAACTCAAGAGAACGAATCTTTTGAAAGTCAAACCAATTTTACAAAGTTTCTTCACATTTAAATGTCTAGAGAGCTTTAATCAAAGCTTGTGTAAAAAAATTTGTAAAACGGAAAATGAATTAAAATTTTTATGATATTTATTTGAATTTATCAGTATTATTCGTTTTCAGATTTCTGTGATTTGTGTGATTCTATTAATGTTGCCAATTGAAAAATGTGTTTCACTTTTTTTACAAACTTTAAGGCGGTTGTAAAGGTTTAAAATACACAGAAGCCATCTTCTGTTAAAAAACACATTTTTTTCAAAATCAAGATTCATTATATATCTTTTTATCATTTAATAATAAAGAAAATTACGAATCTTTATTAAAATTTCTAAACAAAAATTTAGAAATTAGGGGGTGAAGGAAAGTGCTTTCACGTGCCGTAGAGTGTCATAGAGTGTGGTCAAGTGCCTAGGTTTTTTTTTAATTTCTCAAAATAAAAAAAATCTAACGAAAATCTATTGATCCTACAAATAAACAGAAAACTCTGGAAAACCTGACGTCGTTTTTTTTAATTTTTGAAAATAAAAAGAAAATTTCAAAAATTATCGGTTTATTTCCTAAATAAAAAAAAAACCGAATGTCAAGTGCCGTAGAGTGCCGTAGAGTGCCTAGCTTTTCCAAAATTCAAAAGAATAGAGAAAAATATTTGATTTTACTCAATTCTTTTAAATTATGGATAACCTAATGGCGGTTTTTTTTAATTTTTGAAATGAAAAGAAAATTAAATAAATTTTCATACATTTCAAAAAGTAAAAAAAATCCAATGGTTGTGTGAGGAAATTAATTTCTACCCTTCAAAATAAAAAAAAAAACACATTTTTTGTTAAATGAATTATTTTCAAGTCCATTCAACATTTTTTACTTATTTGTATTAAAAAAGAAGAAAAATAAAAACAGAGAGTTTAAAATGATACTTATTTACATTTTATTAAATTTTGGTTTCAAAAAGTTGACATAAGTAGATCAAAAATGAAAATTTCTCAAAAGAAAAAAGAAACAAGTTAGATCAAAGTAGAAAATTTCTTGGAAAAGAAAAAAGAACAAGATTCAAATAAAAAAAGAAGATTGCATCTTAATTTTGACTCTTTTAAAATATATTATATAGATTGGGTGGAAACTTTCACGTTTTTCTTTTTCAAATTATTGTTGTTTTTTCAAATCCATTTTATTTTGTTTCTTTTTTGGTTTTCTTTTTTCTTATTTTTTGTTCAACCATTTTTTCCATTACCAAGCAAATAAATCACCAACTCTAAATTACTTGAAAATTCATTTTTATTTAAACACCCAAAAAACATTCATACAAGAATTCCATCATTCAAATTAACATTTTTCTTATATTTGCCAGAATTTTTTTTTGTTATCTTGGATAAATAAAAAAAAACAACAAACAAAAGTTTGTGGAAAAACGACAAAAAAAAATGATTTAATAGAATCCTTTCGATTTTTATACCCCGATGAGTACTTTGAAGTAAAACTTTGAATAGAAGTTTTTCAAAATTCAAAAAATATTAATTTATTTTTATGGAGACAGCTACCTTAAGGATTTTCAGTATTTTGCCGATATATTCTTGATTTAAAGGTTCTTTTTTGTGGATGCTTTCTTCAATTTTGTCAAGAAAGAGTTAACTTTTTAAAAGAGTAACAACATACACAAATTTATTTTCAAAATAATTAAAATCTTAAGGGATTCGTCAGAACACAACACTACCTAAGATTTAAAATTGTGATACTTTATTTAATATTAAACCAAAGTATTTTGAAATTTAATTCGAAATACTTAAATATATATAAGGTATTTCCAAAAAAGTGGTGCATTTTTTTTTTTACATTTCATAAAAAACCATCTTTGTTAGCGGATGTATTCGTTAATTAACGATAACAAATTAAGTTTAATATTAATACCAATTGAATCAATGATTAAAATATTTATTTCAAAATATATCTGATGAAATATTTCCAAAAAATGAAAAAAAAAAAATTTCACTTTTTTTGGTGAAAACAATGTACGATCAATTTCAATAAAAAACAGGAAATATGGAAAGGATACAAATGATTTTTTAAACAACCAAATGAAGTTATATGTTTTCAATTCTATTTGAAATTTTGCTGAGATTAAACAAGTTATGAAAACGATTTCTTCCATCAAAAAGAAAATAATAAACACCAATTTTCACCCCTAAAAAATATCTGATAAAATCGAGATCAGAAAATTTAATATCTTTTATTTATGTAATACAATACTAAAAAAAAAAATTAATTATTATAATGAATCAATAAATAGTAGTTAATGATTTTATATATTTAAATACTTTTTAAAAGATGGAGTTTAATAAATAAATTTTAAAATAAATTTGCCCCACTTTCTTAGAAATAGCTTATATATATATTACAAAAAAACAATACATTCAAAATTTCTATTTCTACTTTTTTATTAAAATACTTATTTAAAATTAATGAATTAATTAATAATTTTTATTTCTTTTTTTTTTTATTTTATATTTCTATATATAAACAAACAATAAAATTAAACCAAAGGTCAATTTGATAGGTAAACAACATTATTTTCAGATGAAAACAATAAAAAAACATTCTTTTCATATATCAATAATAACAAAATATTATTTTTAATAAATATCTTTAAACATCAAATAGGACCAGCCTCTTCAGGGAAAACAACATTGATTAACCATTATAAATTTTTAAGAAAAAAGTTTTCAAAAAAGGAAATGAATCAAGCAAAAAAATATATTCTTTCAACCATCATTACAATTTTTGAGATTTTAGTAAACAAAATTTTATATAAAAAAACTTGTGTTGTAAGAGAAAACAAGGTTTGTATCATTGTTTTATTTCTTTTTGATCTTAATTATATTTCTAATAATAATTACAATATTTACAAATAATGATAATATTTCCACAAAAAAAAAACAAAACAAAAAAAAACAAAAAAAAAAAAAAAAAAAAAAATCAAAAAAAAGAATCTAACCCTTGAAACCAGAGAAAAATTAAAAGCATTTTTAATAAAAATAAAAAAAAAAAGAAAAAGAATACTCAAAAAAAGTAAAAAAATTTTGAATTTAATTGATTCTGTTTGGGACATTGTTATGAAAAAAAAACGATTCAGTTCAAGGTTGTCAATCGAGCAATCACGATTTTTATTTTCATTTATTAGAGATCGTGAATTAATTACCAAACATATACATAAGCAATTACCAAAACCTCTATGGCTTACATATGCACCACCAAATAAAAAAATCAAAAAGCATAAACTATTTTTAGCTGGTACAGAATACAAGTAAGTACACATACTCGTTTTTAATATTAGAACACTGATTTGGATAAAAAAGCAAAAAAAAAAAAAAAAAAACAAAGAATGTATTATTATTATTATTATTATTATTTATTTTTAACTTTACTTTTATTCATATCATTTGAAGACTTTTGTTGGCTATGTTTTCAAAAAAAAAATAAAATAAATATCAAATTGATTAAAATTGAATCCAAATGTTATTTGATTGTAAAATTAAAAATCTAATTGTGATCAAAATTCAAATTGATTAAAAAAAAAATGAAAAAAAAGATAAAATTGAAACTAGTACCAAAATTTTTTAAATTTATATTCAAACAAGTGTTTTTAATAAAATATAAAAAAGGAAAAAAAAAAGAAAACAAGCATTAATTCAAAATATAAATATAAATATAAACAAATCTACAAATTGAAATTAAAATATATAAATAAAAATAAAAAACAAAATAAAAAAAAAAAACAAAAATAAAAAACAAAATAAAAATCAAAAACAAAATAAAAATTAAAAAACAAAATAATTATAATAGGTTTGTTGATGGAGACTTTTGTGGGAATCAGGATTCGTATTGGAATACACAAGAAGAAGGCAATATTATTCAGTTAGTTTTTTTCCCATTACCTGACACAAAGCAAGTCCTGACTCAAAAATCAGGGAAAGGGCAAAACTATTTAGTACGATTTGAGGAATTTTTATCCGAACTGGGAGAATCTTTTTTAGAAAACCCCTCGAGATTAACCTTTTTTGTTTTCACAAAGAGATCTGATTTATTAAAGCGTGACGAAAGCAAATTATATTTCAGGTCATTACCATTATATAAGCAGCATGATCAGTTACTGTCCAAGATGAAAAATAAACTGAAACGATTTTTCGATAACCAAAAGGAGCTATTGAGTCGAGAAATCCAGTCTAAATTGTCCCAAAAGAGGAAGGGCACTCTGAGCAAAAACAAAGAAATGTTTTCAAAGAGCAAATATTTTTCTGTTTTCAATCAAATGGATTATTACAAAAATAACAAGCCCTATGCAGTGCTTGATCTTTTAGACAAAAAGTCCTTTTTCGAATTACATCAAAAGTTGACACTCTTTCTTTATAATGCATTTTCGCCTCAAGTGTTCCAGACATATTATTGGCTGTTTTTAAATGACAAGCAACGATCTGAAACAAGCTCATTATTGAAAATCATTGAGCCCAGTATCCGAGGAAAGTTTTCGATTCACCAGAAAGTGAAAATCACGTCCAAATACTATTACACAAATTTAGTTGAAACGATCTTTAATGCAAGCAAAAGCAAATTGTCAAGAGAAATTATCCAGGGGCTCTTGGAATCGAAATTAATTCAAAGCAAACTCAGCTTACCGTCATGCACAGAACCTCAAATATGGTTAGAAATCTTGAAGAATGTTGCCGGGCTAAGTAAGATCGTCTCGTTGGACTTTTCCGGGAACAATTTAATTAGTGATAAGATCAGTGTTTGGTTTGGCTCTTATTTAGACACCAACCCTAAGTTTGCTAATTTAGATCTGTCCTCAAATTTGTTAGGCTCCCGGGGGGTAAAGACACTCTTAAACGGCCTGTATAGCAACACAAATTTGAAAGAGCTCTATTTAAGTAATAACCACATTGGCGTTACAGGCTCAAAGGTCATACGGAAACTATTGGAAAAGAACAAAGACATTATTACGCTGGATTTGTCGTACAACCATCGAATAAAAAGCATTGGCACAAAGGAAATCGCACGGGGGCTCTTGGAAAACGGTGCATTGAAGAGATTTGTTTACAATAACAACAAGCTAGATGACACTGGCGTCTATTACTTTTCCAAGGCCTTGCAAAACAACACAACCATCACGAACTTGGATCTATCAAACAATGACTTTGGCTCCATTGGTGCCAAATGGATCGCGCTGCTACTGAAAAAAAACAATTCCGTCATACGAGTTCTAAATTTGTCAAATAACCAAATTGGCATCAAGGGCGCCAAGTACTTGGCGCGGGCCATGGAAAAAAACAAAATGCTGATTCATTTGAACCTCTCTAACAACAATTTGAGATCTGAAGGCGGGCTCTTCATTTTAAAAGCCTTGGTGACAAATTCAATAATTAAATCAATTAATTTGTCCAGTTGCCTGATTGATAAAAGCATTCAAGGCGCGCTCTCGAATGTCATTGAAAACAATATTACCCTGGAAGAATTCGACCTGTCTTCAAATTTTTTTGAACCAATGATTTTACTCACGGTTTTAAAGTCCTTAAAAAAAAATTTCACTCTTGTGAGGTTCGGATTGACCAATACAACTATTTCAGAAAATCAGTTAAAATATCATAACCTCATTTTGACCAAGAATAGAAACTTTCATCAGTATTTGCCATTAATATTAAATTTCAAATTGTTAAACAATTCTTTTAATAACGACACTGATGGTAAGAAGAAAAAACTTTTGAAAAACAAAAAAAGCAAAAAAAAACAACAACAACAACAACAAAAAATCAAAGTTGATGAAAAGGATCAAGGCCAATTAGTCAAAAATAAGTTAAGTTGGTCGCCGAATGAAATTTTGACTTTGTTCCAAATAATTAATTTGGATAATATTTCCAACGGTACCTTTGACCAAACATTAATGCTCGATCTCTCAGTAAGGTTTCCAACAATCCAACAGTTATTAGAGATACTAACAATGATGATTGAGCGAGATAAATATAGCAGCCCCTTATTATTATTAATAAGAGGGTGTTGCTATTCGAAATTAAATTTCTATCAGCGCTGCATTTTGGATTTAAAGCTGGTCACAAAGAACAAAAACATGGTTTTGTCAAACCTTGCTGAGAATTATTTAAAAATTGTCTCGCCAATTACCCAGCTCAAGCAAATCGATGTCATGGACTCTGATTATTACAATTACGAGCTGGGGCAATTCCGTTATCAGAAGCGGAAATACAGGAAAGCCGTGGAGTCCTATTCCAAGACGATCCTGATTAATAAGGAGTTCCATTTGGCCTACATTGGGCGCGCAAAGGCCTATATGAAATTGCAATTGCTGACCTTGGCATTGGCAGACCTGGAAACTGTGCATTCGAACGACCCCATGAATATCAAGGCATGGTGCCTTGCCGGCCAGGTTAACGATCGTTTAGTGCAATACACCCCGGCGAAGCAATGCTTTGAGCGCGCGTTAACGATCGATCCCATGAATAGCCGTGCGCTCTATGGCAAGGGCTCTGTGCTCAATAAATTAAGCTTCTTTGACGAGAGCCTCATAATCTTTGAAAGGCTTTTGAAAACTGACCATTCCGAAAAGTGCAAGAAAAGGATTAAGGAAATCCAGGCCAAGAGATCGCAAGATGGCAGAATAAGGCTAATCGAAAGGCTAATACAAAAAAGGGAGTTTACATACCAGCACAAAAGATATGGCGCATGTAGAAGGGCATGTAAAAAGCTGATCCTTTTGGATTCAAATAGCATCGTTAGTATGCTCATGATCGCGCAGTGTTGGTTTGAAGAAGGCGAATTCAATAAGAGTAAAAAAATTTATCAAATCGCGTTCCAGCAGGATCCTTTTACACCACAAAGGAAAATTACCAAAAGCCAATTGTTCCTGCAATATTTGCAATTCGGAGATGTATTACAGGACGCCAAAAAATTTTGGAAACTTGCGATCGAAAGCAGACAGTTTGTAGATGCCAATAAGCATTACGGGATTTGTTGTGCATACAAAAATGAATATAAGGAAGCAGTTTTGTATTTAAAACTAGTTTATTGGGAATACCCAAATGATGCCATAGTCTTGCTTTGGCTCGGGAAATGCTATATCCATTTTTCCAAATCTGGATTATCCGTATTATTTAAAACTCTCAGTGCATTTTCTAATAATTCTCTAAAAAAAAAAAAAAAGATATCTAATAAGATTAATCAAAAAATTAATAATGAGGATGAGGATGAGGATGAGGATGAGGATGAGGATGAGGATGATGAGGAAAGGAAAAGGGAAAATGAAAAAGAAATTAGAAAAAAAAAAAAAATATTAAAAAAAAATAAATTATTAAAAAAGAATAAATTATTAAAAAATAATAATGAAAAATTGAAGAGAAATTTAAAGAGTTTAAAGCCAGTAAAAAAAACAAAATTCTTAAAATTAAACCCAATTGTTAATCAAGTGAAAACTAAAAGTGAATTAGAATTTCTTAATCAACAAAAAAGGCAAGCAGTTAAATTTCTGAACATGGCAAAAGAATTAAAACCCAATTTATTTGAAGCATATAATTTTTTGGGTGATGCTTATTTTGAATGGCAAGAATATGACAAATCATTTAAGGAATATAAAGAATTGTTTAAACACTCGCCACAATACCCACAAATTAAAGAAAAAATCGCAAAAGTGCAAAAAATCTTGATGGAAAAACAACCTCAAAAACTACAAAGCAAATTCGCCCAATTTAAAAATAGAATTAACACAAATCGTAATGAAAAGAATGATGACAGTAATGAAGAAAAAGAACAAGAAAAAGAGCAAGAGCAAGAAAAAGAACAAGAACAAGAGCAAGAGCAAGAACAAGATAATAATAACAAAAATGATCGCCAAATTGAAATTATTAATGAAACAGAAGAAGAACAAAATTTTGATCAAAAAATGAAAATTAATAACAAAGTTTTAACAAACAATTTACCAGAACATATTTACCAAACATTTTTAAAAAAAGATTACAAAACTTTAATTTTGTATTGTCAAGAAATTTTAAGAACAGATACGCATAACATTCCAGCATTTAATTTGTTGGCCATTATCAAAAAGGAATATAATGAAGAAGAATCTGAAGACGATGCCTTGGAAGCAAACAAGAACCAAGGCCATAATGGGTTTAGAATTTTTTCCAATCAACTTGCGAATTTGTATTCGTTTCAAAAAAAGTTAAGATCTGTATGCTCGAAATGCCTGGGTATCTATTATAAAAAAAACAAAAAATATGAGATTGCAATTAACCATTTCACGCAGTCGATCGTGCTATTTCCAAAAGCCGAATATGAAAGTTATTATTACCGGGGTGTCTGCTACGAAAAGATCGAGCAATATGACTATTCGTTATTAGATTATAAAAATTCATATTACATCAATGCAAATTATGCCAAGACGTTAATCAAATTGGCTGAAAAGAAGGAAAAAAGGGGTAACCTGATAAAGGCAGTGAAACTGGTCAAGCGTGCGTATTCATTATCCCTGAAACGAAATGACATCCGAACGCAAGAGAAAATTAAAAAATTATTTGGTTGGTTTGAATGTAAAAAAACGAGCAAACAGAGACAAAGACTGAAAAAGGAGGAGGAAGGAGTGGAGGAAATTAAGCAGGATTTGCTCGAAAAGCACAGCCAATTGGATTCCTTTTGGATCGGAAAGTATAAGGTGAGAACATTGGAAAGGATCATTGATAGTTTAAAAACAGACATTCATAAATTGGAAAGGAAAATCGAGAACACGATTTCAATCAGGGTCTTTCTGCTCTTGCTCAAAATCTTTTTAAGCTTTATGGATGCAATTACAGATGTTCTTTTGATCGTTGAATATTTCAAGAGCAGCGACACCAAGTTCTTTGGGATCATCAGTTTAACCATCTATCTGACGTCGCTGATCATTTTAAGTTATGTGTTTGCAAGCAAGCAGTTATCGAAAAAGAAATGGGCCTATTTTCTGATCGGGTGCCTTCAGTGCAGCTTTTTGTTTGAAATTTTCCAATTTTTTAAAAGCACCGGCTTCAAAAAAACACAAAGGGCGAATTCCGTCGAAGATCTGGCATTGTTTGAACTGTCCTTTGAGGCGTTGCCACAGTGTTTATTCCAATGCTTTATTTTGCTTCGCAATTTCGAGCAGCTGAAGGGGGAACGAATCCTGTTTGTGTCGATCCTTTCCTCGCTGTTCTTCGCCTTGCAAACGCTCTTGCAAATTTCGATAAAAAACACAATGTCCGCGGCATTGAAGACGTGGCTCGGCGCGGAAAGATCTGTTACATTGCTCTTGCGCTTTTCCTTTATCATCCTCGTGGCTTCGTGCCTCAAGGAATACTTTTTTGTCGTCTTCTTCGTGAGTGTCACCATCCGCTTTTATCTCAGAAATGGCTATTCCAACAAGCTATACAAAAAGAGCCTCGAAAGCATGTCGTTAAATACAATTGATAGCAGTAATGGCAACGGCGCCGACAGATCGCATGCGTACACACTGAGGAAAAAAGTGTCCAAATTTAATAATTTGATCAAGGCAGTACAAGAATTCTTTGTCGAGACGAACCCCCGAGAGATCGTATTACTCTCCAAATCAGATCGCCCTCCCTATATCTTTTTTTTGCACATCGTCGAGTGCACCATAATTGTGCCCATTGCAATTACCAAGTCAAGCTATACGCCGCTCTTCGTTGACGAAAACTCAACACAATTCCTCTTATATTTCAGTTTGATGATCCTCTTGGATCTGCTCATGTATAGCTACCGTTTAGTCTATTTCAAGAAGGATCAAGAAAAATACCAATCCAGAATCAGGAAAAAGAAGGCCAAAAGCCAGGCCCAGATGGACCATAGCACTTTCACTTCATCGCCAATCGGCACCAGTTTACAGATTTATAACGAGACCATGGGAGAACTAAAAAAATTTTTGTTATGGTTCAAGCCTTCCTTCTTTTCACCCGTGTATATTTCCATGTTGATCCCATTAATTACCCTAATCGTCCTCATCGCAACAGAAAGCGATTTAGATTTCAACAATTCTTATATTCTGTTTTTATTGACATTCCCCATTTGGTTTTACTATTTAATTAATTATTTGTTTTCAATGGTGATGTATCTTTTCCAAATAACGCGGAAAACCTTTAATTTGTTGATTATCAAAATGTATGGCTTTACGTTCCAATTTTTGCCCTTGTTGCTAATCTATTTAAAATTGGTCGTCGATTATAATAGTAATTTCTACTTCATTCTTCTGCCCATGATATTTACATTGATCTATTTTGCCATAGCAATAATTTTCACCTTAATTTATTTCAACGTCTCCACGTTCCATAGATTCGACTTTTTATTAAAATATATCCTTGAAGATTTGACATCCGATTTGAAAACAAAATCGCCTCCATTGCTACTCATTAGAGATCGCGTATTGAATGTGATCAATAACAATTGCAGCAAACTTTTCATATTCACATTTATTTTCCTGCTTTATTTAAATTTTGATAACTACATTGACATCGAAATTTGGGCATTATTAATCCCACTCGATATTTACTTTTTGTGCTTTCTCATTATTTGGCTATACGACCAAAAGGTTTATTCGAAAAATCGAATACAATTGAAAAATGTCAAAAACTATTATTTGAAATTATTTCTACAGGCACTTTTGCTATTTGTACCATATTTTTTGCTTTTAATTTTCATTCCTTTAAATTTGTCGAAAAATATGTCAAACTTAAAAATACCCATGCTAGTGTTATTTGCTTTTATAGTGCTCTATTTTTTGATATCTTCCGTAAACAAGATATTATTTTTGAAAAAGGTTTGGAAGCAATTATTTCCTCATTGGAAAAATCAATTTATTGAAATGAAAGCTGATATTCGCGAAAGAAATGCCAAGAGATCGGTTAAAAATTATTTGAAAGACACCAGAATGTTCGCAAATGTTATCAAAACAACAAAGGATGCCATCCATTTGAATATCGGAGATGAAATTTTGAAAACTCTCAACTTTAGACAGCAGATTATCGAACCCTCTTCAGATTCAAATACATCAGAACTTTCAGATATAGGCGAAGTCGCAGTGTTGTCAATAAACGACATCTCGAAATTGAAGATCAATAAAGTGAATTCAGAAAATAGCTCGGAAACTGGCGATATTTCAAATACCAGTCAAACCTCAAATACCAGCGAAACTTCAGAATCAAGTGATTAAACCAATTAATAATTTTTTTTTTTTTACTTTTTTATTTCTTTTTAACGTTTTTGCTTTCTACTTTTCCTTTCTACTTTTACATTTGATTTTCTTTTTATTGGTATACTAAAAATATATTCTTTATCAAAATTAATATGTTAAATTTATTAATTTATTAATCCTCTCAATAAATTTAACTTTAGAATTTAAAAACATCACTTCAATCTTTTATTTATTGTAATTGTTTGGAATATTATTGAGAAAAAAACAATTTTTTTTTCCATTAAAGAGTGAGTACTAAAAGTTTACCTGTTTGAGGTTAGGTTTTCTTGAGTTTTCTGTTTTATTAGTTTTCCGTTAGATTTTCTTGAGGTTTTCTGTTTTGTGGAATATCAATAGATTTTCTGAATACGGTAAGTTCCACTTTTAAGGAAAAAACTTTTAACTGTTTTTAAGGTACAAAAAAATCTCAAATTAAGGCACATTTTTTGGATTTTTTTTTACATAAATAATTTTGTGAAAATCTGTTGTTTGCGCCTTAATTTGTTAATATTTTATACCTTAAATTTAGTACAAAGTTTGTTCCTTAAAAGTGGAATCTACTTTAAAAGCATAAATCTTTAGCGAGTAGCCACGATAAAGGAAGATTTTTCCTTTTTTTCAATTTTGAAGAGGATCAGATAATATCATTTTTTACTTTGGTTGTAACTAATTGATTTTTATTATTGAAAGTACTTTATTCATTGAATTATTTATAATTTTTTTTTCAAAAGTCTCAAAGAAATTATCACAATAGAATGTTGGGTTTAATTGCTTAAAATAGTGTTTCGGCTGTTGAAGGAATTATCTTTTATTCTTATCTCAAGATTCTATTTTTGGATTTAATTTTTTCATTTGTTATTTTTCATCCTTTTTGAGATTTTTTTTTCATTACAACAAAAAGCAATAAGGCAGATTTTTTTATCAGTGAAATTTGTGATAAATGGAATTTGTTTCAAAAGAATGATAAAATTACAATTGGAAGAACAACAAAATGAAATAAGAATAGGGTTTTAATAGCTAGAAGTTCCAAAAAATAATAATTATCCCAAAATTTATCTTATTAGGATTTCAAAAACTTGTATTTGGTGGAATTGGAGAAGTGAATATGATTATACTTTATCAAATTTTCAACCAGAAAATAGTTATAAGTTTTATTCTAAGAATCTAAAATTATCTTCTCCCAAAAAAAAGCTCTTTATTATAAAAAAATAAATCGAACCAATTTTATCAATTCTTATCTCTTACTTTTATCGTTTAGTATTATTAAAAAAAAAAATATCATTAGATTTTTTGAAAATTTTTTTTTCGAGAATCTACAATCACACGCAACTAAAATAAAATATTCATATATTTTCTCTCTCAAATTTTTATCATGTTTTATGGTATAGCTACCCCCTTAAGAAAACCTCGATATTTTGCTATACTCCCGGTAACCCTCTTTAGAATTAGATATATTATTGAATCTAGTGAAAGCTTGTCGTCAGGTCACTTCTTTCAAGTATGGTCTTCACACCATTAATTGAGAGGGGTTTTGTTCCAATTCCAATACAGGTTCAACTAGTTGATAATAATCAAAAAGTTTTTATATCAGACCAAAATTTTGTTTAAAGAATTAGCTGTTCTATGTGGAACAGATCGTTTTATTTTTATTAAAATTAAAACTCATAGGTTTTTACAACTTTTTGCGAACATAAAAAATGATCAAAAAATGTTGTGGTTTAGGAGAAACTAACCAAACTATCTTAAGATTATAAGTTGAATGTTTTACAACTCGTCAGTTTTTGGTACTCATATATATTTTTTTAGTTGATTTTTTGTTTTTATTTCAAAAATTAGTTTCAGTCAAGGTTTAGTAAAAATTGATAGAGTGTTATTATTTCTATGTAAAAGTGAATTATATTGGATATTATTATTTTATCCGTATATTGAACTAGTATAGTTTTTTTTTCGAATTTAATTTGGTGAAACTTTATATTTAGATGAAAGAAAGTCATCATCTTTTAAATGTTAAAAAAATTCTAAAATGAATTTGAAATTATTTTTTTTATTGGTATTGAACAAAAAAACAAAAATAAAAAAAAAATACAAAATAATTTAGTTTAATATTTTATTTTTAAGAAGTTCCAAATACTTTTTTATTTATGTTTCTTCCAAAAAAAAAAAAAAAAAAATGGTAAGTAAAAACTAGTAATCTCGGAATAAAATGAATCAGCAATAAAAAAAACTTAAGATTGTCAATTAAATTATTTAAAAGATAAAATTTATTTTTTTTAAGGATACACTCTCAAATGGATTTTTTTGTTGAACTTTGAATTAAAATCGATTTTTTGTTTTCTTTTTCAGGTTATAATACCAACATGTGTTATTTTTGATAAAAATAAACAGACTTGAATTTCATATTTTTGAAAATTGTCGTAAATAAAAGATAGAATTTTTTTTTTTTGTTTTTTTTTCATTTAATTATAAAATCTTTTTTTGAAGTTTCAAAAAGTTATATTAAAAATATTTATATAAAAATTTCTAATTATTTCCAACTTTTACAAATGTATTTTCTTTTTCAAAATGGTATTACTTCCAAAATATTTGATATGGTCAGGATATTTGATCCAATAGCCCTACAGCAATTTCATTAAATTGGGATATAATAGTAAATTTACAAATTATTTTTAAAATTTTTTGTCATTTCTAATTTATTGTCATTTTGTTTTTTCCAGTTGCAGAATATAGTTCTTTAGATAGGATTTTTTTTTTTTTGCATATGATAAATGGTTTGCGTTGAGTTTATTTATAGAGATAAATTACATACCATTAGTTGATGGTGTTTAATTACAGTCAGTTTCACATTTAAGGCACAAACTTTCAACGAAATTTAAGGCACAAAAAAATCTCAAATTAAAGCACAAAAATTAAATTCTAGTAAAAATAAATTGTAAAAAAAAAAATTACAAATTTTATGCCTTAATTTGAGATTTTTTTTGTGTTTTAAATTTCGTTGAAAGTTTTTGTTTTAAAAGTGAAACTGACTGTATTTAAACAATCAATAGATGTTGGTCAAATCGAGACAAATATACCAATTTCATTTTTCAGATTATTTCATTATTTTAGACATACCAGTTTTTTTTATTTTAATTTTTATATGATTTTCATTTTATTTTAATAAAATGGATTACATATTAAAAAATTAATACTTATAAACTTAAATATGGTTTAATATATAGATTTATCAAAATGTAGAAATTAGTATTGTTTTTTTTTCTATTTTTGATTATCGGTTTAAATTAAATTGTTGGAATGGGTTTCTTGTTAAGGGTTGAATGAAAGAATCATTTAATCTGATAAATACAGACTTTTAAAGTGACTAAATTTTGAGACTTTCAATTCAAAGATCGGAAAGAATAGGCACTGTTGGTAGAAGTATTTGTAACTAAATTTTATTTTTCGAAAAATAATTGGAATGGAGTTTATCTTTAAGGAGAAGATAATTTTAATTCAATTATTTGATCAGTCTAAATTCCAAAATATTTTTCAAATCGTAAAAAACTGATAGCTATCATGTAATTAGAAGGAAAGCAGGTAATAATGATAAAAAAGAAATAAAATTAAAAATTCAAAATATTTAACATTAATGAATTTAATGATAAAAAGTACATTCTTAAAATAAATTTAAATTGGAGAAAATTAAAAGATAATTTAATCATTGATTTTTTAAATAAAAAAAATTTTTTTTTAATTTACAATAATAATAAATTAAAAAAATATTTCCCTTTTTTAAAAAAGAAAAAAGAAAAAAAAATAATAAATTCCTTATTGATAAAAAATTCATAGGAACAATTAATATCAGAAATGTTATTATATGGCTTGTTTATAATATATAATTTAATAATAATATAAATAATAATAACAGAATTCTTCTTATTCTTTGATTAATTAATACACAAATTAAAATATAAGAAGATTAGAATAAAAAAAATAAAAAAAATAAAAAAAAGCAAAGAAATGGAATATATTTTAATAAAATATATCTTAAACAGTTGAAGCGTATCGCACAGTATTTGCGATTATCATTGCCCCGTCTGTTGAAGTTAACCAATAGTTCCCATTTGTGGAGATTTCGTCTGAGATTGGCCAAAGATTTAGAACAACGACTGTACCGAAATCGTCTTCCTTTCTGTTTTCCGCGATCAGAACGTTACCGTCTTCGTATCTGGCGATCACTGTTGATCCAGTTTGTACGTTTGTGGCGTCTATTCTATAGCTAAATTTGCCGCCGTTAAAGCTGGTTACTTCCTTCATGATTGGGTGTTCGGATATTTCCACGTCACCGATCTGTGACTCCTGGTGGGAAATGACTCTGCCTTTCATTATTGGTAAAAAGCTGTCATTCACGATCCTGCCTTTCAGATTCCTACTGAATTCTCCGTTTTCTAATGCGAAAATGGAGCAAATGACGAGCCCCCGGTTCATTTCGACATAATCGGCCAAAACGTTGCCCATCTGCACGGGGTCCTTAAACGGGTCGCAGCTGAAAACAAAGATGGAGTCGTAGTCTTTAATTTCCTCAAGGGTCGGGATCCTTCTCGCGACGTTCATGGACGTCACCTGAGAGATGCCCTGGTGTTTAATGGATTTGATGACGTCGCGTTTGTATTGCTCTCTTGTCTCCGATACCAGTACGAGGACGTTTATGTCATCAACGGAGAGTTTCTCGCGGGCAACAAGCATCTTTCTTGACTTCTCGCTGTTCGAGCCGATTTGGTTTTCATATTTTTCTGCAATTTCTAAGCACCGCTTGAAGACCATTTCTAAATCATACATTTGCGAGTTATAAATCTCCTTGAGCCCAGACAGCCCGAGCAATTCCAGCCGAATGAATTTTGGTAAATTGCCCAAAAGCTTTTTGATGTTTTTAGGTGTTGGCTTGATTTTCCTTTTCACACACAGGTACTTGCCCCTCGACACCAGTAACTGGAAAAGCCTCTGCTCAGAGATAAACAAATTGTCAGACTGCAAAATGAATTGGATCGTTTGCTCGCTGATCTTATCAAACAGCTTGTCTCGCGAGAAGATGGTCTTCGATTTGCGCTCGATATAATGGATCGCAGTGCCAATCAACTCTTGCTGCTTGAACTTGATCGCCTTCTCCAATGTTTGCAAGGCTGTGCGCGTCGTAAACGTCTTGACAATGGACTTTAAACAGATTTGCTTCAGCTCCTGCATGTCAAATTTGTCGGCGGCGTAAAGTATTTCGGGTGTAATCTCCGGATCCAATTCAATGTCGCGCAAGTAACTAAAACGCAAGATGGCTAAAAAGGCCTTCGGCTCCATATCGGAAATAACAACTTGTGAAATGTCTTGGTGCTTTTGCGAGACCTCGTACCAATTCCCAGTAAAAAACATGTTTTTCCACATGATCGAGCTGATCGCCAAAATGGTCTTATGCCCATACATCTCGATTTTGTTACGGCCAACCAAAAACTTCACATCGGCTATCTCGGGGTTATTGATTAGTGTTTTTAATTTGTCATTAATTGGTGTTATTTCCATCATGTTGGAATTTTTGTTTTTCTTTTATTATCTTTTTTGTGTTTTCTGTTTTTTGTTTTCTGTTTTTTGTTTTGTTTGGATTTGTTTTTTGTTTTGTTTGGATGTGTTTTTTTGAGTGTTGGCTGGCTTATATTTTTTTGAGAGTTGTGTGATCCTTTTTGGAATAAAAGGTTTTTCTGAAAAATGGCAGAAAAAAAATAAAATTTTTTTTGTAAAAAAAACAATTGAAAAAAAAATAAAAATGGTAAATTAGATTTTCAGTTTTGTGTCATCAAAGAAATGTTGACAAATGAAGAAATAATAAAACAACTCACTTTTTTTGTAATGTTTATTAAAGTCGGTATCCAAAATTCCATAAAAATTAATTTCTCTGATTTAAATTATTTGCAGAGGTCCAAAAATTAAGTAATCTTCAAAATGAAAAAACAAACATCCAAAGTTGTACTTTGTGGTGATAAATAGTGTTTTACAAATTTAATCTTAGTTTCAGAGATTAATATTTTTTTGCAACGGAAATTTTTTTACCTTATCCCAGAATTTTTTGATTATTATGAAAACGACTACACTTTTCCCATTTCTGAAATAATTGGATTCAACATTCTTTATGATAACAATTAGACAATAAATTAACTCGATTGAAAATAATAATTACCAATTAAACAAAAAGGGTTAATTATTTTTAGAAACTAAAAAATTATGAGAATAAGATTGGAACTTTTGCCAAACAAAAGTGTTCAGCAAAAAAAAGATAGAAAGTAATGTGGTGTAAACCAAATTTTACACCATTGACTTCATT
The DNA here is from genome assembly GCA_027625915.1 of Anaeramoeba flamelloides. Classification (NCBI taxonomy): domain Eukaryota; family Anaeramoebidae; genus Anaeramoeba; species Anaeramoeba flamelloides. The sequence goes on along the minus strand of JANTQA010000017.1, from coordinate 508,010 downwards.
GGGTGTACATTTTAATTGTATTTCAATATTTAAAATTCACAATTGTTTGTAAATAGAAGATCGTTTCTTGTTCGGAAACTGATTGGAGAAAAAAACCTTTTTTTTTTTTTTTCAATATTTAAGGGGGGATTTATCAATTCCTCTTTTTTGACCAAATTTGAAAATTTTTATTGAGACATTACGATAAGAGATTAGTAGCGATCAAGGAAAATGCAAAAATTAAAGTTAGTTGTTATTCGTATGTAAATCAAAATTAATACTTTATTAGTTCAAATTTCTCCAAAAATATAAAAAGTGAAATAGTTCAATTTGTTAATCCTTAAAATGAAAAATCCATTATATATCACTTAGCACCCCGGATTTGCCTAAATTTCATCAAGTTTTTTAAATTAGATTAAAATGATATTGATCTACTAATATATTAATTTTCTTATTTGTCTTGAATCCAGATTTGAATTATAATAAAAAGCCAAAATAGTTCAAAGATAAAGTAGTTAAGTTATTGATTTTTTTTTTGAAATTGAAAAAAAAAATAATAATTATTCATTTTTACATTTTTTTTAAAGATTTTTATTTTTATTTTATTTTTTTAAATCAGAAATTTTATTACATTAATAGTAATTCAAAACTTAACACATTGATTTATTAATAATAACCACCAAACAATTTTGCTCATTTTGTGATAAAAAAATAAATAAAAAAATAAATTACTCAAAAAATTAATTATTTTTTTTCAGATAAAATTTCAATAAAATATACAATTAAGAGAAAAATGAAATTTATTTCTTTAGGAAAAAATTAAATTTTTAATATGATTAATTTTCTAAAACTTTGATTTAAGAAATAGATAATAATTAAAAATCAAAAAAAAAAAAAAAAATTGTAAAATAATTTCAATTTATTAAATTGGAATAAAACAAATATAAATTACTTTTTAATTGATAAAATATTTAACCTAAATTTAAAATAAAATAAAAAATAACTCTTAAATATTATTCCAATATAATATAATAATCTATTTGAAACCAAATTTTTTTATTGCATTTTGTTATTGGTAAAAATTTGAATAATATATTTGCGATATTTGGATTTTTCCTTAATAAATTAATCCAGATCTTGTTAAATAAGTTCTGATATATGGTCTTTAATTCAACAAAATTGTTTATTTTATGTCTAGATTTTAAAAAGTCAAAAATTAAAAAATATTAAAAAATAAAAGAAAAATCAATTATTAATCTGACTCGAACTATTGGCCAAATCATTTAAAATTAAAAAAAAATCTTGTTTGAAAAAATTGTAAAATTTTACAATGAAAAAAAATTTGATTTTTTTTTCAAATTTAATTTATATTTTTTTTTATTTTTAAATAATTTAGAATCTAATATAGATATTGATATTGAATAGTAATCAGTAGATAAAACAAATTTTCTATGTGATGCTATAATAAATTTTATAATGAATAAATTATTTATCAAGTATTTTAGGCATTTTTGGGGTGCAAAGGGCAAGAAAAATTTCCAGTAAAGTATGATGTGTTTTAAATGTTAAAACTAAGAGGTTTTTGATGTCTATACAAACTTTTCAAAAAAAAAAAAAAATTTATTTTGACAAAATTTAGAAAAATAATAAAATCACAATAACCAAAAAAAAAATTCCCGATGTTGAAAATTTTTTTTTCAAATTATTTTTTTATTTTAAGTAACTATACAATTTTTAATTATAAAATTTTTTTTCTAAGATAATTTTTTATTAATTCTATACATTATTATCCTTTGATAACATTTCAAATTAAAATTTTTGTTTGAAATGTTTTTAGGTTATTTGGGGTGCTAAGGGATATATATATATATAAAACACCAACATTTTTCTGAAAAAATCGATATTTCAAGACAAATTTAAAGGTTGAATAATCATTATTAATCCTTTAAAAGGGGGAAATATCTTTCTTTGGTTGTTAATAAATGTAGATTTATTGCTAAAAAATTTAATTTTTTTAAACAATTAAATAACTAAATGAGAGATTATTTTAAAAATTATTTTTCGATATAAAAAAAAGAATTTGTATTGCAACGGGATTTATCAATAGGGGGTAAAATGGATATACCTTTCTGTGTTTTTTATTGATGATTATAAAGTTAATCTTGAAATTAAAAAAATTGAAAAAATATTTAATTTTAGATTGTTCTCAATCAGAAGAATTAAATATCGGACTACTTTTATTTACAGCCAGTTCCAAATTTAAGGCACAAACCTCAACGAAATCTAATACACAATAAAAATCTCAAAGTATAGCACAAAATTCAGATTCTAGTAAAATAAATTGTAAAACAAAAAATTACAAATTTTGTGCCTTAATTTGAGATTTTTTGTGCCATAGATTTCTTTGAAAACTTGTGTCTCAAAAGTGGAACTGACTGTAAGTTTTTATATTTTGGATTTGGTGAAAGCAATTAAAAAAACCTTTTAAAAGGATATTTGCAATTGTGGTCATTATTTTAAGATCTAATAATTTATCGTTCAATATTTATTTATCATAGATTGTTTAAAGTTATTTGAATAATTTAGTGCTAATAGAATTTATAGGCTATTAAAATACACTTTAGACTATAATCAAATTTATACTAACTTTAATATCGCAAAGACTCAAAAAAATGAACATTATACATTAAGTATAGCAAATAAAAAGGCCTTATAGCAAACGGAAGATCAATAAACGAAATTACATGCAAAACAAAACTCTTTTCTATTATAATTACAAAATATTCAATTAACAATTTTTTTTAAGATTTATTTTATATTATTGTTGTCAAAATAAAAATTGTTTAATTGATAATACCATGATTTAAATAAAGATACTTGCTTCTTATTTATCGAGTATATACAGCCGTTCCAGGGCTACCATAAAATTTTGAATAAAACGGAATTGAGTTTTTTATTCTTATTTTCTATTTTCAAAAAATTTGGAAATAAGAGTTATTATTCAAAAAAAAATTCAACAAAGGAGCTATTATTCAAATCTTGAAAAGATCAAAAAAAAAATTCAAGATCACTTGAAACTTAAAAATTATTGGTCCAAAAGAGCCCAAAAAAAATATCAATATTAACTGATCTTTAAAAATTTACCTTTTTTGAACCATATTTTAAAGTGCTTCATGAATCTTCAAAAAACTTTTTTTAATGTTACAAAATTTGAATAATAGCTCCTTTATTGAATTTTTTTTTGAATAATAACTCTTATTTCCAAATTTTTTGAAAATAGAAAATAAGAATAAAAAACTCAAATATGTTTTATTTAAAATTTTATGGTAGACTTGGAAAGACTGTAGCTTATTAAATAATCAAATATGCACATAATAAACAATAAGTGAATGTATTATTTGTTTCTTGGAATTCTTTATAATAAAAGAAATACATAAAATGACTGATCAAATTTGTATATTTTTGTATTAAAAATAAAATGTTTCAGGAAAAAATTTGGAAAAATAAAGGAATTTTGCCAAGTTTTTCAACAAATTCAATTTTCATTCCTAATTTGAAGTTTTCTTACCTTCGTATTCTAATTTAAATTTCATGAAATATATTTAAAAATAATTTCCAAACATTTTTTCACATTGAATATACTCTATGATTTTGAATTAATTTTTTATAGGGGTGTCCAAAAATAAAAATGGACGGTTTTATTGTTATTAATATTATTTTTTTGACTTCTTAATTATTTAAGATGTGCCTTTTTATAAACAGGAACAGAATAAAAATCAAATCTTTCTTTTTTTAAAGTGTGGGGTTGTAATAAATTGCTTCTAAAAAATTTTAAAATAATAAATATACTAATTAAGATTAACTTGGTGAATAAGTAAAATAATAAAACTTTATTCGGGTTCATAATATTTAAAACGTGGTATTTTATCTCTGAAAATGCAATCTAATAATTAAACGGGATGAAAATTACAGAATTAAATCTTTTAATTTTTATAAAATTTGACAAATAATATATATTTTTTCCACATTATCTATAAAAGAAAAAATAAATAAATTAACTAGAAAATAAAATTAATGTGAAGAATCATTAATTTTATTATTTTAATTTTCTTTCTAACCAAAAACAGAAATATTTCTAAAAATTTCAATTTAAAATTAATTTTATTATAATTTAATATTTTTAAAAAATATAATTTCAGATTGATCAAACCTAAAAATGAAAATTTGATAAAAAGTCTAATATAAATTATTAAAAATTATATGTATTCAATTGTTTAATCTAAACTTTCCGTTTGGATTAGAATTTGTTTTTTTTGTCCTTTTTTGTTCATTGGTTTTTTCTTGTGGTAAATAAATATGATAATATAAAGATCGTATTTAATAACTAATAATGTAATTTTAGAACATTAATTTAAAGGGGGAAATTCCTCGTTACTGGGTAACATCATAATTTAGATTTTTTTACACAAAAAAACCGAGAAATGTTTTTTTAAACAATTTATAACTGGGTGATTTTTTCGGTATGGGGTTTTAATATTAAAAAAAAAATAAAAAAATAAAAAATCAAATGTGAAATTTTCTTGAAAAAGATTAAATATAAAATAATAGTTCTAAAAAAAAAACAACAATTTGGAATAATTATGAAAACATTTAAACAAATTCTTTTAATTTAAAACATTCTTAAAATGTCAAAGAGTTAACCTTCAAAATTGATTTTACATTAAGTATACAATTGTGCTCTGAATTGATTACTTGTAAAAATAACAAGTAGGGGGTAAGAGAATATGTTTGTAAAGGGGGGTTTAATTCTCTGTTAGGAATGTATTTAATCAATTTAAACTTTTCATTTTGCAATTTGGGGGGGTGAAACTGCGTTTTTGATAGGAATCGTCCCATTGAAGGGAAAAATATTGAAAAGAAGAAATAAATCATCTTCAGTGAATAATTCATTATATTATTTTCAATCAAATGATCAAAAAAAATTTAAATTACCTTTCATACCCAAATTGTTCCAGTGCTTTTGGAGATCGCAAAAATTGTCAATTTTTTTTGGTAAAAATATTGAAATATTGGATCAAATATTGAAAAACCCAGATCAAATAGTAATATTATAAAAACTGACAATTTATTTAATCCTCAATTATCTCTTTAATCATTTAATATTTCTTATACACTAATCAAAATAATGCCGGTACAACGACTATAATCCGTGTTTTGAAATATAATCAACGCTTTTTTTGTCTTCTTGCTCTAATGCAGCATCCAATTAACTACTAATTAGTATACCTAAGTTCAAATCAATTCTGTGAGTGGACCTCTTGATTTTTTTGGTTAAGATTTAAATTATTAATGCAAATAGTCGAAAATTTTCCATAATATTTTTCTCTTTGTTTTTATGAAATTTTTGTTTTTTTGATGGTAAAAATTTTCAAAAAAATTTGGTACATTTTTTAAGATAAATTTTCTAATTTAATCCTTCTTTTTTAACATTTCTATTTGAATATTAGAACTTTAAGAAACCAACACCACGATTAATTAGGGACTATTATCAGTTTCTTTGATCGGTTGGTATATAGGTCTTCTATAACAAAAAAAACAGACTTTTTATTTTGAAACACGGATTAAACTTTTCGGATCACTTTATTTTAACAACAGTATTGTTTTGTTTTGCCCTCTCCTAAATTTTTAACATACCCTTGATTTATTTGTATTAATTGATCTTATTGTTCATTTTTCAGGTCCAATTCAAGGTTGTCAATTAAAAAGCTTTTTAAACTTTTTTTCCCAAACTTTTTTCCGAATTTTTTTGTGTCGAGTTTGATGGAAGTTCTTTTTTTTCTATTATTGTGTATCAAATAGCAAAATCAAAAGGATTGATTTTTTTCTCATTTCAAACATACAAATTTTTTCATTTTAAGGGATTAGGGTCACCATAGATTTCTCTATAATCAAAGTATATTGTAATTGGGTGTAAATTGTATTAGTGCACCGTGGCTCAAATAGCTCTAAAAAATCTATTATAAATCTTATTGTACAATAAATTATTACATTTTTTACTAATGATCACAATTAAAAAATTTCATTTTGAAAAATTATTTTTAATTTTCCTTTTCCAAATCTAAAAATAAAAACCCAAAATACAGTATTCTGGTATTTAATAATTTAGATTTTGAACTTCCAAAAGTAACTATTTTTAGAATTTTTGAATTTCAAAGATTAACTCAATAATCGTCAACATAAAAGTACAAAGACTGATTAGTTTTGTTTGCTTTTGATAAGAATAATTATAGCATCAATATATTTGCATGATTTGAGAAATAATTTGACAAAAAACTTTATTGGTTAATTATTTAATTTTTAAAAAAAAACGAATTTTTTAGTAACTAATCTACATTTCGCCATAAATTTAAGAAAGATATTTTATGACTTTGTAGTCTGAATATTGATAATTCAATCATAAAATTTATGGCGAAATGCAGATTTTATTCTGAATTTGCTGGGTTTTTTACTAATACATAGATCATTTTTAATTGGTGAGATCAACAAATATTACTACTTTGCAATCGATTTTTTAGAGACATTTTAACCATGTAACACAAATGTGATTTGGTCCAATAACAACATACTTTGATCCTAGGCTTCTCCTTGGTAGACGCTAATCCCTTAAATGCTTTAAAATATTGACAAATATTGATTTTTCATTTTTTAAATAAAAAAGAAAAGTTTTTTCCAAATGCCAATTCCACTTTCAATTAAGGAGAAATGTTACCATTCGGGGATTCCATAACTTCATGTTCGTTGTTAGATCTTCAAAAAAGGAAATATTTTTTAATCTAACTAAAAAATGTTTTGGTAACGAATTTACCTTTTACAGGATTTTAAAAAAGTATTTACCAAAAGTCTTCAAATTCTTTCTTCAAAATACTTGAAACAAGTTGACTAAACAGCTTAATAAACATCTTTTTTAAAAATTTTTTGTTCATTTAGTCAAAATTTATCTGTATTATAATTGACACTCATCAATTTGAAGAGAATGAAAGACCATAGTTTTTGTTTGATTAATAAAAAGAAAAAGGATCTCGAATTTCTTAAGAACAAATCTGTTAATAAACTTGGTACTTTTTTCTTTTCATTCTGGTAAAAAATTTTGATTTGTTATTTCAATCTGAATACAGAATTTGTTATTTGTGTTTTGATTCAAAATAACTTGCAGAAAATTGACACCAAAAGTCTACAGTTTTAATTATGTTTTGATAAATAAAATAGAGTGATCAAAATAATGCGTGCACAACGACTATAATCCGTGTTTCAAAATATTATCCGTGCTTTTTTTTATTCTTATACCAAGGCAACGTCCAATCTATTACTAAATAGTATACCTAAGTACAAATCAATTTTGAAAGTAAAGGTCTGGTTATTTTCAGTAAAATTTAAATTATTCATGCAAATAGTTGAAAATTTTTCATAATATTTTAATTTTTTCGAAATTTGTTTTATGATTAAAATTTTCTTTAAAAATTTACTTTATTTTTTAAGATGAATTTTTCGATTTGATCCTTCATTTTTAGAATTTCTTTTTAAATAATAGAACTTTAAGAAACCATCACCATATTTTTTTAGGGTTTATTATTGGTTTCTTTGATTGGTTAATGTATAGGTCAACTATAACAAAAAAACACGCTTTTTATTTTGAAACACACATTAAATTTTTTTGTACGCTTTATTTTGACTACAGTAATTAAAAAAGCAAAGAGTTTTTTCTGTTAGGTGTCTATTAAAAAAAAAAAATTAGAAAACATTCTCTGTCCATGTCAGCAAACGAGTGGAGTTCAAACTTTTGTGGCAAATTTGTTCTTGTATATTTGAGTTGGAAAGGAATGATAAGTCAACAATTTAAAAAATAATTTTTTTTGTCAAATTTCCAACCCACACAAACTTTAGGCACTAAACACGTCAATTTTTTCCACAAACCAATTGTAAAATTTACAAAAAATAAAAATAAGAAATAATTTTATATGGAAAGGATTAAATTGGAGTCTTTCGTTATAATTTCAAACAACGAACTTGAAACCGCTCTAACTCTTCCCAATTGTCAAGAAAAAATTTTCTTAATTCAACCAAAAAAGCTTGAGACTTTATTTTTTATTTTTTATTAAAAAGATTTTTTATTTGATTTTGACAAAAAATGTTCCGTAAATCGAATGTCCAAACAAACAACATTCAAACTTTGGGATCAATGATGGGAGGGCAAAGTGGAGGTTTTGAAATGAATAATATGAATATGGAGACGGGTGGAATGGATACTATTAATATGGAGATGGGTGGAATGGATACTATGAATATGGAGATGGGTGGAATGAATATGAATATGAATATGAATATGAATATGGGGATGGGTAATATGGGGAATAACGATATGAATAATGGAATGCAAAATGTTTTACAAACACTTCAACGGGGACAAAGTAATACTCTTTCATCTTTTTTTTTTATTCTTTTTCAAAACAAAACAACTTTAATTTTTTTTTTTTTATGTTTGGATAAACATTTTAAATAGACGACTTTACAACAAATACTCCAAATTTTGATGAGCCACCAAATTTCAACACACCACCAAATTTCAACACACCACCAAATATACCACCACCACCACAAAATAATACAAACAACACAACCACATTTGATTCCTTTGCAGATCCTCTTCCGACAACTACAAAACCCACTAACACAGAACAGCGTGCTTCAATTAGCGACTGTGTTTTAATTGTATTATTTATTATAGCCTGGACGTCTTTCACTGTTTTGCTTTCAATTTCTGTTGGTGGTTTGCGGCAACGATACGAGTGGCCCCGTAAGATTGAAGATTGCCAAACTAACTACACTGCCACAGTGAATGTTTGTTTTTTTTTTTCAAATTTTTTTTTCTAAATTTATTTTGTTTAAAAAACATTTATGAGAAAGAAAATTTTTTCATATTTAAATAACTTACTGGCAAATTCTAAATTTACTGTTTTTAAATAAATTTAATTTTACACAAAAAAAAAAAACAATTCACTCTTTTGAAACAAGCGAAAATTCAAAGTGTCTGTTAACACAACACTAAGCAATTCTTTTTTTGCTGTTAAACGTTTAGGTGTGACTTTTTAAATTTTTTTGTTGCACTTCTTGAAAATGATCACCTTTCAGAATTCTAAATTTGCCAAGGGTTTTTTCAATAACTGTCAAACCAAATACTTGTTAAATTTCAAAAACACCAAGAAATTCGCGTTTTGCAAACAATTGAAAATATTGTTTTCAAATTTGGGCTTTTTTTGATTTATACATTAACCCAAAGGGTTAAAACTGATAGATTTAGAATATTTGGCCAATATCTCAATGATATGGGAAGGTTAATGTTTACTGGTTAATTGTTATATTTGTCATTAAAACAGGAATAAGTTTTTCGAATTTTTACAAGTATTTTCAATTGATCAGAAAAATGAGAATTAAAAGTGTTTTTGAAATTTCTCTGGTTTTTGATTTGACTGTGAACCAAAAATACAATTTTGTTTTCCAGAGTAATTTGTCCAACAAAAAAACTGAAAGAAATTAATAGTTTTTGTTTTTACTTATAATTGAACCTGAGAACAAACCAAATGTTTTTGGCAATGGATTTTTAAATACCAATGTCAGTTAACGATTTTGAAATTATTAGTAACACATTCAAAATACTTTGAAAAATTTTTGTTCAGCCTCATCACAAGAGTACATGTGAACGACTTCAAAAATACAGTTTTTTTTTCGAAAAATAAATTTATGATACTACTATAGAACATTTCCTTATAAACAAAACACAGACTGCTATAAGGGAAAAGATCTCAAATCTAAGTGATTTTACATCATATAGCCATTCAAATGCATCTCAACCCCAATTCTAAACTTTTTTCTTCTCTATTTTTTCATTTTGGACTTGTTTATTTATTCTTCATTTTTTATTCTTAATTTTTTTGTTTTCCATAGACTCTTTATTTCAACTTTATTTTCGAAAACAAAATTAAGTTTAAAATGCTTCTAATTACTATGATTTTATTCGTCCTTTGAATTAGAAGTGACGAATTTAGTCAATTCAAAATCCTCTCTTTAAAAAACTATGGTTTTTTTTTTATCAACATAATCCCAATAAATCTGAAAACCATATTTTTTAAGACTCTCATATCCACTATTTAAAAAACCAAAACAAATTTTTAGCTTACCCAATTTTTTTTAATGAACCAAATTTTTTTTCACAATGGTTACTCTTGTGATCTCCTTTATGAAATCAATTTTACTCGTTTAAAAGTGATCAAATTGAATACCTCATAAATTTATGATTAGTTAATAATAATATTTAAAAAATCAAGTGGAAAAAAAAAAAAAAAATGCTAATTCGATTTTCAAAAATCAATAATGAATATTTATTAGAGACTCAAACAATACAACATTTTTAAAAAAGTGTGTCAGATTTTAAAACTTTTTTCGATTGTCTGTTCTCAAAAAGTGTGAAATGCTTTTTAATCAAAACTATTTAAAACTTTTTTTTCTTCACTTTTTTAAAATATCTGTATTTTCCAAATTGATAATAAAGAAAAAAAAAAAAAAAAAAAGCAAGAAAGACAATACAGAAAATAATAACAATAATTGTCTTATTTGTTATTTTTATCTACAATTGATATTTTTATTATAACAATTTTAAAATAGTGAGGGATTTTTCAGAATTAAAACTTTTTTTAATTTTTTCTGTTTTAAAAAAGTGCGGAATCAACATTTAAATGTAGAGATCGAGATTGGGGTAGAAAGAAAAGCACTTTTTAAAAGAAAAGCACTTATTAAAAGAAAAGTGCTTTTTAAAAATAGAAAATTCTAAAAAAGTTTTCATTCTGACAATCTAAAAACAAAAAAAAATTTCCTCACTTTTTGAAAATAGCGATAATAGGAATTTTTCTGAAAAATTTTGATAATTGCATCATAAACTCCATTTTTTTCACACAGCTTGAATAACAATTTTTTAAAAATTACCTAATTATTTGGAATTGTGAGGTCTTGTAAATCGGAAATAAATTACGAATCATGGGATTGGGTCAAAATGATCATTATTAAAAATTAATTTGAATAACATATTTTATAAATTTGATGCCAATTTAAACAATTTTTTTTTAGAATGAATATTTTATTTTTTATTCAGGAACGGAAAATATGTTCTAAACTAGCACGAAACACAACATCTATAAACTACCATATCTCTTTATGGGTAATCTAAATCCACCTTTATTAAGGGGTAGTGAGTAGAAAAGTTTTTTAACTATGCAATTATTTTCTCTTTCAAAATCTATAAATTTTTTTTTTTTTTTTTTTACTTATTATTTTAAAACGTATTTGTATTAAATTTATCTTTACAATTTTTTTCTTTTGTTATTTCTTTCTTCTTCTTTTTTTTTTTTTTCTGAATACTTTTAAAGGAAATTTATTATCATGGAAGAAATTCAACACTCATAAAAGCTGTATCAATTGATGATTGTAAGCCAAAATACACTGGTGAAAATAAAGTTGATACATACACTTGCTTTGTAAATCCAAAAAACGAAACGGAAATCCGACTATTCCCGCTTTATAATTTCAGTTCACAACAAGCAGCAACAGCTTTTATGGTTATTTTGTGTGTAGGGTTCAATCTGCCTATTTTGATTTCAGGATTTCATAAAAAAACCACTCCAATTCATAAGGTATTCATTCATCTTTAGCACTAAAAATAAAAATAAAAATAAAAAATAAAAAATAAATAAAAAAATAAAAAAAATAAGAATACTAATAATCATCACCATATATATTTTAAAATATTTATTTTTAAAATTAAATTTCATTTTAAATAGTTTTTAATGATCCCAGGCTTAATAATCTTCTCTCCTTTTGTTTCACTTTTTTTGCCTTGTACACTGGTTCACAAACATGGGAATTCAAAAAAGATATGGGCTCTTTATCCGCTTCTGGTTGGGATTGGGTTGGTTATGATTTTAACCTTAACTGTTGTCCGACCAGCGAATAATTCAACAGATAAACTTGAAGATAGTACATGTAAAATAGAATATCAAAGTTCCTCATCATACGATATAACAGATTCACCGTATAAATTCATACATTTATTTATTTGTTTTTTTCTGTAATTTTGAAATTTATTTATTTTTTTAAACAAAATTTTATATTTATCTATATACATATTATTTTTTCTCGGTAATATTATAATATCACTTGGATATATGTTATATGTATTGTGTATATAATATATATATATATATATATATATATATTTATCTACCTTCTATATAGTTACGCATACCCACTTACGTGTAGTTCAGCATTAATGGGCGATGATGACAGTTATTCTGGATTTTCAACAAAATATTGGCTAAAAGTTTCTCCAACTAATTATCCTCAAGTTTGGACTGATACCAATATGTATAAAGTAAGATTAATTTATTCTTTAGATCATTAATTTTGATTTCAATTTTCTCATGAACACCAATTTATTCTTTTTTTTTTTTCTCATTACTACAAAAAATATTTTCCTTTCCCTTTAGCCATATATAAAATATCCATTTTCAACATATAAAGCCCTTAATTCTGGGGACTCGTATTACACCTATAGTAGCACTTACCCTCAAGTTGGTGACACAATAGAATGCTGGATTGAAAAGCAATGGAGCTATGATGCCAATAACCACACATATCCTGACTTGCACTTACGAAAACCAAACGATTATGCAGGCGTAAAAGTTGGACTTGCATTTTCTATAATTTCTGGGATCTTTTATGGACTTGCATTTCTTATGGTAGTAAACCTTACAAATAAAGTGGGCTAATTTTGTTTCTTACAAATCCATTCCTTGTGGTTTTGTTTATCCAATGAAATTATTTTTTTTTCAAAATCACTTAATTTTTTTCTTTATTTATTTCTCTATTTCTTATACCCCAATTAATTATTCAATATCTATATTTTTAATTAATTTTTTTTTTTTTTTAATATTTAATTTATATTTATAAAAATAAAATAATGTTCTTTCATATACTAGAACCAAAAAACCATAATTTAACCTTTCTAATTTAATTACTTTTTTCATAATTAACATTAATTATTATTTTCATTGTTTGTAAAATGCTGATTTAAGATCAATTTTTTACTTATAATAATTATCATTTTTAACATTCACTCTTTTTTCTTGATTTTAAAAATCCCCTTTTTTATATACAAGTGATATATTAGCTATAATTTCATTAAAAGCATTTGATAAAATCATGAAGTTTTTCTCAAGTTTTTATGAATTGATTCTGAATATAAACTAAAATTCAAACTTTTCCACACAGCTAAAACAGTCCAAACATTCACACTAATTCAATTCGATTGAAATTGGAGATAATTTTGATTTTTGAAAAATATGAAAATCATTTTTTAATCTTTGAGTTTTTTGTTTTCATTTAATTTTTTGAATTATGTAGCTTTGTTTCGGTTCATCAAAATTTTTTTGAACGATCGATATTATGTACAAGTTGAGTTGTTCCAAACATAAGATCTCAAATAAAATTAGTTGGTAGTATCTAACCATTTGATTATCAATAATTCCTAATATAATTTCAACAAATTTACTAATACATTTTTTTTGTTTGGCTCTCACCAAAATTTTTAACACACCGATAATTTATTAGTATTGATAATTATTTAATTTTTGATTTTAGAGTATTGCAATTTGTAAAAAAGTGTTAAAATTACATTTAGTGAATGGCTCTTATTCGGCAAATCTTCTTGAATTGATTAAATACAGTTTTTTTTGTAAAAATTGAATTTTGGTTTTGTAAAAATTTTGAATCGAGGTTTATTTAGTCTCATTGTATTACGAAGAACCTCAATTTTAACTTATTTTTGAAGTCTTTATTCTTAATAATTGGAATGATTAATTTTTCATGAAAAAACTATTTTTATGTAAAAAAAGTTCAAACAGTTGAAAATGGTTTGATTTTGATAGTAGAGGTGATTATTAAGGAAATTGAAAAAATAATTTATAATAATAAATAAAATTATTCAAGAATTTGAAATGAATGTAAAAATAAAGACAAAATATTTGAAAATCAAATAAATCATCAAAATTATTAAAAAATAGGAATTTGAATTTTAAAAAAATAAACATTGATTTATTTATTTAGAGAAAGGGGGTTTTCAAGAAAATTCATTCAAAGAAAAAAAGGAAAACTTTTAGAAAAAAACTTTTAAAAGTTAAAAAGTTAGTTTAAAAAAAATAAAAAAAATTTTAAATCAACAAAAATTTGATAATGGATACAATTAAAAATGACCAAATCAATATACATTAACCAATTATTTCATATATTAGTAATACATCAATCTTATTTAAAAATATTTTCACTCAAGAGATATCTGGGTAGATATAAAAGTCACATAATTTTTAAAAATTAATCCACACTCTCCAAGAATAATTTATAAAACCGAATGAATAATCAAATATCAAAAAAACAAGTCAAAAAAAGAAGATATAAACCCAAAAAGGAATTAAAATTTCTGGGGGTTGATAATATTTTAGAACAATTACCCCCCAAAAAAAAAAAAAAAAAAAAAAAAAAAAAAAAAAAAAAAAAAAAAAAAAAAAAAAAAAAAACAGTGAAAATTTTAATTAGAAAAAAGATAACATAAAATTATAAAATAAAAATTTTAATAATTTTAGAGAAGCCTAAAGAATAAATATTCCTATGTGGAAATGTCTATAATATATAAAAATTATTAAGTGATGTAATAATATCAAAAGGCATTCATATTGTAAAGTGATATATACTATCTTTACTTTCTGTACCTTTCTGTACCTTTCTGTTATATTGCGAAAATCTATTGATTCTTAGAACGAAAAGAAAAGAAAAAAAAATCCAACAACCCACTTTTTGTTTGAATTCAAAAATATGAGTAAAATCTTTAATTTATTTTTTCATTGTTTAGAATGTAAGAGAATTAATATCAAAAAAATAAAATATCACATATTTTTTTCAGAACCTCTAAACTTCATTTCATAATTTTTATCAATATTTTTTATGTTAACTGTATTATAAATCAAACAATAATTTTTCTTTAAATAATTTGATAAGATATACAGAGAAGACTTTAAGGAAGGATAAAAAATAATTTTATAATTCGAAAATAAAATAAAAAATTGTAAAAGAAAAAAAAAGTGAGACAAGAGAGAGAAAGTGAAAAAACAATTTCACCATTGTAGTATTTTATGATTTTAAAAAAGAATCTAATTGAATATTTTAAATACTAGAATCTACTAAAAATTCAGAAAAATTCATAAAAATCATTAAATTCATAAAATTCATTACCATATTGCTAAAGACTATATTAAGAGACTATTTTTTTTATAGATTGGCTTCCTTATTTATTTTTTATTTTATTTTTTTTTTTGATTTTTTTACTTGAATTGGTTTTGAAAGATTCTATAATATTATTTTAATAACTTTCATGTTTTGGGATCTTTATAAGAAATGAATAAAAATATTTCCTTCTTTTTAATTTTAAATAACAAAAATTAATTTTCCAATTATTTCCATTTAGATAAGATGATTATTCTACAAGACTACCGTTAAATGTTTAAAATTTCAAATCAAAATTGAAAACTTTTTTTAGAAATCCATCTTCACCTTTTCAATTTCATTTGTTCTTGTTCTTGGAGAATACTTTCATAATATACTGAATTTTACCAGCATTTATCCCAATTAAGAGAATTATTGATATATATCACGAGAAATATTCTTTTTAATCTCACCTCTGCTAAGAATTGGGAATTTTTGAAACTATATCTAAACCCCTTTTTAGCCAAAAGACCAAGTTTTTATTGAAGAAACATAATAAATCCTCTGATTTTAACCCAATAATCTTATCAAAATAAAATTTTAGATATCAGATCAAAATCATTTTTTCTAATTAATATTTAATTCTGATTTTTTCTATTCAAGTCAAATTTTTAACTATTTTTTTTTTCTTTTTTTTTAATTTTTGTTTTTCTTTTTTTTTTTTTTATTAAGTTAATTTGAAAAAAAAAATGTTTGAAACCCCCAATTAAATTTAAGAAAAGTGAAGATAGGTAATTTCTATTAAAATTAATATATATATTAACCATACAAAAAAATTATTGTTTACAATTTTAATTTACTAAAGAAAACGGGAAATTTTGCAAGAGACATTCCAATGAAAGATATCTAAAATTTTTTTAACATATTATTTTTTTATTGAAAAATATATCCTTTGTACTTTTATTTCTTTTATGAATATCAACCCTAATTTAATATTTATTCATTCTATCATTTATAAACTATCCGATGTTGGGTGATTCTTGAAAAAAAGTGAATTGTTCATTTTTGGCTGAGAAACTTTGAGTGAAATCAAGTTTATATCTACCATAAGGTATGATTAATATTTTTTATTTTCCTTATCTATGATTATTTTCATTTCTTTCATTCTTTTTTTCTTTTCTTTTCTTTTTTTTCTTTCTTTCTTTTTTTTTTATTAAACACACACTTAAACATTTAACTTTAGCAAGTTTTAATTAAACATATAATTTTAAGTTATTAAATGTAATTCTGAATTTTTAAATTATTTCATATAATATAGTAATTTTGACTTTGATAACCACGATCTTTATTCTCATAATAAAAAAAAAAGATTGTCTACGAATTTTTAATTTCTTTACTTATAAAATAAATTTTTTTTTTCGACTAGAAAATGTGTTCTATAACATAATAAGATCACCAATTATAGATCTAGGTAAGAAAACTTTTCGTCACACTAAGAATACTTTGCAATAATATTTTTAATAAATTTATTTTATATAATTTATTAATAATATCTTGAGAAGTTAATGGCTAATCAAGAAGAAACATCCAAAAAGCTCATTTTTTTATTTCAATAAATCTCCTATAAAAACAATGGAAGTAATTGACAAAAAAGATATGATAAATCAGAATTACACTGATTTAGAACTATATTTTACCTGCCTACCTGACATATAAACATGATTTTACAATTCATCTTCATCAAATTTTATTAAAAAAGATACAAAGTACTTTTAAGATTCAAAATAACGGAGTTTACTACTTTTCTTAACAATTCAGTTATCTGATCAATTTTCAATTTGTAAAAAAATGAAATTATTTTTTTCTTTTGTACTTTAACATCAAAAAATTAGTTATCATACAGTAAGTTCCACTTTCAGGAAACAAACTTTGAATAATATTTAATGTACAAAAAAATCTCAAATTAAAGCACAATTTTTTGGAATTTTTTTTTTTGAAAATTATTTTACTAGGATTGGAAATGTGCAATAATTTGTAATTGCTTTTTTGTACAGTAAATTTTGTTCAAAGTTTATTCCTAAAAAATGGAACTCACTGTAAACCAATTTATTTTTATAAAAACTTATTTTTTTTCAAAAAAGGTTGTGAAAATAAAAATTAAATCTCAAAACTTAATATTTTTATTATTAAAAAAAATTTCTTTTATATTGAATATTAAAGAGTTTCCTAAAACAAATACCAGATCAATAACAAGCTATAAATATTAAATTATTCTACCTTGATTTAATCTTATTAAAGAAAGATCAAGATAAATCAATAATGTAAAGAGAGAAAAAACTTTAATTCAAATTTCAAATTTTTATTGGAAAAATATAAGTAAGTCAAAATAAAAAAAAAATTGAATATGAAAATAAAATAATAATAATTCAGTTGTTAAATCTCATTTTTTGATTATTATTCTTTTTTTTGTTTTTTAAGAGAATAGTTTGTTCATTTTATTAATAAAAAAACAGGTGCGACTGTAAAAAAATTCAACCCCCCCAAAAAAAAAAAAAAAAAAACTCAGAGATACTAGTCGGTGATATGGGATAATATACATCATTAGGGTTTTTATAATACTAATTTAATATTAAAAAACCAGATTTATATTAATAAAAAAAAAAATTCTATAAAACCGATACACCCATTTCGGATTTTATTTTTTTTAATCATCCCAACATGTCTAATTTTATTTTCGAAAGAAATCGTAAAATTTTATTCATAATAAAAAGTTTATTCATTATATATTTAACACTTGTTGGCTAATAAAATTCAAAGTCGACATTTGTCGAAGGCACGATCATATAATGTCCATCCTTTTTCATGATACAATCGGTTTCTTCTGGCACCTGTGGCAAATTTTCCTTTTTAAATTTTTTGGTAAAGCATTGACTTGCTATTTCCTTCCCCGAAAGGCTCAGCATCCTAGAGAATAATAAAATGGATGGGTTATTGGCAATAACATTATTAATGAGAATTTCTTTTGAAAATAAAAAAAAGTTACAAAAGCTTCTTAAAAAGGATGAACTAATTAAAGTGTTTAACTGTGCCCATCTTTCTAGTGTTTTGCACCTAAAAACTAAATCTAGTTCGTCAACTTTTGAGAAATCAAAATCAAAATCATCACCTTCCTCACCTTCCGTTCTTTTCCTCCCCCCCTTCCCCGTTTTTTCTTCTCGCCCCTTCTTCTTGTCAAAGATATTCTTTTTCTTCTCGCCATCGATAAAATCTTGATGAAACACATGGTATTTTAAATTAAAGGGCTTTGAGTAAAACATATCAATTTGGATATCCTTTGGAAACAAATCGCAAACCTGTCGATAAAAGGGGTGATTGATATGAGGCAAGTTGCCATGGTAATCTGGGAGTACATTGTATTTGACCATTCGTTTTCGTAATTTAAACAGTGAAACTGGGTGGTCAATTTCTGCAATTTGAATTGGCTTTTTGAGTAAGCAATCCTTTGCGTACTGCGTTTTGCTGTACAGATATGCCCTTTTTTCAATCTTGCCAAGTATTGGAAGCTTTGCAAAAATGGATAAATTTTTGTACTTGTATAGTTTGCGAGGTATTGTTTTCCCATTAACATAAAAGATATCTGGCATGATCTTTTTTGTTGTCCAATAACTTAGCCCATATGAGTATCCAATCTGTTCGTTTTTTTTAATTGTTTTGGAACTAATCATGATTAGATATGGTTTGTTTTCATATACTATCGAACTTATCCCAATGTTACATGTTTGGACATCACTTTTGTCAAACGAGTACTTGTGAATTAAATCTTCTAAAAAGAATTTTAATTCAAAATATTTAGATTTGGTTCGATTATATTGTTTATTCCCTTTAATAAATTCATCAGATCTTCCACTTTTAATGTCTTGATAAAACGAATTGATAATACGTTCTTGCTCAACTGGTGAATGGTAACCATTAAAAAATAAAAATGTCTTAATATTTGATTTGATTGTATCCTCATTTTCGTCTTCATTCTGATTCTGATTCTGGTTCCGGTTCTTGTTCTTATTCCTATTCCTATTCTTATCCTTTTTTTCAACTTCTGCAAAATAATCTTTAAAAGTGTCAATAAATCCAGAATACTTTTGAGGGAGATGTTGAAAAAATCTAGATATACTACCAACGTTTTCACCAGAAAAGCTAAAATCACTTTTACCAGTATAAGTGTCAATATCAAAACCATATTCAAATGATTTTGCTTTATATGTTAGAATGCCAGAATATATTGAAAGTATTGACCCAAGTGGGATTTCTTTACGAGCAAATACACCATAACCCAAATTTGTCCCCATTTTGCAAACCAGAAAACGATCTAAACCAGGATTTTTTAAATGGGCTTCAAATTGTGGCCGGAAGTTATTCGTAGGATTTGGCAAATTCCTTAATGCATGTTTTTGACAATGATTCAAAACTTTTTTAGGAAAGATCGGTTTATATATTAATTTAAAATTTTCACTGACTTTTTTTTCAAATTCAGATATTGGTATGAGTTTAGGCTTACCACCTAAAATTGGTATTTTTTCAGCAAACCACACCTTCTGAAAATATTTATTTTTATTAATAATTTTTTTTTTTTTTTTATTATTGATAATATTTTGATTCAATTTATTATAAAAAGATGGAAATATTTTTTGATATAAATTTATAATTTTATCCCCATTGCCTATCTCATCACCCTTTATCTTTTGCGTGATATTAATATTTGGAATAATTAAACAATAAATTGTTTTTCTAAAATCACTATTGTCTAAGATTTGAATGTTTATATTTTGAAAATTATTTTCAACAAATTTATTATTTAATAAATTAATTGATAATTCATCAATAATGTTACTATAACAAGACGCATAATAATTTTGATTTAACTTGGCATGAAATATTGGTACAATCTTATTTAAAATGATTAATGATTGGCTTTCAATTAATTTAATTTTGTCTTTTAATAAATATTTTTTTATTTGATAGATTGAATCAATCACTATTTTTAATGAACCACTATTGATTGTCATTTCTTTCTCTGCGTTTTTTCCCCCCTCTTTTTCTATTTTTTTTTCTTTTTTTTTTTCTATTTCATTTTCTTTTTCATTTTCTTTTTTCTCTTCGTTTTCATTTTCTTTTTCTTTTTCTTCTTCTTCTTCGCTTTCATTTTCCCTTTTTTTTTCCATTTCGTTTTCTTTTCCTTGTTCGTTTTTTTTTTCTATTTCTATTTCGATTCCATTCTCTTTTTCTTTTTGATTAATTTGAGTATTATTTTTCATTATTATAATTTTTTTAAAATACGAATTCTCTTCGTTTGGTGGCATTTTGAGATATTCCATTAATTTTTTTTTGAGTATGATTTTTATTTCTTTGTTGTTATGAATTTTCAAATTTTTATTTTTGAAAAATTCCATTTCCAATCGCGTACAATCCAAAACCTTTTGACAGTTTTCGCTGATTGGATTTTTGTTAAGCGTCCACTTCATTTCATTAAATTCAAGGTTTGGCTTTATATTTATTTCTTGTTGATTGTTTATAATCCTGTTCAAGTTATTTACATAGTAATTAAATTGGAAGAATGGATCGATTAAATGAACGAGATTTTGAGATTCTTTCTCGTTTGGTATAAAAATGTTATTCTTTTGATCAATGCAAATACTCCCAGAAGCTGTTTTTTGATAAATTACCTTATAATTTTTGAGTGCCAGTTTTGATTCTTTCAAATGTGCTTTTTTTAATTTTTGGATTGCTTCTTCTTTTGCATTCATCTTTCGGTTCGTATTCCTTTGCAACAAATCTTGTGAAATTACATAAATTTGAAGTTCATTCGTTTGAGAACTAAACCATTTCATTTCTTCAAGAACAAATTCCCAATTTAATTTCGGGCTTTTATTTATCAAAGAGATTTTGCCTTTTTGATCAAGAATAATAATAGCCAAACAATTATTCAATTCGTGTGTTCCTAACCCATAAATTTGTTGGTTGTTTTTGATCTTATTTAAATCAAAACGTACAATGCTGTCTGGGCTTGCATTAATAATATATTTGATTTCTTTACAAAAGAAATTTTTTAATTTTTGTGTTTCAGTTTTTTGTTTTTTTTCCTTTTCATTTTCATTTTCCTTTTCCTTTTCCTTTTCCTTTTCTTGTTCTTTTTTTTTTTGTTTTGGCTTTTGTTTTTGTTTCTTTTCATTTCCATTTTCTCTTTCTCTTTCTTTTTGTGTTTGTTCTTTTAAAAGCCTTTGACACTTCAAAATTTTTTTTTCTGTTTGGCTGGTTAGTAACGGTTTATTAAATAATTTTCTTATTTGATAACTGGAAAGAAACTGATTTTTTGCTTTCTCCAATTTGTTCATTTTTTGAAAAACACACCCCAAATGATAATGAAGGGTACCAAACATTTCTTGGTTACTATTGATCTCTTTGAAACTTAGCGCTTGCTCAAAGCAATCAATAGACTCATTATATTTCCTTTCTTTGTACAATTTTAGTCCATTTGAATTTAGGATTTCAAGCAGATTTTGTTGTGTTGGTAACATATTTTGATGATCAAAAATAAATAAGAAAAAATGAAATATTGTCTAACCAAAAAAATTCCGGTATTTGTAAATTGCATAATAGTTTAATATGAAATTAAATTACCATTCAGAAACTCATAGAAAAATGTGAATCAACTCATTGTACCCTTTTAGCAGGGAAAAAACAGATTTATAAAAAAAAATTCATTATATCTACTAAAAGAATTTAATTTGTTTTATTTTCATGTGGTTTAATTAAAAAGTTTCAGTTTTGCTTGGTCTTGGTTATTTTTATAAAATAACATCGTTATAGCTATTAGACCAATTTATATTGATTTTGTGATTAAATTGTGCTGTAAAAAATGATGTCTTTTTTCCATAAATTTTGAGAATTTCATATCTTATTTGATTATGTTCCATAAAGTCAAAATTTCAATTTTTCAATTTTAAATAGGCTAAGCAAACGAAAATTTTCGAATTCGATTTCTGGTTACTTTTTAGTATTCAAAGTATCTCATCAAAAATAATTTATTAAATTTTTTTTCAAACATAAAAATAAATACATTTCACCGCAAAATTTTGACAAATAAATAAAAGGTAAACCATTTAACATTTTTAAAAGAAGCTAAGAAAATTAAACCCAACATTCTTTTATAGAATGTTATTTTATGTGGGAAAAAAAATGAAATAAATTATTTTTTAAAAAGTATTTTCAGTATATAAAAATCAAATAATACATAATCAAAAGAAAGAATTTTTTATCTGATCCTATTTGAAATTGGTAAACATATGAAAATTATGGAGGCGAATACTTCAAGGTTAATTTAAGTTTTCAAATATTTTATTGTTTTTTTTTTCAAATTTATTTATTAAAAAAAATAAAAAATGAAAAAACAAAAAAAAAAAAATGAATGACAAAATTAGAAAAAATTAACAAATCTGAAAAGGTTAAAAATTATTTTGAGAGGAATATTGGGTAAAACAAATAAAATTTGTTTTATTTTATAAGTAAAACAGTTTCCAATAATTTTAAATATGATTATTATATTTTTTTTAATTGATTGTGGTTCTATATTTGACTATATTTATTTATTTATTTTCCTCCGATTTCCTGGATAGTAATACCAATATTATATAATAACTAAAGTAAATTGTAACACAATATTCATTTTTTTTCTTTTGAAAATAAATTTGTGATTGAATAATAAATATTAAAAAAAATTAAGCTATTTTTCAAAAATTTTGACTCACTTTATAATGTTAATAGAAGCAGTTCTTAAAGTTTTATACAATATTCTTAACTAAAAAAATTCAAAAAAAATTTAGTACAAGAGTTCGTTTGTTTTTGGTATTTCTTTTTCTTTTTCAATCTTTAAATCATAATCATTTTTTCTAATTTCATCAATTTTTTACATATTTTATGAAAAATTTATCTTTTTCTTTTTCATTTTCTTTTGTTTGATTTTTTTTATTTTTCTTTTTTTTTCTATAATAAGTAAGATAAAAGGAAAAAAAAGATCCATAAAAAGACAAATTATAACTAAGAAAATTGAAACAATGTAATATCTTTTAACATAAATTTAATTATTATAAAAAAATATAAAAATTTACTTTTTTTCAGTGAAAGTTTAATCATAAAAAAATCCCTTTTCCTAATTTCAAAAGTTGCTTTTCACTTTTTTTGAGATTTTGGTTTTAATTTTTTTAATTTTAAAATATCAGTTTTTTATATATTTAGAATGATTTAAAATTGATTAATTTATAAGATTTTATTATTAATTGTTCTTGAATATGCATGATTTATACATATGTACAACTTATTATTTCAGGCGTGTCAAAACCATTGAAAAATATTTTAGTTTGAAAATAATCGACTACTATTAAAAATACAAAACAAAGTTAATTCGATAAATAAATAATAATAAAATAATGGATATATCCATTAAAAAAAAACCGAAAAACAATCCAAAAACAAAAAAAAAAAATGGATCATTTAAAAAGGAAAATTCAAAATCAATTTACATTTAAAACTTTATTTTTATTTTTTTGGTGTTCATTTAATTTATTTTATTACAAGTTTGAATGGGATGAAAATATCTAGTAAAAGCTTTTTGACAAAAATCCAAAATTGATGAGTTATAATGTTTAAAATTAAACTTCATTCTTTTCAAACTTTTATTATTTTTCAAAAAAAAAAATAATTCAGAAAAATATACTAATATAGGGAAAGGTGTGATATCTATCTAAATATATATATATATATATATATATATATAAATCACAATTTTATTCCAAAAATTTCCCAAAAAATTCAAATAATTTTAAGAAAAGTAATATCAAACCTTTCATTTAATTTAGAAATAATTTTGATAGTAACAAATTTTTATAATAAAATTTTTTGTCTTTTCTGTTGTTTTTTTTTCATTTCCTTTTTTTCTAGTTACTATATCTGTTTTTTTTTTTTTTTCATTTTTTTTAAACAAGAACTGATAAAAATATTTAGGATATGTTGAGTTTATTGTTTAGAAAAATCATATACAAGTAATCTTTGGGCTCTAATCATTTTATCGATTTATATCAGTTGGTTGAATTTCAACAAATTTCACAATAAAAATTTTTGTTCTACTTTTTTAACATTGTTAAACATATATATATATTTTTTTTTTCGTTTTTTTTTTTTTCATAAATTAGTATGAAAAAAAGTTAAACCTACAAGCTTTATTATTAGGTTATTTACATATGGTTTAATACGACAGCCAATTTATTCAAACTGTGAATTTTTTCAATCCTTTCGTAATATAACCAGAAACAAAAAAAAAGTGTTTAAAGTATTTTTGTGTTTCATAATGTTGTGACAAAAAATTTTTAACATTACAATTTGTAGATTTCATTCTGAAAAATTATAAAATTCAATCCTCTAAAATCCTGTAAACTCCTATTAGAGACAGTTTATTCAACTTGAGAATATTTCAATCATTACAAAGTCTCACTCATTTGAAAAAATTTTCTTCAAAAAATTTTTTGTCACAACATTATGAAACACAAAAATACTTTAAACACTTTTTTTTTGTTTCTGGTTATATTACGAAAGGATTGAAAAAATTCACAGTTTGAATAAATTGATTATAAGTTTTTGGAATATTACTAAATTGAGATTTTATTATTATTATAAGTCTTGAGGAAGATACATCAACCAAATTCTCCTTTCTTATCATCCAATTCAAAGAATATTTCAAAAACCAATTTGTTATATAAATTTCTGCATATTTAAAGAAATAAAATTTAGGAGGTTGCCATAAAGTGATAAATTTGTAAAAAATAATTCAAGTCAATATTTATTTTTATATTTAAGAGGATTAATGACAAACAAATTTGAAAAAAAGTCAAACGATTTAGTTTAAGACTGTTTTTTATTAAATTGTGGATTCAGATCTTCGACAAAAATTTTATTTTGGAAACAACCTTAAATATTAAAAAAAAGTATTCAAACAATTATACAAAAAAAATATAAAAAGAAAAAACTTATTCAAAAATTGAGTCCACAAAATAAATCGGTCTGGTACCATAAATTTTGTAAACAGTTCAAACGAGACTAAACCTTAAGAATCTACAATCATAAAATAAACTTTTAATAAAATCAAAAATAATCTGAATTTGAAAGTAGAAAGAAGGAATAGATCTCTTGATCTTACTTAAATAGAGAATAAGATGAATAGAATGATCATTTTTATTCACTTTATCTTGGTTATTGAATCACAAAAAAATAAACAAATCTTTTTTTTCTACTCACAATCTTAATGGAGCAATTAAAACAATCCTTTGCAAATTGTACCGATCCTTTAAAAGTCTCAATAATTATACGCCAATTAATCACCAAAGAAGATTTTGAGACATTGTCAAAACTGAATCTTTTAAAACATGAGTTCTCTCCGCTTTGGGAGCTTGCAGAATGGGATTCTGTGGAAAAAATCTTTTTTTTACATTCACAAAACAAAGATGAAAATCTGTCTAAATTCTTAAGAAAGATAATTGAAGACATTGTTGGCGTTTATGATCCAAGGGATCTTTATTTAATCTTACTCCAGTCTTTAAGTAAAACAGACAATTGGAAAACCAAGAATTTGGTTTTAAAATGGCTGCAAAGCGCATTATTGAAAATTAAACGGGCACAAGTTAAGTTTATGAATTCTTGTTTTAGTCGATTACTAAATTCACATTTTAATAGTTCGCTTTTGTTGTCTGGGTTGAAGCTTTCTGCTTTAGATTTAAAATATACCGAAGAAGAAAAAAAAGAAAAAGAAAAAAAACAAGAACAAGAAAAAAATAAATCCAAAATTGAAGAAATAAAAGATCAATCAGATTCAAGTGATGATCAATTAAAGTGGACCTCATCTGGAGATTCAAATTCTAATTCGCAGTCAAGTTATAGTTCTTATGAAACTGATGGTTACACAAATAGTTCTGAAAATGAAGATGAAAAAAAAAAAGAAAAAGAAAAAGAAAACGAAAACGAAAAGGAAAAAGAGAAAGAAAAAAAGAAAGAAAAAGAAGAAGAAGAACCATTGACTTCAAAAGAGATATTAGATCATTTTTGGAAACGTCACATTGAACCAATTATTGACTTTGCTTTGCCCTTTTTAGAATTAGACAAACCACAATCTCAACTAACACTTTGCTTTCTTTTTAAATTATTAGACGATCCACTATTTATCCTCCCAAACACAATCAACGAAGAAGAGTTTGAAGATGAAAAAGAGAAAGAGAAAGAAAAACTGAAAGAAAAAGAGAAAGAAATAATCAAATTATACAACAAATCCAACCAAAAGATATTTGAGACAATAAAAAAAACAGGCTTTGGTCTTGGAGAAGCTCTCTCTTTTTTTTCAGAAAATAGCAAATTTAATGACAATCCGGAATATTCTGAAAATAAATTTGACATGTCTCCCAGAGGCGTCGCACATTATATTTATTTATATTTCCAATACAACAAGAATGCAAAAATAACAAACCTTGAATTTGCAACCATTTCCCGAGCATTTTATTTAGTTTTGCTTACTTGCGATACTCAAAATAGCCAAACAATAATCTTCCAAAAAATTATCAAATTAATTTTCCGATTTATTGAACAGATAAAGCCCCATAGTATCGACCTTGTAATGTATGCACGTTTTGAAAACACCTTACTATACATATACCAAGCGTTAATGAATTATTCTTTTACTGGCGGAACACAAAAGCAATTTAGAGAAAGATTGGAAAGATCAAATTATTATTTACAATTATTCACACCAGATCCACTTTTCCACATTTTTACAACATTACTTAAGCGAGCCCCCTCTCCAGACATAATCATAATCTTGTTAAGAAATTTCCAAAACGAAATTAAAAAATATTTTAAAATTGTTGAGTCTGTGAACTTTGGTATCGAAGTTATTCAAGAAATAAACAAAAATAATCAGGAGAATATCAAAACGATTGATATAGAAAGTGAAAACAACCCATTTTTGTCACCAAAGGTTACGCAATTCCTTGAATTTCTAATAGACTTTAGAAACGTTTCAAACATAAGCCACTTGATAAATTTTGTTTCAGAAATAATTAATTTTATCAAATTTTTAATTTCTTGTGAAAAAAAATTTCCCTATTTCCACTTAACTCAAAAAAAATATTTGAAACAATTGGATTGCTTATTTATACAACCTTTAAAAATAGCAATTAAAATAAGTTTTGAAAAAATTGATGAAGAGCTGAAGTCTACACAAAAACAACTCAAAAGAGGACAAATGTCTCTTACACAAACCCAATTACAAATGATGCTTAAAGGTGTTGAATTAATTGAAAAATTCGTTAATGAAAACTTGAAAAAGGAACTTGATATCAAAAAGTAATTCATTTTTTCGTTATTTCATTCTTTTATTTTTTTTTGTTTATTTATAATGTTTTGTATATTTATACCAAAATTTTAATCAATATAAAACGAAAATAAATTTAATATTTGAAATTGTTAATTTTTACCCATTTGATTGTAATTTTTTGTTTTTTTGAAAAAAAAATATCAAAAAAAAAAAAATTATTTTTTGAAATTTTTTATTTTGTATTTTTTTGAATGATAATTTTGGAATACTGTCTGTATAAATCAAAAAAAAAGAAAAGAAAGAAAATAACCTTTTTATTGAATTTTCATTTTTCAAATTATAAACTAAAAATTTTTTAATTTCCTGACAAAAAAAATAAAAAAATTTCTCAAATAAAACATTTATATTTGATTTTTTTTGCTCATAAACCAAAAAAAACCTTTCTTTCTATCTTTATTCAATGCTCATCTAAGAAATTGAAAAAAATGGATAATTTGTAAAAATTTTTTTTTCTTTTTTTTTTGACGATTTATAAAGGGATGAAGATATATTAATTCTGGTTTGGGTAATTAATCATTTTAATTTTATTATATTTAGTATATAACTGTATAAATTTATCCTTTATTGTTGGTGAAGAAAAGTGAAACGACCAAAGATTCACTAAAACCTAATTTTACAAACAAAAATTTTAGTTGAATATAATAGATAACACTTTTTTTAAAAAAAGGTCTAAATAATTGACCAACTATAGATCAAATGAAATAAGCTACTTTCTTAAGTTTTAAATTAGAACTTTAGAGATAAGGTACATCTATAAACTTAGTGAGTTTTTTTCAGAATAAGAATTAGTTTTCGAAATTTTCTTTTGTTAGTTTGTGGGGTTTTATTTGTTTTTTTTTGTTATTTTTATTTATTGATTTTTTATTTTTTTTTGAAAGTTTCAAAAATATTGATTTGATATCTACCCAGTATTCTTAATCCAGCCCAAGTACAAACTAGTCGAATTGCAAAAAATTCTGATCTGTTCATTTTTGTTCTAATATTGTTGGTTACAATTATTTTTTAGTTACCATCAATTTATTTTGGTTTCGGTACGATATAATCAGAACAAGTCAATATTGTTAAAGATCTTAAAAGAAGAGGTTAATCGCTGATTAAAATGCCCCTTTTTTTTATCTATTGTACACCTGCACTCGAATGGTCATTCATCCCCAATGATCAAACTAAACCAAAATTATCCAAGATTGATATAGATGTTATCTTTGAAGATCTTAAGTAAAGACACTATTTAATTTCTAGTATTTTTGCTAATATAAGTATTCTATACCCTTCTAAACCTCTTTTTACTTTTTTGTTGTTTTTTTTCTTTTTTTTATAATTTATTTTTTATTAATAATTATTAGTATTTATAGTCAAAAAAAATACTATCTTATTGTCCTTTCGTCTTGTCTATTTTTTCAGAAATTCCGAAATTTTGGAGACGGTTTAAACAGTTCAATGAATAATAATACCACATTTAAATACAATTTGGTAAGAATTTTGATTTTACAACTAAACTAAATTCCAAAAATTTGGACACACTTTAAACGGTTGAAAGAATGACAATATCACACTTTAAATTAAAATTCGGAAATAATTTTTAATTGAAAAATCTTTTTCTCATTTGTTAACTTTTTTTGGTTTTATTTTATATCATTTCTTTTTCCTAGATACATCATCTTGTCGTCTTTGAATCAAAATTCCCTTTTCCATTTTTTGATAGAAGGTTAGTGTTGAATTTGTAAAATCGAAAAATCACATTCAATTGGTTGATGATATCTTATCATTTGATCGATTAATAATTTTTGTGAAATTTCAACAAATTTATTAATACAATTTTTTTCCCCTGATTTCATCATTTTGAACATACGATTTGTTATTTTTTGCAATTAATTTTATTTTTTGCTTTATAAGGATAAAAATCTATAAATATAAAAACATTTATACACATTAACTTAAATTTGATACAATATTAAATTTTGATTTAATAAAAATAATTGAGATTGATTTTTCAGATTTTTTTTGAATGTGTGTTCTCCTTTACAATGTTTAAAGTTAAATTTATCTATTTATTTATAAATAAGAAAAATAAAGCTTAAAAAAAGTCTTCATTATTACAAATTTTTGGTTTGCTGTGGTATATAGAAAGAGTGATAAATGGGATTCTTACAGTGATAAAAGAAATTAACTATTTTTTTTGTTAAAATAACAATTGTTTTATTAAAATGGTTTTTATTGATGATTTTTTATATGTTTTAAAATTAAAATGAGTTTAAATAGTATATTTTCCCACTTTTTAGAATATAAAATTGTTTAATAATGGAATTTCTTATAATTAATGAATTCGAATAAAAACAATAAAAAAATGAATTTTATAAAAATAATAAATTGAAATGAACAAGCTTAAATTATTAAAAGTTTAATTTTATTTTACTTTTAGAATTAGAAAAAAATTCAAAATCTATTATCTTTTTCTAAAATATAGTAAAATTAAAATCGGGATCATCCTTTGCATAAATATATAAGGTATTTCCAAAAAAGTGGGGCATTTTTTTTTACATTTCATAAAAAATAATCTTTTTTAGTGATGTTAATCATTAATCAACTATACCAAATTAAGTTTAATATTTATATCAATTAAGTAAACCACTTATGAATTTAATTCAAAGCATGTTAGTTGAAATATTCGCAAAAAATAAAAAAAAAATAGCACTTTTTTTAGTTAAAGCAATGTACGAACAATTTCAATAAAAAACCGAAAATATGGAAAGGGGACAAATGATTTTTTAAACACAAAAATGCGGTTATATGTTTTTAATTAAATTGTAAATTTTGTTGAGATTATACAAGTTATGAAAATATTTTTTTCGATCAAAAAGAAAATAATAAACACCAATTTTCACCCCAAAAAATATCAGATAAAATCGAGATCATAAATTTTAATATCTTTTATTTCTGCAATACAATACTAAGAAACAAATTGAATTATTATCAAGAATCTATAAATGGTGGTTAATGATTTTATGTGTTTAAATCCTTTTTAATAGAATGGGTTATATAAATATATTTTAAAATAAATTTGCCCCACTATATTGGAAATAGCTTATATATATATATATATTGATTTGGTGAAAAATCAAATAAAAGAAATAAAAAAAAAAAAAAAAATAAAAAAATAAAAAAACGTATTTAATCAAGAATAGATTTTAGTGATTGTTTAGTTTTTTCATCTCTCCAATGTTTAGTAGAAAATTTTATCATATTAATTAATGATTGTTGTTTAGGATCGAAATTTACAAGTAATGTTAAACAATTTTTAATTTGGATTGGGGATTTCTTATCAAAGGCACCCTTTTCGTCAACATGATCAAAAATAACAATTGTACCGACCATTGCTCTAAGACAAAATAAATTTGTTTCTTCACTTTCAAATTTTCTATTTTCAAGTAAATAATAAAATACGTTAACCATTGAACTCAATCCTGATGTTAAATTTTTTTCTGGCACAATGTTCTATTTTATTTATGTATTTTAAAACAAAAACAAAAAAAATCAAAGAATTAATTATAAATTAATAAAAAGAATTAAAAAAGTTGAAACAAAAAAAAAAAATAAAAGTAAATTATACTTTAATTTTGAAATTAACAATTGTACCAATAACTCCTTTAAGCATTGGGGCTGGATAGGCAAATGTTAAACTCATTGCATCACAAACTTGATCTTCAACTACTAGATCATTAATATCCAGTTCACTTCTCTTTCTATTATTATTGGTTATTGTTTTATATAATATTTTGAAGAATATAAAAGAATTTAAGATATATTTATGTAAATTTTTTTTTGAAAAAAAGATAAAGATAAAGAAAGAAAACAATAATTCAATTAATTATTTGTTTATTTTTTAATTCATCATAAGCTCAATTTTGGAAATAATTATAATTAAAATAACTGTTATTCTTAAATATTAGATAAAATAATAGTTTACCAATAATAAAAAAATATACAAAAATTGAAAAATTTTATTCATTAGAAAATATTTTGGTTACAGTTTTTTCCTTTCCAAGATGTTAAATATTAGATGATTTGACTATATCTTTGTCAAGTCACTATAAAATTTCAAAAATCACTATTATTTTTATCAAATCGCGATATTGTAGAAAATCGCGATAATCAATAAAATCACAATAATATCACAATATTGCGATATTCTATAAAATAGCGATAGTTATCTAAAAATCGTGATAAATGTGAAAATATCGTGATTAAAAAATAATCGCGGTATGAACGTTGGTGGCTTTCCAGGCTAAATCAAGAATATTTTTTGAAAAGAAAAATTTTTTGATTCAAAAAACATATCCTTTCAAAAAAAAGTTAAACTTTGAAAAAACAACAAAAAAAACAATTGATTCAATCAAGGATCAGATCAAAGAGTTTTCAATGTATTTTCTTTTGATTTGGTTTACATTCGATCAATCCTTTAGATCAACAAAAGTAAATAAAAAAGGATAAATAAATAGTTTTTCAGTCAATATTGGTGTTATAAATTGCTTTTAATAAAAAGGCTTC
The DNA here is from genome assembly GCA_027625915.1 of Anaeramoeba flamelloides. Taxonomy (NCBI): domain Eukaryota; family Anaeramoebidae; genus Anaeramoeba; species Anaeramoeba flamelloides. The sequence goes on along the minus strand of JANTQA010000017.1, from coordinate 475,663 downwards.
GAAAACAACCAACCCTCCACGCATTCTCTAAAGAATGTGTTCTTGGGTGAAGCCCTTTTCTTTATTCTATGAAAGTTTGAAAGGGGTTGAATAACTTTTCAAAAGCTTCAACAACAACCTAGCCACATTATCATCAATTATTAAGATTGTTTGTATATTTTTTTCCTTCTTTTTGTTATTCTTCTTTGAATATCTTGGTATTGGCCAGAAAACACAACTAGAACTTAGAGGTTTTTGTTTAATCGATCACCAATAAGAAGGAAAATTCCTCGTTATTCTTTTTGGTTATTTAACTTGTGGATGTAATAATCCCTATTTAAAAAAGCACATCTATTTTGTATTCAAGTAAAATGCTGAAATGGGTAATATTAGGTTGATAATAATATTCACAGGAGATTTTACTTTTGTTAAAAAAAAAAAAAATGTAAAAATTATTGTTTTTTCAGCTACACAACAATCCCCTGCCTTTTATAAAGTTTTATATCTTTCAAACACTTGAAGAAACTTTACAATCATTTCAAACACTTTCTAACATTTTTAAGGGGGGGAGACGTTGTAAAAGTCTCAAAGTTTTGTAAAAGTTTAGAGATTTTTTTAAGGAAGTAAGTGCATTTTACAATTTTAAAAAAATTTAATTTTTTAAACCTTACCGAAAAATATTTTTTGAGTGCCACAAGATATTGAAACTTTGAAACCAAAACATCTTTCGCTACTCTATTTGTGAAAAGAAAGCGACCCCAAAGTAATTCAGAGTTGAATCTATAATTTTTCGATTTTTTGAAAATTTTTTAGATTAAATTTTTGAGTTTTATTAAATTTGGTTTTGGATCAAGAAATATGTTTATATGAATGAGTGAAATTAATCTAACAATAAACCAAAAAAATAGACCCGAAAAGGTGTACCTTTCAAACAAATATTTTCTTTGAGAAGATAAAACACGAAAGATCACCTTTCCAAATAAATTTGTTGAAATTAAAAATGAAAAAAAAAAAAATTGATAAAAGCCTATTTTCGAAGATTTGTTTTCTTTATCTTCTTAATTTTTATGAATACAAACTATTTTTTTCCTTGAATTTCTCGACCCATTACTATTCATTATTACTGATAAATTGAAAAAAATCACAAAAAATTTTTAGTTCAATTTCCATTTTTGTTTAAATCTTGTAAACTCTACTTTTGTGGCATTACATATAAAATAGTTCTTATAATAGAATTGTTTGAAGGACTAACTCATTTATATGTTTCTAAACATTTAAAGGAATGAAATGATCTAAATCAAATCCAAAGTAAAAAATTTAAGAAAATGAAAAATAAATTAAAAATTTTCAAACATTTATTTGAATTTATCAGTATTTAACAAAACCTTTTTTGCAAATTAGTTTTCAAAATTCAATTTTCTAATATTTTTATTAAATAAAACCAAAATAAAGAATACTATTTCAAAAATTCAAAAAAAAATGAATTAATGAAATCAAAAAACGGTTTCAAAAGATTCAACTCAAAATAAAAGAAAAAATTTGCTATAATTTCAATCAGATTCAGAAATTTATTTTTAGTTCTCAATTTTAATGGAAAATAAATAATTATTAAATCAAACAAATTGATCCAATAAATCTTTATTTCTGAAGAGGAATTTCAAAAAACATCATATTTTCTGAACTCAAACTAGAATTAGATGAATGAAATGAAAATAGGATTTTTAGATTCATTTTGAATATTCTTTAGAAATAAAAAGTAATTTTTTTCTCAAAAATTTTACAAACAAAAATATTTTCATAAAGAATTAAAAACAAAATCAAATTAAGAAGAAGTAATTATATCAAATTTTATAGATAATATCAAGAAATAAATGATTTTTATTTATTTTTTTCTTGATCAATCTTTTTATTTATTTGGATTGTAATTTTTTGGTGGGTATGAAAATATATTATACTAGGATATATTCCACACTAGTATTTATTAAAGTATCGATATATTTGGTTAAATAAATGCTTTGAAAAATTCGTTTTCGCAGAAATGATGGCATTCAAAAATTTGAAAAATGTACTTACTCCCTTAAGAGGTGTGATTTTTTTGGAAAGTTAAATGAAAATTTTCATCTTTTTATTTTGCAATTAACAGTAAATATCCAAATCAAAAAGGAGTGAAAAAATAATCATATTTAACAGAAAATTTTCTCTTCTTTTCATTTCTTTTCTTGTATTTTCTTTATTTGGAAAAACTGTCTCAAAAACAGACAAATAAAAAAATTATTTTCGTTTGGTATTGGAAGTGAATTAAAAAATAAAAATTTGTCTTGTTTATTTGTTTTAAATTTTCGCAAGGAAAAAATAATTGTCTTAAACCTGAAAATGAAATTTAAGTCTTACCTACTAACGTATCTTCGATAATAACTGAAATCATTTTGCATTTCTGGTTTGTCCATTTTAATATGATCAAATCTAACAACAAAATCTAATAAATGAACAAAATGCTTCACAAGTGCCTGTAGTGAAACTAACCGATTAGAAGTTTCTTTTGTTTCACCTGTGCAAATTTCTCTCAAGAGTGTTTCGGAAAGTATCCCTATGTTAATAGTTTTGTTTTTTTTTTGTTTTTTTTTTGTTTTTTGATTAGTGATTTAAGGCGATTGAAATTCCAATGTTCGTTTTATCTAGAAAACAAAAAGTGTGAAAGAAAATCTATTGATTTTTTTTTTGAAAAGTCAAAAAACAAAAAAGAGATCAGAATTTTTTGTTTTTTCATTAACAAAAAAAAAAAAACAACAAAAGTACAAAACAAAAAATATTTTTTTTCAAACAAAAGGATTGATTAAAAAAAGAAGAGATCTTTTACTTATTTGTTCATAAAATTGGTAGTAATAATATTGTTGTTCAACAAGTGGAATTACTGCTTCCCAGGCTGCCAATTCATTATCTTCGTTTGGTTCTGAAATTGCCTTTCGGATTAATTCTCCACATCCAACATATTCCTTAAACTCATCTAAAAGCTCAGACGCTTTATTAAGAACTTCAGATGCTTCCTTGTAAATTATAATTTCTTTTTCGGTTTGTGGTTCAGCATCTGGTGTGTTTGAAAGAAGTCAATTTTTTGTAGAAAAATATTTCATTTGTTGGATAAAAAAGGTGAATAAAAATTTTTGAAGGAAGAAGAGAACAGAGAAAGAAAAGAAAATTGATGTACTTTCAAGATCAAGAAAAATTTTAAGTGGTGATTCTTTTTTAAAGATTGAAAGAAGTATTCCCATACTTGTAAATGTTTATTTTTTCAAAGTTTGAAAAAAAGTTTCTGTTTTTTTTTAAAAAAGACGTTTTGTTAAAAAAAATGATTTCTTTGCTTGGGGATTGTAATTTTTTTTCAAATTTGATTGAGAATTTGAAGTTATTTTTTCTCGTCAAACCCTAAAAGTGAATTTTCAAAAAAAAATATTTTTTGATTTTATCTGTAATTTATAAATTTGTTGTAAAAGTAAATGAGGTTGGGTGAATTGTTTGCTTTCCCGTTTTCGTCTCTTAACGAAACTAAAGATAAGGAGAATATTTAAGAAGATTTTTTAACAAATTTGATTTTATTTCAAAAACTGAAAAGGCTTGTTTTGGGCACTAATAGATTCTATACAGGAAGAGATGAGCTTAAAAACATCTTCTTTTAAACTATTCAACAAACCTAGAACCATAAATCATACATTTTTACAAGGTATATGTTTTTGGTTTTCAGTTTATTAAAATCTTGTAAAGAGAACATGTTTTCAAAGTTTGTTGATTTTTTGTAACATTTTTTTATTTAATAACATGAGAAAATACCAACATCTAAGTGTTGTTTAGTTTCTAATGATTGATCTTTAGATATACCGTTTATTTAAAAAAAGAGAAGTAAAATGGGTTTTTAAAAATGTTACTATGATGATAAAATCAATTTAAAGATATGAAACAACAGTTTTTTAAACTTATATTGTTCAGATTTTTTTTCAGATAGTACTATTGGTTTATAATAATAAACTCCCTTTCAAAATCAATGGCCCAGTAAAAATCAAATTTTAAAGAAAAATATTTTTAATAATTGAAGTTATCTATTATAAAATAAAAATTCCGATTTTAATATTCAGTTCTATACTCAAGAGTTATTTATTTTTTGTCTATAAATAAAAGAAAAAAAAATAAAAAAAATTGTTAAAAAAAATTGGGACATTTATTTTGAAAGTGGAATTACATAAAAAATAGAAATTTTAAAAAATTAATAAAACCCATTTATCGATTCTCCTGCCATTTGAATAACAATATTTAATCTCTATTTCATATTTGAAACCAATTTTTTCATTAATTCATCTGTTACTTCTTTCTAATTTTTTATTTTCATTTTCCATTTTAACAAAACACTGTGGAAAAAATAAAAAAGAGCTAAAATGATTTATTTGCAAATTTTTCATTGTGGGGGGGAAACTTCCAAACGATACAAAAGCAATTCAAAATTCAAATGTAACATATTCTATTTATTATGAAATATAGTTTATTTGTTTTTTGAATTATTTATCGATTTTTCATTGATACTAAGTAAGTAATTTTTAACTTAATGTAATATTAAAATAAGGTTGACTTGGTATTGTTTAGAAGTATCTGAAATTTTACTTCAGTCAGATCAGTACAGAGAAAAAATAAAAAATTTTTTTAATTGAAAAATTCAGGTTTTTTCTTTAATAATGATACTAAAAAAAATATGAATAAAAACCTTTCCAATAGATTTTTTCTAATTTCGTTCGAATATTTATCTCACGTTTGAGTTTGGTATTTGTTTTCTAGAAAGTATAAAAGCTCATTAATTTTAAGTTAATAATACCTTTTGAAATTTTTTTTTCTTTTTTAAAATTAAAAACAATGTTTCCCTTTTTGAAGTTTTTATTTACTTATAAATTCAAATATATGTAATAAATTTTTTAGTTCCATTTTCACATTTTTGTAATCTTGGATCACCACTTTTAAAACCACATAACAAAAAGAATCATTTGAAGGATCATTTACTTTTATTAAGTTTCTTCACATTTAAACCAATAGAATGCGTTCTTCAAAGCTCGAGTAAAAAAAAATTGGAAAAGGAAAAATCAAGCAAAAAATTTTCAGATATTTATTTGAATTGATCAGTATAAATACAAACGAAATACAAATTCTACAGGTTGAGCCAAATTGTAAAAATTCAAGTTAATAATGAATAAATAATCATAAAAAATCATAAAAAAGAGAAAAAATTTTCTCTCCTTGATCAATCAAATATCAAATAAAAAAACTGAGAAAAGATTTTTTAATAATGTATGTATTGTAAATATCGCCCTTATTTAGAAAACCACATTATATTGTTTTTATCTTTTTATTTCGGAAAAAAATCAATTTATTGGAGTAATTATTGTAGTAAATATTGGCAACTATGTTAAATAAGGGAAATATCACGATAAAAGGTATTGGGGAAATGAGTATGTAAGGAAGAAAATATAAAAAACTCGTGATAATTTCATTACACACAAAAAAGAATTCCTTCTTAACTATAACTTGAAAAGCATATAATTTTAAATATTAAATAGAAAAAAAAAATCACATTAATTTTAGTTATTATATAGACTTAGTTCAATTATTTAGAAAGAACAAATTAAGTCTGTTTGGTGCAATTCCATTACACACACTTGTTAAATAGTTCGGTTACATGTTAATTCTATCTATCTCTCTCTCTCTCTCTCTCTCTCTCTCTCTCTCTCTCTCTCTCTCTCTCTCTCTCTCTCTCTCTCTCTCTCTCTCTCTCTCTCTCTGTATCTCTCTCTTTTTTTTTAATAGTAAGCAAATATTATAACTGTTTTTATAATTATTATTCAGTAACAATCATCTTATTATGATTAGAGTTGGCAAGGAATACAGATAAAAAAAAATGTTAATTTATGAATTGATATATGGTGATATAAAGGACTTTCCGGGTTTTATAAGATGTATGTACTACCTTTAAGAGTAGTAACATACTTTATGATTTGCTATCTGGCTGAGTCAAAAGATTTTATTAAAATACTTTTTTTTTATATAAACTAAATTTCATAATAAATGGCCCACCTTACATTTGAATAATGAATTGCTTTTGTATTGTTTTGAAGTTTTTCCTCTCACAATGAAAAGTTTGTAAATAAATCATTTTAGTTCTTTTTTATTTTTTCAAAAGCGTTTTGTTAAAATGGAAAATGAAAATGAAAAATTTGAAAGAAGTAACAGATGAATTAATGCAAAATTTGGTTTCAAATATGAAATAGAGATTAGATTTAATTATTCAGATGAAAGGAGAATCGATAAATGGGTTTTTTTACTTATTTAAATTCTCTATTTTTCATGTAATGCTTCATTCAAAATAAATGGCCAAATTTTTTTTAACAGTTTTTTTTATTTTCCTTACTTTTATTTTTAGACAAAAAATAAATATCTCTTGAGTATAGTATTGAATATTAAAATCTAAATTTTTATATTATAATAGATAACTTCAATTATTAAAAATATTTTAATTTAAAATTTGATTTTTAATGTGCCAATTATTATGAAAGATAGTTTATATTTTTAATTTTGGCTTTGTATTTTTACTAACAAAACTGTAAATTTTCCTTAAGGGACTACTCTCAATGATTTTTTTCTTTTGGCCAATTTCTAAATAATGGCTCATTATCTAAAAATATGTTTAATATTGAAAATAAACATGGTCTTTCAAATCTAAGTAATTGGCAAAAAAATTTCTCAATCTCTATGATATTTAGGTAAAAAAATTTAATAGAGATTATCCCTTAAAAAGTTTTCAAAATCAAAATATGCGAAAGTTAGAAACTTTACAGGAAATTTTCAACTATTTATTCAATTTTTTAAAAAATAGAATAAATTTTGAGTGTTTTTTTACAAGCGATTCCCATAACCATTTTTTCGATTTACATAATTTGATTTCAGTTTTCACAGAAGGTATAATTAAGGTGGTGTGTGAATAAAGTAAAGTATTGTTTAATAAATATGAAAATTCTAATTTGAAGGGAGGTTCAACAAGTTGATAAAAAATTTTATGAGATAGAAAAAAAATTTTTGCAATTTTTAATAGAACCTAATTCTCGATTAAAAACCAACTGTGGTGTAACGAAGATCTAACAAAATCCGACAATAAAAAACAAGGAATTTTTTAGAAAAAAAAGTACCAAATAAGTACAATATATATCCTATTTGAATCGTTGATAATGGTAATTTTGAAAACATTTGGATGTTGGTTATGAAGTGTTTCTTTTCATTCTTTTGAGATCTTATTGATTTTTTTTTTTTCATTTTTTTTCATATTTCAAAAGTGTTATTTTTCAAAAGAATATTACCAAATAATCACTTTGACAAATATAGAGGTCAAATAAATAACCACTGTTTGCTCTTTATGGAATTAAATCAATTGCGAACTGAAAGAAAACAATTTGTTTGAAATCGAAGAAATTTCCAGATTTGCAAATAAAGAAAAGATTTTTTTTTTTTAAAAATTTGATTTTTTGGAACTGAGAGTGCTTTTTAACTTTATTTTTCTTTATTGAATTTTTTACCAAAAAAGATCCAATGGAATTTTTTTTGTTGTATTTGGATTTTTAAAGTGAAATGTGAAATTTATATCCAGTAAAACGGATATTCCATAAAACCATTTTATGTTTTCAAGTCACTCCTTAAGCCTGGAGCAAATCTATGGTAAGTAACCATGGACTTTCAAGATGTTCTTTAAAAAGAAAAAAACTAATAGATTGGAATCTATTTGACTTATTTTTGCAAGAATTTGATTTCATTAATTTTTGTGTTCGTTCACTCTTAAAATAACGTGGATGTGTTTTGAATAAAACAATTATTGCGTTCTTACTGATTATTATTCGAAAATGAAAAAAAATTCTTCATTCAAGGAAATTTTATTTTGTCTGAAATTTGTGGATGGAGTACCTCAAAAAAAAAGTTGAATTTTATTGTTTAGTCGTTAGGTTTCTTAAGTGAAATAATAAATCTCCTAAAAGATCATTTTTTTTCTTCATTTTTAAAATACTCTTCTTATTTTTTATTTTTTTTTAATTCTAAAATCAAAATAACTATTGGTTATGTCATTGTTAAAAAGAGTTTTGAAAAAGATTACACCAACCAAAAGTTCTCGTTTTCAATTCTCCCAAGATGATATAAACCAAATATTTTCACAAGAATTTACAGACGAACCTCTCAATTTGCCCAAAAATATAGCACTTTTAAAACAAATAAAGAACAAGTGGAGTGAAAAAAATGTGGTAGACCTTGTAAATTTTTGTTTTTTTCTTTTCACGTTTTGGCTTTTGACCCGATTTTTTTTTTTTTGTTTTTCATTCCAATTGAATTAATGTTTTTTTTTTCTTTACTTGTTTGCTTGTTATTACCTTATGCACTCACTTTGGGATTACTCTTTGAAACAACAACCCTTGAACCCACAACAAAACAAACAATAAAGGTGGAATTTGTGAAGTGGTTCAATGAATTTTCGATACCATTTTTGGTTTCACATCAAAATTGGGAACCAAGGAACTTTGGATCGAAATTGAAGCTGAGCAGAACAAAAAAAAAAATTAAATTTGAACAACAAAAGAGCCTCGAATCACAAAAAAAAGATCAATTCCATTCCATAGAACTTTTAAATTATAACATCAGAATGCTACTTTTTTTACGACAACAAATTATGAAAGGTAAGTCTTGTTTAATAATTTTTTTTTTTTTTTTTTATATTTTTTATATTTTGCTGCTTGTTATTCGGATTTAATTTTTAGTGACAAGAAAATGGATTTAAAAGAAAACACTACAACAACCTTTGAATATTTTAAACAATCAAATTTCTTGAATTTTTGTTGCAAAAATAAATAAAAAGAAAAAATTAATTTTAATATGAAGGGGCACCAACAACAAAACATGTAAAAACACAGAAAACAAATAATTTTAATAAACTTTTTCTGTTAAACTGTTTCATTTTTTTTGGATGCAGAGCTAATCTTGATCATTACTCTATCCAAACCTTACCATCAATTTTCTTAATTTTTAATTCCTTCTTCCCAAAAGAAAATTAAAAAAAAAAAAAAATCCATATCCCTTCTTCTTCGACTAGTTAACAAAACAACTTGTTAAAATTTGAAATTTCACACCTTCCAAAGAAAAGAAACAAGTTTAAATCATTAGAAGCAAATTTGATTTCTAAGATTAAATGCCTTGTAATAATTGTCGTGAAAATAAAACCGATCTTTGATTATTTGAAAAATTTTTTTTTATGGAAATCTGATCCTTTCTGCCACTTTAGATCTCTTCAAGAAAACTACTAATTTGAATAAATTAGCAGTACTACAATTTTGAATGTGTTCATTTTTCACCTTAACTTGATTTTCTTTTAACTATCCAATCTCAAAACCCATAAATTTCAAAAACACAGGAAATCCCCATTTTTCTGGTCAAATGAAAATATTAGTAAAGGCTGGAAAATATATTACCATTTTAAAGACAAATATAAAAATTGTCGGAATAACCATAACCCTTCGAATTGGAATATTGATTAAATATTCTGAATTTATGAATTTTAACACTTTGGGTTAATGTAGGAATTAAAAAAATCCAAAATCTCGAAACAATTAATTGAAAAAATGAAAAACTTTATTTTGGTGTAATTATTTCTTCGCTAAATCATAAATTTCTATAAAAATACCTATTACGATAATTACATTGTTTTTTCAAATGACAAAATAACAGTTTTTATAAAATTGATATCTGCCCCCCCTATATGAATGGAAAAAAAAAAAATATAGTAGTGAAAAAAATACCGGAAATTAAAAAAAAAATCCCTTACAAGATTTTTAATTGTGAATATTAGTAAAATTGTTGTATAATTGCAAATATTTCAAAATCAAATCCTTTTTATAAATAACCAATTTTTTATGAGCCTAGTAATAAACCTACCCAAAGTTCATTAAAGTAGGGTGTCTATAGAGTACTCAAGTAATTGTTTTATAACCATAAGTATAACAACTTTTTTGAAAAACCAATCGAGTATTATAGAGGTTTTCTTGAGTTTGGAAAATGATAATTTTGATTCTTGATTTTTGATTGATTGAATGGTGTTTTGAACAAGTGTAATTTGATTAATCATCATTCTAATCAGTGGGTGAGTTATAATTTTAAAAGTTTGATTCTTTAAAAACAAAAGGATTTGATTTTAAATAAAAGAAATTACACAACAATATTCCTAATATTCACAATTAAAAATCTTGTTTGGTATTTTTTTTTAATGTCCGGGATTTTTTTCGCTACTATAAATGTAAAAAATCAAGAAAAAAGTCATAAATTACATTCGACGACTTTGTTATTTTCTGACTTTTAATGAAAATTTCTACCATTTCAGATATCCAGAATTGGTTGACTATCACACATAATGAAAATTGCTCTAATAGAATCTAATTTTTATACTCTGAAAAAAATATTTTATTGAAAAAAAATATTTTGTTTGATTTTTTTAATTTCTGTGATTTCTTCTGAAAAAAATAATACCCTCGGAATTAACCTTCTAAAATATTCTTTATTTTAGTAATAGCATCAAATTTGATATTTTTCAAAAATACTTTGTTGCAAAAAAAATGTGTTCAAAATTTTAAACTTTTCATTTTTTTCAAACTTCAGGGATTGTGAACCTTAAAAATATCGAAATTTCAGAGCCAGAAAATTAATGAATTTTTGTCCAATTTTCTTATTTTGCTTTTCAAATTCAACAACTCTCATTTTAACGATCCCATTAATTTTTTTTATTCAAGGTTATTAATAGTAAAAGAAAAAGTCAATCCTTAGAATATAAAGAATTCATTTTTTTTTAAACTTTCAAAAATTTGTTTAATTAATTGCTAAAATAATGGATCTATTATCTTTAAAAAAAAAAAAAAAATTTTCTCGAGGTGAATAACTCAATAAAACAAACCAGAATTTATCTACCTATTAAAAATTTTAAATGTTCTAATAAAAATCATAAATGATCAAATCAATGTTTATAAAATGAAAAAAAAACATATAGTCAAAAAAATATATTACTCAAATTTAAGAACTTATATAAACAATGAATTTGATTTTTCAAACAATTATCAAAATAATTGGAAAGCTATGAATAGGTTTCATACATTTTAAACAATCCCTTTTAAGTAAAATAAAAAAACGAAATTAAAAAAAAAAAAGTATATTATACTGTAACAATCAAAGTTGATATCTTTTACAAATAAACCATTAAAACTTTTGTCTTTACCTTTACTTACACTTTTCCAATTATTACTATTCCTATTTTTTTTTTATTCCTAATTATTATTTCGAATAATTTTTTAATTTAATTTTATTCATTTATCTAAAATTAATATTTTGAATCATTTTTTATATAATCTTTATTTATATCTATATTAATTTTCATTATTAATAGAATCAAATTCATTCAGTCAAATTAACGTACCAGAATTTAATGAAGAATTCACTTTAAATTCATTTTCTATATGCCTAGAGATGATTTTTCTCTTATCAAAATCCCAAAACAATTTAAAAATCTTTTTACAATATGGTATTTTAGAGATCTTTTCAGAAATTTTAAAGGAAGGGTTAGAATTATTTAGAACACTTATCTTTGAATTATCAAAAATTTCAATACAAAAAACATCATCAAATGAAAATATTCAATTTATTCCATTACCTTATCCAAAACATTTTCAACTTTTCTTTTTTATTATTTATTTTTTCAAATGGGTATTTAATTTTTTATCATTATTATCTGAATCAATAATGTGGAATTATTATGATGATGTTTCAAGTAACTCAACTGATAAACCACTTACATGGATTGAACATTATAATATTATTTCTCTTTTAGGAGGTAAATTTCTTTTTCTCTTTCTTTTTTTCTTCTCACATCGCCATGTCACTTTCTCTTTCACTTTCACTTGTTTTTAATTAACATTTCATAATCTTATCAATTTTATAAAAAAAAATGAAATTGTAGTTCTTTTATTATATTTTTCTTTCAAATTTATGTTTTGTTGGTAATTTATTTTAATATTTTTCGATTGATAATAAAAATCTAATAATAATAAAAATAATTGTAACAGGAGGAAATCAAAAAAAAAAAAAAAAAAAAATATGAATAATATCAAAAAGCTTTACTAAGATCCTTAAATGGGGAACTTTGTAATTGATAAATTTTACATTAAGCTAAATTTCAAAAATAGGGGCAGTTTTTTCATCAAAAAAAATTTGTAATCTTTTTTTTTTTGAATAATAATGTAATTTACTAAAGTGTTTTGAGATAACAACCAATATAGATTAATAAATAAAAATACAGTGTAACCATTGTATTTTTTGATGGACAAATGAAAAAATGAAAAAATAATAATAAAAAATTTTGCCCCTATTTTTGAAATTTGGCTTAATTAAAAATGAAATAAAAAAAAAAATAAAATGAATACATTGTTTAAACATTCTAGATTAATAATATTGTGTTTATATGAAATCTGTGACCTATATTCTTAACTTTTTCTTTTTCACATACTTTAACAAAATGAAAAAATTTATATTTCATATTTTTTTTTTTTTTTAAACAAAGAAAACTTGATTATCTGAATTATTTCAAAACAATAAAATTTAGATTTAAAAATATACTCAACATTTTGGTCTTTTCTTTTTATTCTCTAAAATTTGAATAAAATTAAATAACTAAGAAAAAAAAATTTTTTTTTAATTTTATGAAATTAATATGTAATTATTTCTAAAAAAAGAGTTTTAAAATGTTTTTTTAACCGATAATAACTTTCCCTTCAATACAACTACATACGGAATTGTTTATTTGTTAATTAAATCATTTCTTTGTGAAAGAAAAATATTTACAAATGAAATTTATATTTTAAATGATTTTCTTCTAAAAAAGAAAAATTATTTGCTCAATCCAGTTTATTCATATATACATATACATATATACATGATTCTTAAACCTAATGCTAATATTATATTTAAGTGGTAATACATAATTAATCATTTCTATTTATTATTATTTTCCTTTTCTAATTATTATTATATAATAGATCTTCTAGATGAATTAAATTCAATTGATAATAGATATTCGATTACAAAATCAATTTATGATTTAAAATTTTTAGTAATTAAATTTTTTCTAAAAATTTTCAAATTAAATATTATTCAAATACATCATAAAGAAAATAGATTTGAAGAATTATTTGGAAAATTAGTTAACAAACCATTTTTTGATCTACCACATTTTGATTTATTTCAAAAATATGATCAGGAAGGAAATATTAGAAAAAATTGGAAAAAAGAATTTTTTAAAAAAATAAATTGTGAAAATTTATATTTATTTACCTACAAAAAACAAAACAAAACAAATAATAAGGATATTAATAAAAATGAAATTGAAAGTAATGATAAAAAGGAAAAAGAAAAGGAAAGTGAAAAAGAACAAGAAAATCGAAATATTTCCAATTATTTAAAAGAACTAACCTTTAAAAAATTCAATAATATTATAAAATACAATAGCTATATAAAGGAAAAAGAATCTTTTTCTTTAGCCTTTGAATCTCGTATTTTAATTTTAAAATGTTTAAAATATTTAATAAATGATAATTTTTTATTTGAAATCAAATTATGTTCAAATTCTGATTTTAGTAAATTATCAAATTTTATTCTTTGGGTTGTTGGTTCGTTTATAAAGAAAAATAACAACACAAACAAAAAAAAGATTTTAAATAAAAAAAAAAAAGGAAAAAAAAAAGAAAAGATAAAAGAAAAAAAAAATAGTAATAAGAAGATAAAGTTAGAGAATGAAAATGAGATTGAAAAAACGAAAAAAAAGAAAACGAAAACGAAAAAACAAAAAGAAAAAAAGATAAAAAGGAAAAAAAAAGAAAATAAAGAGAACGAAAATGAAAATGAGATTGGAAAAATGGAAAATAAAGAGAACGAAAATAAAAAACAAAAAGAAAAAAATAAAAAAAAGAAAAGCCAAGAAAAAATGAATAAAAAAAAAATAAAAATTAAAACTAAAAGCAAAACCACAAAAGAAACAGAAACAGAAACAAAAACAGAAAAAGAAAAAGAAAAAGAAAAAGAAACAGAAAAAGAAAAAGAAACAAAAACTGAAACAGAAAAAGAAAAAGAAACCGAAACAGAAACAGAAAAAGAAAAATTATCCTTAAAAACAAAAACAAAATTAAAAACACAAACAAAAACAAAAAAAAAGAATATGATTGAATTTCAATTCATTTCACTTTATCCAGTGAATAAACAATCATTATTTAAAACCCAATTGCCAAAAGATGTTTATAAAAAAATCTTGAATAAAAATCCAAATAAGAAAATAAAAATAAAAAAGCCAATAATTAATGAAAAATTATTAAATTTTAATGAATTAAACAAATTATTTAAAGTATTATTAAAGATATGCGAATCAAGTATCAAAAATCATATCAAATTACAATTAATTCAACAAAAGGAAAAAGAATTGGTAAAGAAAAAAAAACAAACTGTATTAATTTTTAAGGGCAAAAATAAATTTCGAGAAAATATTTTGATCAAGAAATCAAAAATTATTTATTTAAAAAATGAAAAAAAAAATACACAAAATAAAAAAGAAGCCTCATCATTTATTACAATGCTATTTATCAGGGATACTATTATTCAATTATGTATTTCTCTATTTAAATATGAATTTCATAAAACATTGTTTAATACCTCAATTAGAAACTTTATAAAAAATAATAATCCAATATTACAATTATACATTTTAGATTTTATATCAAAAATTTATGATTTAAGAACATTAGAATTTTTAGATTCAATTAATTTCTATCAAATATTATTATCACCATTTTTTTATTATAAATTAAATTTTGAATTAGGCTCAAAAAAAAAAGAACGTAGATTGATATTATTTAAAAACATTAATGCTTTTCTCTTTAAATTAATTATTTTTTTTTCAAATGAAAAAAATCATTATAGGAACAATGAAGATTTATTAGAAATAAAAATTTTAATTGATTTATTAAAAAAAAATAAAAACAATGTTTATGTATTAATTGATATTTTAAATTTATTAATCAAAATTATTAAAAATTCAATAAAAAATTCAATAAATTCATTTTTGAAATGCAATGGGTTTGAAATCATTTCAAACTTGATCAAACATTTTAATAATATTTATTATAAATTAAACAAATCAAAAAAGAAATATATGAATATAACTTCCAATATTTTTTTTAAATTAAGATATAAATTATTTGAATTATTTAATTTAATGTTTTCAGAACCTGAATTTTATAATATTATCATCGTTAAAAAAAAGCCATTAAAATTAATAATGCAATTATTAATAGAAAAAAAAATTGAAAAATATTCATTAAATTTATTAAAAAATTTAATAAATAACACCCCAATGATTTATCAACCTGGATGGGAAAATTTATTCACAATAATAATCAAAACATTAAATAAATTAATTAATCAAGACAATAACAATAACAGTTTTAACTTTAATCAAAAGAGGAAAATTAATGTCATAGAAAAATTAATTTTAACTTTAATAGATTTTTTAAATCAAAAATCAAAAAGAATAATCATTCAAAAATATTTGATAAATTGTTTTGTTTTTAATTGCTTATTCAAATTATTAAAAACCAATTTTATTAACAAGAAAATTAAATTAACCATATTGACATTTTTATCAAAATTATTTTATTTAAACAAATACAATATGAAGATTTTTAAAAACCAATTTGGATATAAAAAATTAGGTAAACTATTATACCAAATCGAAAATAATAGTTTACAAATCAATAATTATTTATTAAATCTGATGATCAAAAAGGGGAAATTTAATATCAATAATAATTTCCTCATATATAACGCGCATATTATAATTACTTTATTTTATTATAATCTTGGTAATATAAAAAATAATATCCAAAATTTTGAAAATTTATTGGATATTTTTTTAAAAATTTGTGAAAAATCAATTCAAAATACTAATTCCTGTAGTAAGGTTGGTTTAATTTCATTTTTAGGAAAATTAATTTCGAAATTTAATTTTAATAAATATCAATTATTTATGAATAAATTACTTTTAAATAATAATGAAGATAATCATAATAATGAAAGGGGAGGAAATGATGATTATGATGATGGAAAAAATAATAAAAATAAAATAAGGATTTATAATAATGACGAAATATTTAATATTAAAAACAATTATAAAATATTTAAAAAAAAAATTATTCAATTGATAGCAATTATTGGCTCTAATTCAAATAATATGATTGAATTAAAATATTTATTAAATTTATTTAATAAACCTGTAAATAATGTTTTTAAACCCAATAATTATTATTTATTAATCAATTCAATCAAAAAAATGCATGAAATTAAAAATGTTCATCCAAATTATTTTTTTGATTTTAATTATAAACATTCTTATTTGACAATATCAAAAATTAATCAATGGTGTTCAAATAATTATAGTTTTTGTATTTGGATTAAAATTAATTATCTTAAAAATCAAGAAAATCGAAATTCTATTAATGATGATGATGATGATGATGGTGGCGGTGGTGGTGATGATGATGATAAAAACGGGGATGATAAAAAAATTAATCAAGAAAAATATATTATTTATTCATTTTCTAATGAAATTGGTAATAAAAATAAAATTATATTTCTTAAAAAGGAAAAAATAATGATAATTTAATATTAATATATAAAATTAAAGAAAAAAAAAAATCAAAAATTATTTTTTAATCATAAATTTAATTATTTAAATTGGTATTTTATATCTATTATTCATTTAAAAAATAATAAAATTACATTATACGTTAATGGTGAATTAAAAGATATTAAAAAAATAATTTATCCATCATTTAAAAATTTAATTTATAATAAAATTGGTTATACTTCTAATCCAAGCAATCCCAAAAGATTAGATACCTATAATAATAATACAAATAATAATATAAAAAATAATGAAAAAATTAATAATAATAAAAAATAATAATATAAATGATAATACTAAAAAATAATGATTATGATGATGATGATGATGATGATGATAATAATAATAATAATAATAATTTTTTTTAGTCAAATTAGTACAATTTATTTTTTTTAAAGATTCTTTAACTAAAAACTCAAATATTGAATTTATATAAATTAGATTTGAATTATATTGGTATTTTTCCAAACCAAAATATAATGATTTAAATTTAAATAATAATTCATTAATAGATACCACTTTACAAAATAAACTATTTTTATGTTATAATAGTAAATCTTTAAAAAATAACAATATTTGTTATAACCAATCAAACAATTTTATTAATATTCAAAATAAAGAAAAATCTAATAATAATGAAATTAATGTAGTAATGAATAAAAATAAAAATAATTTGAACAATCAAAAATTATTAAAAAAAATAAACAACAACAATAACAACAATGAAAAGAATAACAATAAAAATAATTTAAACAACAACAACACCAAAAGCAAAAACAACAACAACAACAACAACAACAACAATAATAATAATAACATCAATAATAATAATAATAATAATAATAATAATAATAATAATAATAATAAAAACAATAACAATAACAACATTAATATGAATAACAAAAATGAAAAAAATAATAAAAAAACAAAAAACTTCAAAATAAATAATACCAAGAGCAATCAAAATAATAATTCAATTCTTTTAAATGAGAATAATAATAAAAGTATTAACTCCGTTAATGAAAACACTAAAAATAAAAAACCCTAATGATGAAGATCAAGACAATGATGAACATAATAATATAATATTAAATAATATGTTATTATTAAAAACAAAAAACTTTTCTGATATAATTTATAATATAGGAGGAATAAAAATTTTATTCCCTATATTAATTCTAATAGATTATCCAAATTTAAATGAAAAAAATTTAAAAATTCACAATAATAATGAATTAAACAAAAAAAATTATGAGATTAATTTTAAAAAAAATTTAAAATACTTTATTAAATTAATTAATATTTTTTTTGAAATCTTATATTCCAATGAGATATATCAAAGAGATTTTTTATTATCAAATGGATTTAAATTATTAACATATATTTTTTTAAAAATTAATCCAAAATATTTCAATCCAAAAATAATATTAATCTTAAAAAAACAATTTTATAAATTTGAAATGATTGAATTTCAAAAATCCTTTTTATTAGATTTTTTATTAAATTTTGAATGTTGGATTTATTGTACCGAAAATTTCCAACTTTTAATAATTGAATTTTTAATTGAAATAATTAATTCAAATTCAAATTCTAATAAATATTTAAAATATTTCAGCTTCCAATATTTAGTTGACCTATTTAAACTATATTATTGGTTAGAACCCGACACAGCTAATTTCTCCCGAGCAATTAATCCGAAAAACCATTTGATTAATAAAGATCAATTATTAAATTTTCGACCAAAGAATCTAAATATATTGCAAATAAGAAAAAAATTAATAGAATTAATGGAAATTTTAATTAAAAAATTAAATAACAATACAATGAATAAGAAAAAAAAACAGAATAAGAATAAGAAAGAGAAAGAGAAAATGCAAGAGAAAAAAGAAAATGTGGAACTTGATCATAATTTTGTTAGTATTTTAATCATTTTATTAAAATATTGTTGTTCGATAAAAAATAAAAAAGAAACCGAAGATATTCTAATCTTCATTAAAAGGATTATTAAAGAAAATTATGAAATTATTTTGAATAATGATAACAAAACACAATTAAAAATAATGAAAGAACATTTAACAATCTTGGTAGATAGTAATAATCTTATTTGTAGGTCTGTATCTTTAAAAATGATTTATTATTTATTTATTCGCAAATACCAAAATAAAAACTTCAAAAATAAAATCGGCTTATTTGCTGACAAACAAAAAAGATTTACTTTTTATTGCATAACATTATAACCAAATATGAATTTAATAAAAAAATATCAAAAATTTTATTTCAAATGTTAACTGATATTAAAATTACTGACGATTTAATTCTTTTGATCAAAAAAAAAAAAAATAAAAATAAAAAAAAATTATAATTAGAAGACCATGGTTTTTAATAACCCTTTTTGATTTAATTAGATTAAATTATTATAAAAAAAATTTCAATAAAATCTTTAATTTATATCCTTGTAATATTTAAAGAAAATACAAATATTATAAGTTTTATCAAAAAAATCTGGTTGGCAAATCTGGATTTTGAATAATTTAAATAATAATTCTTTAATATATTTTGATAATAAATTATTAATTGACCAATCAATTAATTTTGATTTAATTAATTATTTTAAACAATTAAACGTTGATAGTAATAACAACAACAAGGAAAATAAACAGAAAGGGGGAAAGGAAATGGATCAAGATACTAAAAATGAAAAAAAGGATAAACAGGAAAAAAAGGATTTTCAGAATGAAATTACGAAAGGGTTATTAAATCTAATTATTGATATACATTTTTATAAATTATGCAAAGAATCACCAAAAAAAATTATTGAAAATACAATGGGATATCTGTCAATATACTCTTTTCAAATAAATATCTATTCATTTTCTAGATTATTTTATTTTAATTTATTAATAAAATTTGAAAATTTTTTTAATTCCTTTTTATCACATAATAAATTGACTAATTTATTTAACGATCACAATATTTTGATAGAAAATTTTTATCATGTAGCATATTTAATATTAAATTTTATTTTTTATTTGGAAACACCTTTTTCTATTGAATTGAAAAATAATAAAAATCAATTTGATCAAAAAGATATTTCCTTAATAAAGAATAGTAGAATAGATTTCAAAAATGAATTAAAAAGATCATTTATAAAAAAAAAGGAAAAGCTAGAGAATTTTGGCAAAAATAAAGAAAAACACATTATAAAAGAAAGTCAAATAACAATTGAAAAAGGAAACAAAAACCGAAGGGAAAAGAAGATTCAAGTAGAAACAGAAAACGAAACAGAATCGAAATCGGAATCAGAATCAGAAACAGAATCGGAATCGGGATCAGAATTGAAATTGGAATCAGGATCAGGATCAGGTTTAGGATCAATATCAATATCACTATCTGAAATAGAATCAGAATCAAAATCTGAACCAGAATCGCAATCAAAATCAGATCCAGAAAAAGAACAAAAGAAAGCAAAAAAAGAAAAAGAAATGGAAAGGGAAATAGAAATAAAAACAGTAATGGAGAAAGAAATAAAATCAAAATCAAAATCGGAATCAGAATTTAGAGTAGTTACACAATCGAAATCAGAAACAGAAAAAGAATCAGAATCGAAATCGGAATTGGAATTGAAATTGGAATCAGAATCAGAATTGGAATTAGAATTAGAAAAAAAATCAGAATTTAGATTAGAAAAAGAAAAAGAAAAAGAAAAAGAAAAAGAAAAAGAAAATGAAAACGAAAATGAAAAGGAAAAAGAAAAAGAAAAAGTTAAAGAAAGTAAGATAGAAAAAGAATTCAAATTAAAAACAGAAAAGAAATTCATAAAAAATGAAATTAAAATTATAAATAATAAAGAAAATAAAAATTGGGATGATTATTATTTATTTCAAAAATTAATTGATGTTTTAGAATTAATTGGTTTTTTTGATTCCAAGCATTTCAAAATAATCAAAGAAAAATCACAAGATCATAATTTTTTTGACAACATTTATTTTAATACTTTGCAAAAGTTTAAAATTTATTTATTCAAATTATTATACATTACTTTGCAAAAAATTATTATTAGTAATTAAAAACACTTTGTTACCCAAAACATTACTTCAGATTCCATCAATTTATATTACTTTAATTTATTTTATTATATTTGATTTATTCAAAACAATAGAATTATTAAAATCCAACCAAGTATCAAATTTAAAAATTAAAATTAAAAAATTATATAAGATAATATATTATTTGTTTACTAAATTTTTTAATTACCAAAATGAAATTTCCAATTTATTTTCTCAAAAAAGTAAATTAACATTTGTAAATAACAATTTGACACACTTAATTAATCTGAATTTTTCTCAATTTCTTGAAATAATAAAAAAACCTAATTTTATTAATCAATTAAATAAATCTTTAAGTAAGAGAATACAAGAAAAAAATAATAAAAAAATCATTTCTTTGAATCAATTTATCAAAAAAAATAAATTATTTAAAAATGCTTTATTATCTAAAATTGAAAAAGATTCTTATTTAAATTTTGATGAAAATGAAAAATTAAAAAAATATTTTTTTTCATTAAAAAATAATTTAATATTACAAGAGAATAAAAGAATTAAAAGCATTGAATATAATTTAAAATTGAATTTATTAGAATCAAAAACACTTTGGAAAAATTTAGTGGTCAATTTATTTCAAAAAAACAATAATTGTGAATTTAATCAAAATGTAGACATAATCAATGACTCTAATCTGATGAAGAAGAGTAATAATAAAAAGAAAATAATAACAAAGAAGAAGAAAATAATTTTAAAATTGGACAAGACTGAAGATTCGTTAAGAAGAAGAATTAAATTAATTGAAAAAATAAAGAACAAAAAAAAGAAAAAGACAACGAAATTGAAAAGGCAAATTAAAATTGACAATAATAAAGAAAAAAGCAAGATAAAAAAAAGCCAAACCATTAACAAAAATCAAGAAGGAAAGGAACAAAAGAAAGAAACTGTTAATAGTAATGATAATGATATTAATAGCATCAATGATAATGAAAAGGATAGTATTGACATTAAAGAATTATTATATAATTGTCAACTAATTAATTGTAAAAAAGTATATAATGGAATTATAATTTTAAAAAATAAGGATTTAAAATTTGTTTCAATTAATAAAAACAAAAAAATTAAAAAAAAAAAGATCTTAAATTTGAATCGTTTAACAAATATTTATAATAGAAAATATTTTTTAAAACCAACTTCGATTGAATTATTTTTCAATAACGGAAAAAATTATTTATTCAATTTCCAAAATAGTGAACAAAAAAATTTATTTTTTAAAAAAATTATTGATTTAAATCTTAAAAGATTAAATAAAATTAATTATTTGACAAACCCAATAGAAATCTTGAAAAAATTTAACTTTACTCAGATGTGGCAAAGAAGGGAAATTTCAAATTTCCAATATATAATGCATTTAAATACAATTGCCGGTAGAACTTATAACGATTTAAATCAATATCCAATATTCCCCTGGGTTCTAAAAGATTATACCAGTGAAACAATTGATTTAAATGATCACAGTGTATATAGAGATTTATCAAAGCCAATTGGGATTATTAATGAAGAAAATAAACAAAAATATCTCGAAAAGTATAAACAATTATCATTGACAACTTTAGAGAATAATGTAACTCCATATCACTATAAATATTATTATTCCAATATCAATATAGTATTATACTATTTAATCAGGTTGGAACCTTTTAATTCAATTAATAATAAATTAACTAATAATAATGGCAAAAAGCAATATTTTAATTCGATCAAAAAAACTTGGAAAAATTGTATTAATAATACAAATAATGCAATTAAAGAATTAATTCCAGAATTTTTTTATCTGCCAGAATTTTTAGAAAATAATAATATCAAAGATAAAAATGATTCTCATGAGAATGAGAATGTTAATAAGAATGGGAATGAGAATGAGAATGAGAATGATGATGATGATGATGATGATGATGAGAAGGATAATGAAAATGGAAATGATGATTATAATGAAGCTATAGTAGGAATTAAAAATAAAGTCGAGTTACCTCCTTGGGCCAATGGCAGTGCAGAAGAATTTATCCGGATAAATAGAGAAGCATTAGAAAGTGATTATGTAAGTGAACATCTTAACGAATGGATCGATTTAATTTTCGGATATAAGCAAAAGGGGAAAAATGCTATTAAGGCATTAAATTTTTTTAATTCAACTTATTTTGAAAATAAAAACAATAAAGCCAACGATGACGATTATGATGAAGAGGAAGATGATAATGACAGTGAAGATGATAATAATACCCAAAGTGATGATGAAAATAAAATAAACAATGATAATTATGACAAAAAAGATGATGATGATGAAATGAGAAAATCACATTTAAAAAATAATAATAATACCAAAAGTGATAAAGATAATGATTATGAGATTGAAAAAGATAGCGGTAATAATAGTGATGGAATTAAAATTGATAATATTAATATTGTTAAAAAAAACAATAAAGATGATGAGAATGAGAGTGATATCAGTGATAATGATGATGATAATGCAAATGAAAATGAAAATGACGAAGATAAAAAAAATGATAATATTAATGATGAAGATGATGATAAAAATAGTATAACCAAAATAGAAAATCTTCATAATAATAATTTAAACAAAATAATTATTAATAAAAAATCAATTGTTACTACTATTAATAATAATAATAATAATAATACTATTAACAATAAAGATGAAAAGATATTAAATGACTTTTTAAAAAATAAAACAAAAAAAATAAAAAAATATGGACAAATGCCAATACAACTTTTTAATAAAAAACCACACCCCAGTAGAATTTCTTTTAAACATTGTGTATCTTTAAAACATCCTTTAAATTATAACACAAAAATAAAGCATCTGATAGACATTAAAGAATCTACAATCAAATTCTCTACATATCCAATATTATATTTGTGGATTACAGAAAAAATGTCTTCATTATATTTTTCACATTTTTATCAACGAGTAATTATTTGTGATTTAGATCGAAATTTAATGGAAAAAAATATTTTTATTCAATCTTCAGAACAAGAATTTTTAGATGAATTTATCAAACCAGATTCACTAGTTATTGATAAAAAAATAAATAAATTTGGAATCAATTTTCATCATAAAATTGATAATTATGCCAAATGCATGACTTTAATAAATAACGAAAATGATGATAACTTATATCTATTAAGCTGTGGTTATTATGACAATTCATTTAAAGTAATAAATATTGTAAATTATGAATTGATACAATCAATTAATATACATAGAGACATTGTAACTTGCTTTGCTTTAGATCCTTACACAGATGGCAAATTTTTGGCAACCGGTTCAAAAGATACCACAATTAAAATTTGGAAAATTAAAAATGGCTTAATAAAAAGATTGTTTACAACTTTATTTGGGCATAATAATACAATTAATAATGTTGACATAAATTTTGAATATAATTTAGTTATATCAAGTTCGAAAAACGGCACTTGTATAATACATTCTTTATTAGAAGGAAAATTTATAAAATATTTAATAAATAATAATAATAAATCAAATCAAAATAATAATAATAACAAGAATAATAATAATAATAATAATAATAATAATAATAATAATAATAATAATAATAATAATAGTAATAATAATAGTAGTAGTAATTATGATGATGAAGAAGAAGATCGAAATCATAATAAGAATATTTCTTTGTTGAAAATTACTTATAATGGTAATATTCTATTATATAATGGCTCGATATCACTTTATTCAATCAATGGAAAATTAATAAAAAAATTACAATTAGATGTGAAAATCACTTGTTGGACTTTAACGAACGATGACGTTTTTTTAATATGTGGCACACAGACAGGAGAAATATTAATTTATTTTTTACACAATTTGCAATTAATTAAAAAATATAATTATAAAGTTCGAATTAACACGATTTCTTTATCGAAAAAAGAATTTTTTATAATAGCCGGATTCCAAAATGGTAGAGTTTTAATTGATAAGTTTAAAAGTCAACGTGGGTATGTTAGATATTTAAAACCTGTAAAATAACTAATTAATTAATTAATTTTCATTTTCATTTTTTTATTTTTTCTTTCTTTTTACTTTTTTCTTTTTTTTGATTTATAAATTAATCAATTAAATGCTATTTTCTATTTTTAAATTAAATATTTCTTAAATGAAATATTTTAATTTTAAAAAATTTCTTTTAAAAATAAAATGAAATATAAAATGATTTTAAAAAATTTATTATTTAATAACAATTTCTTTTCGTCTTTTTTTGTTTTTCTTTTTAAATAGTGAAAAGAAATTTTTTAATGAACATTTTAATAATATAATGAAATAAATTTCACATTTTATTATTAAAAATACATTTTTGAGAAGTTTTTCAAAATGAAAATAAAAATTTTAAATAAATTAATAAAGATGGCGCATCATTGCCAAGAAAATTATTGCCCAAATAACAGGCAAAATTATGATGAAAGCAAGCCCAGTCTTGTATCCAGATCCAGATTTTTTTATTTCTGTAAGAATCTTTGGCTGATACATATCTGAAGAATCGGTATATTTATAATCATTCTCAACATAGCATTCAACACGATCATTGATTGTTGGTTGTAATCTTTTCGAAGATTCAGTTTTATAGGCATGCTTACCCCATTTTTGCCAAGGTATTTGAACAGGGGGACTTTTCCCTAAATCTGGATATTTTTCTGGATATAATTTTACAACGAGCTTTAAATCACCTGACCAATATGAAATAATAGGCGAAATTGGGTCGCTTGTGGAAGACGGGAAGATGACACCACAATAGAAACCCGCCAACTGACAAAATGGACAGTCAACAGTATAATCAAAATCATAAACCTTGCATATTGTTTTATTGTAATTACTCTCTTCGATATTGGCAGGCCGCAGAATACTAAAATAGATCAGTAAAATCCATAAAACAATTGCAGCAATTGGAATAGGTAGTCCCTTTTTACCCCAAAACGGAGCAATAAAGGGCATAACGGGAAAGATCATCAAACAGAAACAAAAAATTCCAATTCTATGTGGTATTGAAATATCATAGTCCCAAATTAAAGCTAATATTTAATAAAAAAAAAAAAATTAATATATATATATATATATATGAGTGTGTTTTAACAGTGAATAACAAATTAATTTGAATTATTTTAGATTTAAAGTACTTTTATGAATGAATGATTTTCAAATTTTAATTTTTTTTCCTAAATATTACCAGAAAAAGTCAAAGGTTTTTATTTTTATTTTAATTTTTGGTTTTTTTTTTGTAAAGGTATTTAACATTACTTTAAAACCTGTTATTATTTTTATAAATTAATGACTTGAAAAATTTGATTTTTGCTAGAATAAAATATGATTTTCTTTTTTCTGAAAAACTTTACAATGGATAACCAATTTTAGAAAAACTGATTCGAGATTTTTTATATAATAGAGGGATTTGATGATTTCTTTTTCAATTCATGATGAAGTTTAAAAAATCACGATAATAGACACAAATCGTGATATTCTATAAAATCTCATTTATAAATGTTATAAAAATTATGAGAAAAAATAAATCTAAATTTTTGAATTGATGTATTTTTTGATTATTAAACTATTTTTTTGATGGATGAATTTACCTGAAATGCTAAATTTTTAAAATTAATTGCTGTGTTCTTGAAAAGATCCCTTAGATTAATTCGAGTGAAGCATAAAAATAATAATTTATTTTATAATTCTTAAATTTTTATTGGTTATATACTATTTTTGAACTCTCAAATAAAGACAAAATTAATATTTGTAAATATTTTGGTTGGGTTTAATTTTTATTAAAATGATTTTATTAATTCCAAGATTTAAAGATTTTGTTTTATCAATTAAGTATTTTTTAACAAATGCTATTATTAAATATGTTTTATTCCAACATTACATTATATCTATCAACGAAAAACCCAGATTATAAGAGAGAAAAACACTTATTCTCGAAAAAGTAATTATCCAAACACAAAACAATAAAATTCAATTTCTTCATATTTAGATGAAAAAGTTTAATGTTAAAATTTTTAATTAATTTTATTTTAAAAAAAAATTATTTTATTTAAAAATTCACAAATAATTTTAATAATTCTTTATTTTAAATATTGCAAGTTCCTCAATCAATCGGCTAATAAAAGTATTATCTAATGAAACTTCGATAAGTGCTTTATTAAAAATCCTTTCCACACTCCCTAAAAAAATTTTTTTATAACATGTTATACAGGTTTTGTAAAGGTATTATACTGGTTTAAAATGTTATAAAAATTTATAATAAAAACTTTTATTAATTTTATATTTGTTATAAAATGTATTATAAAATTTGAAACATATTACAAGCCTGTTCTAAGAATATTTTTTTTTCAAAAAATATTGAAAAAATAATCATATAAAAGGAAATTTTGTGAAAAAAATGTTATATAGATGTTATAAAAAAAGATTTTTTTATTAGGAATGATGATGTTATATTAAGAATATTTTTTACTTTTGTAATTTTCCTCTTAAATTTTTTACAAAAAGTAAAAAGTGAAAATTTTTAAATTTTAAATAAAAAATTTGATTGGCTTATTAAAGAGAGTACATATTAAATTTCATTAAAATTTAATTATTCCTTTCTTAAAAAAAAAAAAAAAGTATTAATTCAGTACTCATATTATAAATGGCAAAAAATCGAAGATAACAACTTTAAAAAAAAATAATAATAATTATTTCATATCATCTCTCTTACTGCTAAATTGTGATTTTTTAACTTTTGGTATTTACATTTTTGAAATGAATTTTATTATTTTTGATTAATTTTTTTAAAATTGTAAGTTTAAAATAAAAATAAAACTAAATGAAATAATTACGAGCTAGAGGTATTGGCAATTGGAAAATAAACCCAAGTATTGCACCACAACTTATTGCGGCCACACAAGCAGCCGTTCGATATTCAGGAACCATATGAATTTGACTTGAATCCTTTGGATTTGACCAACAAGAATATTTTCCTTTGATATTTTGATTATCTTCCTTGGGTGCACAGCCACTTTGAAGTGTACCTTGATGTGTTTTGCCATGACGATCGGCAAAGCTTGCATTCTTTTGAATTTAAATAGGAATAAGAATAATAAATTGTTTTTAGATTTATTAATATGTTTTGTTAATAAGTTTATATAGATTAAAGTAAACCCTTTTGGAAATGTATTAAATTATTTTGATAAATTATCCTATTAATAACAAATTCGATATTTGGTTAGTAAACTTTGTTTCAGTCAAAGGTGTCCAACATTTTTTCCAAATATCAATTATTTTTTAATATTGAGCTTTGAAGAAGAATTAAAAAATTAAATAGAACAATACACATCAAAGAATTGTTGATATATGTGTATGGAAATAAAACGAATAAATCAATATATTTTCCTAAAAAATGAAAAACTCAAATTCTTAGGCAATTATTGAGAAAAACAACATTGTTCATTTTGATATTAAATTGAAGATCCAAATAAAATCCCAATAGAAATCAATACCATTTCTCTATAATCATGTTCAATACTTCAACAATATTAAAATAACACGCTTTTACCTAAGTGAATATAAATCTTACAATAAAAAAAAAAAATTACAAATGAATTACGAGAAAAAAAAAAAATACAAAAAAGTAAAATGTGATTTCAATTTTGAAATTCTCCCAAATTGAATTTTCTTCTAATAATATCAATGCAAACCCTTTAAAAACATGTATTTCACACATTACAACTGGGATACTTTGACCGGAAAATGGTTTTGATTTTTGAGATCCAAAAAAAGTAATCATATCTCAATACAGTCAGTTCCACTTTTAAGAGACAAAAAAAATCTCAAATTAAGGAATAAAATTCGGATTCTAGTAAAATAATTTGAGTTAAAAAAAATTCCAAAAAATGTACCTTAATTTGAGTTTTTTTTGTGCCTTAAAGGATTAGCGTCTACCAAGGAGATGCCTAGGAACAAAGTGTGTTGTTATTGTGACTAACCAAATTAGTGCTACATGGTTCAAATGTCTCTAAAAAATCGATTAGTCAAGTAGTAATACTTTTTGTTGATCTCAGCAATTAAAAAGGATCTATGTATTATCAAAAAACCCAACAATTTCAGAATAAAATCTGCATTTCGCCATAAATTTAAAGGTTGGATTATCATTATTCAGACTACAAAGTCACAAAATATATTTCTTAAATTTGTGGCGAAATGTAGATTAGTTGCTAAAAAATTCGTTTTTTTTTAAAAATTAAATAATTAACTAATAAATTTTTATGACAAATTATTTCTCAAATCATGCAAATATATTGATGCTATAATTAGCTTTATCAAAAGCAAACAAAACTAATCAGTCTTTGTGCTTTTATGCTGATGATTATTGAGTTAATCTAAAAAATGAAAAAATTAAAAAAAATAGTTACTTTTGGAAGTTGTAAATCTAAATTATTAAATACCAGAATACTGTATTTTTGGGTTTCTATTTTTAAATTTGTAAAAGGAATCAAAAAAAATTTTTTCAAAAGGAAACTTTTTTAATTGTAATCATTAATAAAAAATGTAATAATTTATTGAGCAATAAGATTTAGAATAGATTTTTTTAGAGCTATTTGAGCCATGGTGCACTAATATCATTTACACCGAATTACAACATACTTTGATTATAGAGAAATCTATGGTGACGCTAATCCCTTAAAATTTGTTGAAAGTTGGTGACTTAAAAGTTCCACAATACTGTTAAAATCATATTACCCTAATTAAAATTTAATCTCAAAATTCCAAAATAAGGTAGATTAATTAAATATCTTGAAAAATACCATTTCTAATTGATTTTGTGAAGACTATTGGAGTTTTTCAACTTACCAATTAGTGAAATATTCTTGATAACTTGAATTATAAAATTTTTACTTCTTAATCACAAATAAACAAATCAGATTTTTGGATCAAAAGTGATTATTTATTAAATCTCAAAAAAAAACTTGTAGTGTTTGGATATAAAAGTAGACCTAAATTGTTTTTGTTGATCCAATTGAGAACAATAAAGAATAGTATTGAAAAAAATATCAAACATGAAAATAATCCCTGAAACGATTTTTAATTGTGAATAATGGAAAATTGTTGTTTAATTGCAAATATTTTAGGTCAAATCCTTTTTATAAATAACCAATTTTTTCATGATTTTGGTAATAAGCCTACTTAAAGTTCATTAAAGTATGGTGTCTCTTGAATACTAATTAATTGTTTGATAGTATAAGTAGATCAACTTTTTTTGAAAAACCATCGGGTTTTATAGAGGTTTTACAATAGTTTGGAAAATGATAATTTTGATTCTTGATTTTTGATTTATTGAATGGTGTTTTGAACAAGTGTAATTTGATTAACCATTATTCTAATAAGTGGGTGAGTTATAATTTTAAAAGTTTGATTCTAAAAAAAAAAAAGGATTTGATTTTAAATAAAAGCAATTAAACAACAATTTTCCATATTTACAATTAAAAATCCTTACGGTATTATTTTCATGCACGGTATTTTTTTCACTCTTTAATGAATTATTATTTCAAAATAATTTGTAATGTTTTATTGTTGATTATATTTTTCTTTTTGAGTCAGGTTTGCAATTAAAAACTGGGTTGAACTTTTTTTTCTCTGTCTCACTTTTTTTCGCAAATTTAATAAGAAAAAAAAAATTCTTGGATAATTTAGAATTATTTACCCTGGTTGTCTTAGTCCAATCAATTTCACAATTATTAATGTGAAGATCCCAAAAACGAACTTTTGAACAAGGAACTGCAACAAAACAGAGACCAATAATAAATCCCCAGCCTATTACAAAAGAAAGTATACACCACCCAAAATGCCAATATTCTTTTGGTGGCAAACCAACGTTCCTCTTGTATTCGTCCTTATTGTGTACCTCGGGTATGGTGTTTGTGTTTGTATACGTTTTTGTTTTTGCTTTTGTGTTTGTATTTGTGTTTGTATGTGTGTTTGTGTTTGTCTTTGTTTTCTTTTTTGTTCTCTTTTTTCGTGCCCTTTTTCTTCTTTTTGATTTACGTTCATTATTTGTAAGGTTTCTCAAGGCTTCTTCAGGAACCTCATCAGAAGTTTCTTGGCTAATTTGTTGATCCACCGAAAGATTATTCAACTCCATTGGTACCTGGTGAAAATTTACTACTCTTTGGCCAAATGCAATGGCCCTAGCAGTATTGATGATACTTTCGCGAGGCCGAATCTTCGGAAAACCTTCTGGAAGGTTATCCCATAAAAATTTGATTCCTTGTTTCTCTTCTTGTGTCGATAATGCCTTAATATTTTTTTTAAGTTCCTTAAGGCTACGTTTGCTATCAATAACTTGAACAGCCTGAGCAAAATTGTTGAAATTTTCCAATCTAGACATCTTTTTTTTTTTGTTTTAATAAGAAAAAATGAACTGATTAGTTGAGTAACCAAAAAAATTCCAAAATTGAATTTTTGGAATTAAACAATAACCATTTCCATTTCCAAACAAAAAACTTCTCTTGGAATCGGTTTTTGTTCACATTTCCTCTCTGTTAAAGTCCCTTTTAGAATTACATTTTCAAAAACAACAAGAATTATTTTCTTGTTCAATCGAATTTTTTTTTCGAAATTTCTTTAATTTCGATAAACGCTGAACAAAAGAACTTTTTGGTTCTCTTGTACGAGTTAAAATTTGAAACGAAAAGCTTAAATAAAAAATCAGATAGAGTCTGGGATTAACATTATGAAAACTAAAATTTTTGATGAAAATAACGAATAATAATTCTTTTTTTGATTGAAAATTTTACCAACAATTTTGAAAAAAATTTTAAGTGGATTAAATTTTGGGAAAGGTGTATTGTTTGTAAACGAAATTTAGTCAAGAAATAAGTTGCAAATTCTCATTCTAAAAAAAAAACAGAATCTATCCGATCTTGAAATCTAAAATGGAAATTATTAATTTTTCGTTTTTTTGAAAAAGAATTAAATGTTAACTATCTTTTATCAATTAACAATTAGGTTCAAGTTGTTGGTGTTTGGTATCGGTTTGTTGAAGGATTGAGTATCATATTTTTTATAGTTACATGATAAAAAATGAATCATTAAAATTTTATTTCAAAACCTAAAAAACAAAGATAAATTAAATTTGGCAAATAATTTCAATTCTAATAGAATTTGTGAAAGCAATGGAGGTTTTTTACCAACAATTTCTCAAATGATTGGACTTTAATAAATATTTTGATGTGTAAATTGGAAAGGAACAATACGAGACTCATATGATAAAAGAGAAAAAGTTTCATTTTCATTTTCCATTTTCAAATAGATCCCCAAGAGATAAACCTATTTCTTTTTATAAACTCACTTAGATCGGAAATCTATTATAAAGGAAATTGAAATATTTGTCCGTTTATAATTCAAAAACCAGTAAATAAAAATTATGGCTTTTAAAATAAAGTTGTTTAAAAGGAGTATTTTTAAACAGAAACAAAGATACCTTGAGAAAATTTATTGTATTTTTGGTAAATAAAAAAAATATGATATACAAATATATTTGTTAATCAAATTAGTTGAATTTAACATTTCAGGATTAGTAATAAAACAAAAAACTTTCAAGTTTTAAAAGCGAAATTTGTAAAAGGGAAAATGAATACTTTTCACAATTTTCATATTCACAATTTTTTCAAAAGAGTTTATTCTACTGAAATATATTGACTGTAGGTTTTTTAAAACCCCATTTTCGGGGAGGTTAATATATGTTAAGATATGTTAGCGTATGTTATTTCGATGACAAGTTAACAAATTTTGGTTAGTATTTTGGAGAATTTTTTCCAGGCTTTTGAAAAAAAAAAATAATTCAGATGCATATTTAGATTTTTATCACTCCTTTTAAGGGGTAAAAAATTTTCACACAACTTTTGTGGTTAAAATTGGGTTGTGAACAGAATTTTTATATATTTAGTATTGATCTTTTCAACATTTTGGATTTTCTACAACTTAAGTAATATAATACTACTAACCACACAATAATCATTTTGATTTGTCTTCATAAATCATGAATAACCTTTAAAAACTTCCACACCGATGTTAATAATCAAGAAACTCTTCTGAAATAAAGAAGTTAAAATTAAATTTGATCAAATTTGAAATTTAATAATATGTACTTAAAAAATAATATACAGTGGTGTAAATAACCTGTTCAGACAACCTTTAACCCATTACTAAAATTTAACTCATGTTTTTTTTTCAGACTTGGGTATTTGAAGATAGGAAGGTTCAGATATATTCTTGGTTCGGATTTAAATTGACTTTAGAGTTAGATCTTTGATTAATCGAAATGGATCAATTATATTAAATGCTTTTGTTACAAAAATTTCATCAGATTTGTATAATTACTATGATTAAAAGATTTTCTATAAAAAATTCAAAAAATAAAATTATGCACATATTTCTGTCAAAAAATTACATTTTAATCTACCAGTATCTTCATAATTCTTTTATAAAATTTATTTAAAGAACCCAATTTCTTGTTTATATACTGTTTTCATCCCATTGATTTGTTTCTTTTATTTCTAGAGTCAGCCAATATTTCTTACCTGAGTTAAATTTTAGTAATGGGTTAAAATAAAAAACACATGTTAGTTACACCACTGTACCTTTAAAATATTACAGTACTTGTAATTAATTTTATGTTGTATAAACCCACTCTGTAAATTAATCTAATCAGTAAAAATGGTTCTTCTGTCTTCAAGATAGGAAATTGTAAAAATTAATAATATTTAAATAATTTACCTCGTTTGAGTTATGAATGAATCTTTTTATCAAATTTTTTCAATTTTTTTAGGCATTGTCAAAAAATTATGGTAGATTTCAATATATAGTCTATCAGAAGGGAAGAATTATTTGAAAAATAAAAGAAATATCATTTTGATTTTTTTTCATTTTTGAAAAATGGAATTTTCTCATAAAGTTGCTTTTTTTTTTCTTTTATGATTCAAATTCTATATTAAATATTTTGCAAAGAAAAACAATTAGAATTTTAAATAGAAGATGGCACCCTTCAAATACTTTATATTCTTTTGAAAATAGTTCATTTTTAACAAGTTCTGATAATGGTTGAAGATATTTGAAAAAAATAAACTTTGGAACAAAATTCATAAGAAAGGTTGGAAGTAAATATTTTGACCACAAGAAAAAACTTAAACATAATTTTTTTAGTACCTTATGGATTTTTCTTTTAGAGATAAGTACTGAAATTAAGATTTTTTTAGATGGAACGAGTTCTGGTAAAACAATAAACAAAATTCAAACTGAGATGATACAATTATAAAAGTAATTCAGGATTATTAAAAAATTTGTTCAAAAAAGTTTTAAACATTTGCTAATTTTTCACTTTGTAAACTTCACTTATAATAAAAATGATGGTTAATAAGAAATCTTTGATCAATACATTTATTATGAAAGATATTTTAAAATTTAAATTGGAAAATCTAATTCTTGGTACTATCAATATTTTTTTTCAAATTTAAAAATTAAAAACTCAACATTTAATTTTTCTAAAAAAACAGTTACAATATCATATTTTAGACTACAAAAATTTTAAAGTTTAATTAATATATTTTAAGAAGATAATGTATTATTTTGACTATAAAAGTATTATTTATTTATTATAAATTGATTTATTTTTTTTATTTTTCCGTTAGGTTTTTTTTAATTATTGAAATAAACCAAAAAGTTATTTAAATTTTTTCTTTATTTCAAAAATAAAAAAAAAAACCTAGAGACACTTTGAATATTTATCAAAAGTTATGATTTTTTTTTTTTTATTAGAGTATTTTTAGACGAGTTTTATATATTCAAAACTTTATATTATTCTCTATCAAAGTAAATATTTCGAAATTGAATTAAACAAAAATTCATACTTCAGTTTATTTGGAATTTGTTAACCGAAAAAATACCTTTTTGTCTAGACTCGGATGTTTTCAAAAACCTAGTACTACTAAAAACAATAAAAAAAGATAGTATTAAGAATTCGAAGTTTATAATTTTGATTATATTATAAATAAACTTGATTAACAAGATGAAATGATAAGGAAAAGATTAGTTTTATCTAACTTAAATTTTTCAAAAATTTTTTTCATATTAGTGGTTTCGTCAAAAGAAATTAAGAGAAAAAAGTTAACCTATAAAAATAAAAAATAAAAAATAAAAAGTGTCTTTCTTTTTTATTAAATACAAATACATTAATAGAGCAAAGAAACTTATTAAAAAAATTAAGATAATTGGGTATTGATTTCTATAAGTTTTATTAAAAAAAAAAAAAAATTCATAATCATGAAGGATCAAATAGGACATTTTTTCTCAAAAAATTGAGCATATTTTTGTCTTAAAAAAGCCAAAAAATATTGTAAAATTAATTAAAAATTCAGGAAAAATACTTAACATATTTCAAATTTACTTAAAATGTCAATATTTTTTTTTTCAACATTTATTGTACCTTAGGTATACTATCCGGTCTTTAATGAGTTTTTATTAGATCAAGAAGAAAAAAAATATGTATTAATTTTTTTGACACTTATAATAGGTTTTCGGAAGGTTTTTAAATCGATATCTGGTATTTTTGTTTATTTTGATAATTAAAAGATGATACTGTTTAATTGAATTCCTCAAAAATTAACTTTGTCTAATTTAGAATAAAATAACAAAATTCATTAATAAAATAAGTACTGTTAGTTCCACTTTTAAGAGACAAACTTTCAGCAAATTGTAGGCAAAAAAAAATCTCAAATTAAGGTACACAATTAAAATTCTAATAAAAGAATTTGTAAAAAAAAAATTCCAAATTTTGTGCATTAATTTGAGATTTGTTTCTAAACCTCAAATTCCTTCCAAATTTGTACTTTCAAGTGAAACTGATTCTATCAAAAAAAAATATAAAACATCATTCCAAACAATTGAAAATAATTGAAAAAAAATAAAACCAAAATTGTTATAAAATAATTTTGTTCAACACGTTTGAATTAAACCAATAAAAACTTACTAATAAATATAAAGTACTCAGTCTAAATTCATTAAAAAAAAATATAAATTAACTTTCAAATATTATTCAAAGAAGAGAAAATAATCTTCATCATAAAGGGGATATATATTGAATTTTGATTTTTTTTTTGACTATTAATATTTACATAGCTAAAAAAATTAAATTATTAACAAGTGTTTACTACTCAATTTTCTTTTTTATTTTACCTTTCAAATTGAATTTCAAATTATAAAATTAAAAAAAAAAAAAAAAGAAAAAAAAACAAACGCAACAAAAATCTCTCCTAAAAATAAAAAAATTGTACTTTATTGAAAATGTTATATAAAGTTATCTATTTCTTCACTATTACTGCTAAAACAATCATTGAAAACAGTATAGTAATTTCAAGAGTCTAAGTTTTCTGCTGTGTTCAAAAAAGCTATTAATTGTTAAAATAAAAAGTAAACCTAAGAAAACATAATAATAAAGTTCCATTCTATTATGTCATTTTTAACATTTTTCAAAATTAACAAAAAACTCAAACTCTTTAACTGCTTTTAAAAAAAAAAGAAAAAAGAAAAAAAAAATATTATAAATATTTTTTTGCTATACTGATTGGTATTATACCATACCTACCATCCTTTTTAATTACGAATTCATTTTCTTTTGGTTCGATAGGGAGATGAATTTTTATCCCATTTCGAGAAAAAAATTGTTTTTTCAATTGCTCTCCCCCAAAATGTATTAAAAAACTCACCATGTTTAGCTGTTCTTGATTAAAAATAATTTTGTTTACTAAAATTTCATATGAATATTGGAAACATTTGCATATTTCTGGAAGATGTGTACGAAAGAAAACATTGATCTTCCCCCAATCCCTAATATTTTTGGTTCTAAATACTATATCAAAATCTGAATTTTCAATAAAAGGATTTGAATAATAAACCTCAATTTTGACGAAATTGGGAAAAAAATTTTTAAATGTTTGTACGATCGATAAATTATTTATATCTAATTTTCCATGTCTTTTTGGTAGTACATTATATTTCACGAGCCATTTTTTCACACGAAAAAAGGAAACCGGATGATCGATCTTTGCGAATTGTATGGGGAATTTTGTTTTGTGATCAATTTCGTAGGTTGATTTTTCATAAAATAAAATTCTGCTTAGTTTCCCTTTTTTAAATTTACTTATGGACGGCAAATCGACACTTACTGGTAACTTTTTAAATTTGTATAATGACTTTGGTATAACTTGCCCATTGGTATAAAATAGTTCTGGTATCCTTTTTTTACTTAACCAATAGCCTAGACCATAAGGAAATCCAATTTGCTCATTTTTTTTGATATTTCTTGAACTAACAAAACAAAAATATGGTTTATTATCCATATTTACTGTTTTTGCCAGAAGATTTGAACAGGCAATTTGGTTTTTTGATAAGGATTGAGAATGGTTAATATCAAAGAAAAAATAAGAAAATTGGTAATAATTTTTCGATTGAATAAATTTCTTATATTCTTTTTTTATGAATTTTTTATTGGATAATCTTTTTATTATTTTATTTTGTTCATTAATTGTATGTACCCCATAAAAAAATAATTGATTTCTTATTAGTCGTTTTTCATTAGTCTTGAATATTTTTGAGAAATCGTCCACCTCTTGATCAAGGTTATTTGGCAGATCTTGAAAAAACCTAGAAACCCCACCATAGTTTATTGCATCAAAACTAAAATCAGAATATCCAGTAATTGTATCAATATCCATGGAATAATCAGTAATTCTCTTTGTTTTTCTAACTAGTTGGCCACTATATAAATTTATCAATGTACCTGCTTTAATATCCTTTCGGGCAAATACACCATATCCTACATTATTATTGATCTTACAAATAATTAAATTATCCAAATTAGGCTTTTTTAGATGGAGTTCTAGTTGCTTTTTTAGAGGAGCAGTTGGTTTTGGCAATTTTTTAATTAAATTTTGAGCTAATTTTAATACCCTTTTATTAAATTTGGGTTTTTCGGAAAAAATGAAATTATTTCCAATTAATTTCTCAAGCTCTTTAATGGTTATCTTTTTTGGTTGGCCTCCCAACAACGGTGGTTTTTCTGAAAACCATATTTTTTTGTGTTCATCTTTTACAGTATTTATTTTACTTTCGCCTTCCATTATCTTTTTATTTATGTTAAAACGATTATCATGATTATCAAAAATAAATCCTTCTTGAAATAAAGTTCTTAATACTAAAATATTATTACTATTATCATTT
The DNA here is from genome assembly GCA_027625915.1 of Anaeramoeba flamelloides. Classification (NCBI taxonomy): domain Eukaryota; family Anaeramoebidae; genus Anaeramoeba; species Anaeramoeba flamelloides. Next base: position 437,484 of record JANTQA010000017.1, on the reverse strand, counting down.
AATTTTTGAGAAGATATATTAATATTTTCAAATATTAAATTATTAATCTGAAAATTCGGAAATTTCTTATTTATATTTTTTTCTAATTTTTCTTGTTTATTTTTTATTTTTGTATTTTCTTTCAACCAAGTTATTAATTTATTGTCTGTCTCAAAATTGATAATATTACTCCATGCATTAACAATATAATTATTATTTTGTTTTCCTAAAAATATTGGAAACACTAAATTTAATAACTGTATAGATTGGTTCTCTAAAAAAATGAAATTTTCATTTGGAAAATTATTTTGCTGGTAATTGAAAATTAATTGGGATAAATCTTTGATCTTTTGTTGATTATTTTGATCCCTTTTGATAACTTGAAAGAAATATAATTTGTCGTTTTCATTAACACTGGTTTGTATCAAATTTTTTAATTTTTTTTCAATTGCATTAATTGTTGATTTGTTGTTTATTTTTAAATAATCAATAATTGTTTGTGAATCAATTGATATTTTTTTTTGATTTAAAGTCCATTTCATTTCATTAAATTGAAGAAAAAATTCTTTGTTTTTTTGTATTCTTTTATTAGGATTATTGATAATATAATTTATTTCATTCACATATTTGTTATAGTGATAAAAAGGATCAATCAAAAAAATATAATGTTCATTCTTGAAATTTTTAACATTGGGTTCAAATATTTTTTTATTCTTAGTAATACATATTGATTCTGTTTCAATTGGAAAAATCTGAATTTTATAGTTTATGAGATTTAAAATTGCATCATTAAGAATTTTTTTTGTTTTTATATTTTCATTATTTTTATTATAAACAAGATATAACCCCAAATTCTCTGAATTAAACCAGTTAATTTCATTAATTATATTTTCCCAATCTAATTGTTTGCCTTTATGTATTAATGATATTTTTTGGTTCTCATCATTGTTTTGATTGTAAACAATAATAACTAATGTATTTTTAATACAATGTGCACCCAAACCAAAAATTTTATTATTTTTACTTTCATAATTTAAATCATATCGGACAATACCATCTATTGTAGTATTAATGAAAATTTTGTGGGTTTTAGAAAAGCTATTATTTTTAAAATTTTTATCCTCAATGTTACATCCATTCTTTTGAATTTGGTCTTTTTTTGATTTGTTAATATTACGAATTTCTTTATTATTTGAATTTTTGTTGTTCTTGTTTTTCCTATTTTTGTTTTTGTTATAGTTTTTGTTTTTGTTACTGTTTTTGTTTTTGTTATGGTTGTTGTTTTTGTTTTTTTTACTGTTGCTGTTATTGTTTTTTATATTCTTCTTCTTGTTTTTATTATTACGTTTATTTCCAAAGGTAGTTTTATTACTAGTTCTATTTAAATTGATATTGTTTTTATATTCTTCAATTATTTTATTCAGTGATCTTTTGAGATCATTAAAATTTTTTTGGAATTGTTTATTATTAATCTTTTTAATATTACTAAGAAAGGTAACTAATGAACCATAAGGATTTTTATTCTTATTTCCAGCTATAAACATTAATTTTAGATAATGTTTATTTTCTAATGTTCCATTTTTAAATGAAGATGAATAGTTTATGAGTACATTATAGAGATTTTCAAGAAATACCAATTGTTTATTATTTGTTAAAGAATTCATTTTTCTTTTATTCTTACGAAATTCCCTTTCCAGATCTTTTTCTGTCAAAGGTAAAACATGAAATATTTCTAGTTGTATCATATCTTTGTGATACTGAAGGATTGAATCTATTTGAAATTGATTACTTTCAATTTTAGATAAAGGTTGTAAACAATTGTAAATCTTTTGGTTTTTTTCTGTTAGTTTGATTTCATAACTTGAAGGTTTAGTCCATACATTATCATTATAAATAAATCTTTCCATAGGTTGATAATCTCGAGTAATAATATCACAAGCTGAATTAGCAGAGGTAATAACTTTTATTTTTTTAGAAAGTGGATGGTGAAGTAAATGTGGATAGAAAAGGGGATTGGTAAATGTTTGTATTTTTCCATTTATTACACCAACTCCAGAGGTTCCATACTCGTTTGTTAGGATTACTTCAAATTTAATACCAGACTTTGTGACAATTTCGGAATACAGTTCCGTTGCTTCATAATTATCTTTTGTTATAAAATAATTTGTTGATTCACTCCCAATCCAATTTATTTCCTTACTTATTTCCTTTTTGATCTGGAAGATATGATCTACATTTAATAATGAGCATTTTGTTCTTTCTTTATTTATAAATACTATGATATTATAATCATAAAATTGTTCTGTAAATAATCCATTAATTCCAGTATTCTTGTTAAATGAAAAATGGGCCATTTTTCCTTGAGGCACATATACACATTGAATATTTTTATTTTCCTCGCTCTTTTCTAATTCTTCACAGGTTGTTATTTTGATCTTAATTTTTCGTCTTTTTTCATTACTTAATTCTTTATTTTCATTCAATATTTTGAAGAAATGTTTTTTGGCTTTTTCATATTTAAATAAATTTAGATAAACGGATCCCAAATTATAATGAATACTATAGATTTCAATTTCATTCGACGACTGTTTTTTTGCATAACATAAGGACTGCTTAAAGAAATATAATGAGCACCAAAAATTACCTTCTTGAAAATATTTGACTCCTTCTAAATTTAAAGTTATGATTTTACTTTGATCCCAAAGAGTTTCCTTTTCTTTTTCCTTTTCTCGATCTTCTTTTCTGGTTTCGTTTTGAAAACAATTATTTTGAAAACTGTTTGTTGTTTTGAATCCATAAAAATTATTTTCTTGTTCTAATTTGGGGATCTTTACAATCAATGCTGATTCCAGTTTACATTTTTCAAAATTAGCTTTTAAAATTTGATCTTCGGGATTAAATTCGATTGCCTCTTTAAAAATTAAGAATGCTTCTTCATATTTTTCTTGAATACTGTAAATACTTGCTAAATTGTTGTAAGCATCAGAAAATCTTGGGTTCAATTCAATTGACTTTTTGTAATCTTCAATTGCTTTTCTAAAATTCTTTTGCTCTTTAAAAACTAGTCCTCTATTATTATAAGAAATATAGTCATTTGGATTCAGTTTTATGGCCTGACTAAAATTTTCATGAGCTTTCATTAAATTATTTTGTGACTTATATATAACCCCCCGCATTTGATAAGCTTGATAATTGTTACTATCAGTTTTGATTAACAAATTAAATAGTTCTAAAGACTGGGAATAATTCCCTAATTCATATTCGTTCAAAGCCATTGAAAAAATAAATTGGTTATTGTTCATAGAATATTTTGAAATTAATTTTATAGAAATGAATTCAAGAGAAAGTAAAAGTTAAAAAAAAAGAAACTCAAATAGATAAAAAAAAACTTGGGAGAATAAAAAAAAATCATAAATAGATTATTTAAATAAAAAGCACAGAGAGACAAAACCTTAAGATTTGGGTTTTCAAACCGTTAGAAAAAAAAAAAAAAAACCGTTGAAAAAAACAAAATTGTTTTCTATTTTTCTCTTGTAAAATGTTTTACTATTTTTGGAAAAATAAAAAGTTAATGATTAAAACTTGTTTTTTTTTTTAAATTTTTGTACTTTAAAGTTTTAGAATACTGCAAGAATGAAATAAGATTACTTTATATTCGGTATGACAACTTATTTTTTGGGTTCTAAACTGATCGATCTTCATGCATAGTGAATTATAATAAAGTGTTAAAAAATTAAGTGTTGCTTTTTTTTTTCCGAAAGCAAAATTGAAGAGTGTAAGGCGTAAGATTAGTAGATATTAAAGAATATATTTTACTTTTTTGGTTTGTCAATTAAAATTTTATTTTTACTTTTATTATCATTTACCAAAAATTAAAAAAAATAATTCGTGTCAAAAAAAAATCAAACCAAAAAAACATTTTAATTGATAATCAAAAAATTACATTTTTTTAGAACTTACCTACCAATATATACGCCTTACACTCTTCAATTTTGCTTTCGGAAAAAAAAAAGCAACACTTAATTTTTTAACACTTTATTATAATTCACTATGCTGAAGATCGATCAGTTAGAACCAGAAGAACACGCTGTCATAGCTAACACAAGATACTCTGTTTCATTCTTAGGGTATTATAAACCATATGGACATTTGTTTCCACGTGGAGTGATTTAGTTCTTGAATTATTTTATTATCACTTCTCGAAAAATATTTCCATTCTGAAAAAATTTGCCCCAAAAAGACCAATACCCAAGTTAATATAAAACAAAACAAAAAAAATTAGATTTATCAATCACTTCTTTTCAAGAATTTTTCTCAGAAGAAATTGAAAAAAACAATACTTGCTTTTAATTGAAATCACTAACAAAAACGGTTTTTTCAAATAAATTTTAGAATCAAAATTATAAAAAATAAATCACTTTGTTTGAGGGATTTTTAAATACTAGTTCAAAATTTAAAGCTTTTTAAACTTGTAAAAGTAACTGTAAAAAATATTTAAAACAGTCACATAAATTCTTTTGTGTTTATGGATTTGAAATAGAAATTATGGAAGATTAAAAATCAAATTTTGGTCGATCTATTTAAGTTGTCGAAAGGATTGGAAAATTGTGAAAATTTTACGTTTTTTTGTAAAAGAAATTCAGAAAAAGTAAATTTAACTGAAATTATAGAACTATTCCAAGACTGTATTTATAAACTATTTCCCCTGTTTTCAGATGAATACGTAATCATTCAAGATGTACATTATTGTTCAAAATAAAAAAAAAAAAAAAAAAATATTAATGAAATGACATATATTATGTTTTAATTCTTTTAACAATTATATAAATATTTAAGTTTTTCTTTTCAAATTTTTTATCTTTTAATTGAGATATAATTCATTCCCAACTAACTAAAAATAATCAAGAACATTAATAAGGCAAAATAAAATGGAATGAATCATATATTATTCAACAATCAAGATCTTTTCTTTTTTTAGTAAAAATTATTACTTTTAATAAATATTCATCAATACATTAGAGAGGGAATGAACGAATTTTACTTGAAAAATAAATTACCGATACTCATATATTGAGGATTGATAAATATAGATAGATAACTATTAATTGTGATAAAAATAATTCTGAATTTTAAAAAAAAATACTTTTGAGAACCGGTATGGGCAAGTGGAAACACAACCCAGTGTACAATCTGAAGGCCGGGGTTCTATTCCCTTAACCATTATTTCTTATTGTTTACCATTTTTTCAAATAGCCACCACGGTGTAATTTTAATTAAAAATCGGGCTTATGCTTCTTAGAACCACTAATTCTTTGAGGAAATCGTTTGACCGAATTGAATCTTTTTGACTATTATAAAACTGAACGGAATTGGAACAAAATCCCTCTCAATTTATGGAGCGGATCCGATTTTTGGGAGAAATGACCAGCTCTCACTTGGTTCAACAATATCTCTAATTCAAATTTGGGATTCGGGCAAACAGGTGGACTTTTAGTACCCACTCTTTAATGGAAAAAAAAAAAAAAAAATACTTTTTACATTCGTTTTTGAAATAAGATCAATGTTAACTTATTAATTAAGAGAAAGGAGTAATTAAAAAAAAATTATCACAAGACAAAAAGAGAAGAAGAAAAATAATTACAATATCAATATATAAGAAAAACTAATATCCTATTCATGACTAAAATACAAAAAAAAAAAAATACAGGATGATTATTAAATATGAAAACCCATTGAGGACATATCACAGAGTTCATTAAAATTCACACAAACAAAATATTAAAATAAGAAAATAAAATAAACTCTGAAAAGTAAATCAAAATTTTATTCATAAATTGTCAAAATGCCAAGAAAGTTAACAACCGAAATTAAGAAAGACCCGTTCATGTAATTTAATTTATTTTTAAAACTTGAAACGAAGATATGATAAATAAAAACAGCACTTTAATTAACTTGAATGAAAATTTTGGTTTAAATAACACTTAATATCCTTAAAAATAAATGTAAATAATCTTTGCTTTACAAAAATATTACAAGATTGCTAGATATTAAAAGTATTTAATCTTTAACTGTTATTCCATAATATTGTTCACTTTTAATTTTTTTTTTTAAAGAAAGAATGTATCAGGATTTTCAATTTTTCTGAAAAATTTTATTTAATTATCTATTTAATTAAAAACGAACCAACTTTCAAAACTTTAAATCATCATAACAAAACTCTGTTTCTTCATAAATTAAAGTAATTTTTAAATTAAAGTTGAATATTTTTGAAATATTTGAATAGAATCAAGAATGTTGATTTAACTAACCGAAATATTAATTTCAATTGGAATTATTTATTTGAACATTTCTCAAATTCTTATTAATTCCAGAATTTTTGAAATAAAAGTAAAGATAGAAAATAAAACATAAACAAATATTTTTTATTATTTAATAATACAAGCATATCAATAATGGGATAATGATATAATAAATAATGATGAATTAGAAAGTACGATTTTTGTAAAATTATTTTTGCGCGTTTGGGTAATAAAATGTAAATTGGTTACTCTTCAGAACCGAAATTATGAAGGGTTATTAATTGTGTTTATTTTGTCTTAATTAGAACCATTTGGAATTTTAAAAGATTCATTAGATCCATATAGATTTTAAAAATAGCACTCATTCAAATGAATTTCATCCACCGAAATGTGTTTTAAAAGCAAATACCTCAAATAGTATTAAAAATTGTTTTGCACAATAGGTTGTGTAATTTACCTTGTTTCAATTATTTATTATGATCTAAAGTCAAGATCAAATTATTAGCACGAGTCTTTGTTGGTAGCTGGAAAGAATTTTTTTTTGCCAAGCCAATGGCGGTACGGAATAGTTCTTGGTCGCTAAATAAATCATAATTTCTTATTTCTTGAATGTCGGGAAAGTCTAAGAGATCTAATCTAATATGTTGCAAAAACCCTCGTAGTATTCTTTTTAGAGTAAACTCTTGACTGTGTTTGGAATTGGTTTGTTGATTATTTTTCGCCCAATTTATGAGTGATCGAAATAAAACAATTTCTGGCACATAAAGTTTCTGAAGTGACAAAATTTCGTGCACTGTTTCTTTTTTTAAAGAAACTAGACAGTTTTGATTATTTATTACTGACGCACTGTTTTTTTCGATATATTTCAAAATGGTTTCGGACCATTTAACAAGCCCCAATAGTTTCGTTTTTTCATAAAAATTTAAACAATTATGAAAGCTCAAACAAGAGTAAACAGATTTTGAGCAATATTCATCCAATTCTGGCATCTCATATTTAACTGATAACTCTTGTAAGCCAAATATGTTTTCGTGTGTAATATTAGCTTTACGAAGATAAACAAATTCAAGGAATTGACAAAACAAATTTGATTCAATTTCTGGAACGAGGACATCTATAAATTTCGATCGACGCACGCTTTGCCAATCTTTGAAATAGAAGACCTTTCTCCAATATGGACACGAGATCGATACAAGTAATTTGTGTGCATAAAAGATGTCTTTGTCTTTACCAACAACAAATCTTAAATCTGCATACTTTGATTTATTTAAACATTGGCTCAGATCTTTTTCAAGATCCCATTGATCTTCTTCCATTTTGAAGTAAAAAGGAAAACTTAAAAAAAAAAAACAAAAAGATAAGAAAAAATGAGTTTGACTTGGAATGTTTAATATAAAAAGTATCAGAACTTTTCAAAGCTTTTAGTGAATTTACAAGACATTTAGAACACTTCCAAAACCCCTCTAACATTTTCCTACACTATTGAACAATTCATACTCTTTAAAACACATTAAAAGGTCCAAGTGACGGTTTTAAAAAAAAAAATTGAAAATTTTGAGGATATATTAAACTCATTTATCAAAATTAATATATAATCTTTAGTGATAAAGTTTATTAAGAAAAAAATCAACATTCCCTAAACTTCAAATTATTGAGGCAATTTTTTTAAATTGTTGTTGGTAGTTCTACAGTTTATAAAACTCTCCATCAGAGGAAAAAAAGGTGTACATTTTGGCTTCAAAAATTTTAAATCAGTCAAAGAAAATGAAATTTTTTTGAATTGAACATTGAGATATTGAAGGGGATCAAAAATATCTAATAGCTCTGAACTTGCCAGGTTTTTCTAATAACATGGAAATATATAAAAAAAAATAATCATGATAAATATTCCTTGAATAATTTTTTCCATTTTTTAAAAAGAGTCAAGTAAAAACCATAGATTCTACCTTTTAGGTTTAATTCGCTGGAAAATCGAATAAAATTGTCCGAACTTTTCAAAGATTCAATTGAATCTCTAATTCTTCAAAATTCTGGAAAACCTAACATAGAGTGTCCAATACTATTCCGGATTAAAAAGAATATAGCTTAATTTCTTTGAATTTATACCTTTTTCTTTTATATTCTCTATAACATAACGAAAAGTGTTCTGTTTTTTTTTTACTTTATTGAAATAAACCATAAAATTTATTTAAATTTTCTGTTTCTTTCAAAAATTAAAAAAAACCTTCCGAAAAATCAAAAAAACTAACATTTATTTTCAATAAAAAAGAATAAATAAGTCCTCAATTGTCAAAATAATTGATTCTCAATTTCAAAAATATTTATTAAATCTTAATTATTTTTGTTTCGTATTTAACATATTTTGGTTCACTATTGGAAGAAAATAAAATAACTTCTTAATTGTGAAAAAAAAAATTATAAAATTTTTACTATAAATTGAAAAAAAATCTTAATAGACAATTGGACTTTATAGCTTAAATTGATAAAATATCTTTAAAAATAATTTCTGATCAAATAGTTTTATTAACCAATATGGTTTCTTCTCAATGTAGATACAAAAAAATTGAAAAGCGCAAATATTTAATTTTTTTCTTTTGAAAAATTTTTGAAAAAATGTAACATATTTTGAAACTCTGGGATTTTTTAACATAGAAATGGTTTGGAATTCATACTTTAATATATTTTAAATTGGAATACTGGATTATTTCATATGAATTGAACTTGAATTATTACACTTTAACTCTGGGATGTTAGTTCAGAAGGAGGGAATGGTATTTGAAATTTATTTTTGAATTTTCTTTTTCATTTTTAATTTCTCTTGAATAAAATTTGTAGAAATTAGTTTTGGACTTCTTTTTGAGTATTTTTAAAAATCATTTTGTTAGAACCAAAATTTTAATAACAGGTTTTGTGTAATTTTTATTAGTTTTACCATTTTATATACAATTTTTACAAGAAAATGCCAAATCAAAAGTCTTCCTTCCTCTTCTAAAAAATTTCCATTTAAATCAGTTTTAATAACAAAATATTGTATTGTAATTAAAATTAAAAACAGAAAAATTTTTGAATTATCAAAAATTAAATTGTGAAATAATTTCTCAAAAATTGAAAAAGGAATATAAAATTGTTTTTTCATCACAATATCAATTCAAATTCTTTATAAAACCTAAAACACCAACTAAAAAGATACAAAAAAAAAAAAAAAAAGAATAATTTCTATTATTTAATAAACACCATTCAAGTAGAGAATATAATTAAATAGATGTAATTGTCAAAACAAAACTAGAATTATTTTTTTTTTTTTTTTTTATCAGTTTAACCAATATTTCTTTGGAAAAATTGAAAGAAAAAAATTCACAGATGGCACCCAAAAAGAAGCCAACTTGAATAAAGTTAGGTAAAAATATTCTAACTTTTTACAAATATTTTTTTTATAGTTTTTTACAATAGTAATGACATTTAATTAGAATTTTTCAAAAAAAACTTTAAAATGTTAAAAAAGTGTAACCAATCAAAATTCTTAAAAATATTATTTTCACCACCCCAAATTCTACATCATCTCCAAAAAATATTTTGATTCTTTCATTTTTTTTTAAATTAAAAAAGCCGACAACAATGAATTAGATAGAAAAAATTTTTGCGTTTTTCAAATTTTATTTTTTGAAAATTTTAACTTTTATCAACCTTAAGTAAAATACTTCAATATTTTTTACAAATTATTCTATTACTTTTAGAATTTCTATTTTCTTTTTTTTTTATTATTATTATAAGATTAGTGGAATTTGTTAGAAAAAGAGAAAAAGATGAAATTTAGATATTATTTAATGTATTTTTTAAACAAAATATCTTTTTAAAGCATTAAATGAAGAACTAATATTAAAATTAAGAAGGGTTGATTATTTTAATTCAAAGAATATTAATCTTTAAGAAATAAACTTAAATTCGGTCATATATATTTATGAATGTTTTTAATCTATATAAAGAACAGGGCTATATATCTTTGAAAAATAATATGGGTTAGTTTTTGTTTTGGAAAATCAGAAAACTTTTTAACTGAAAAATTAATTTTACTTTCATTTTTTTTTTGTAATTCAATAATGGATTTTAATTAAGTATCAGAGAAAAAATATTATAATAATTTTATTTATATTTTTATTAAATAGTGATTGGATAAATTATGCAATTTTGTTATATTATATTGTTAAAAATGATCCAATATTCTCTCTACTCAAATTATTTCTTGATTTTTTTTTAAATTGTGTTTTTATAATAATAATTATGAGTAAAATGTATCTCACATGGTTAGAGATCGTTATATTTTTTTTATTTACTTTATTTTTATGAGTCTATTGATTGTAAACTCAATTTCAAAAATAGGTGATACAATTTTTTCTTAATATTAATTAACAAAGATTATTTTATTCTCTTAGATATCAGAAATAGATATATAATCATGATAAAATTACCAAAAATATTCTCAACTCCTTTTGATAAATTTAACCACAAAAATAAAAAAACAAGTATAAAATCATACTTTTTCAAATTACATCTACTAGAAAAGCTATTATTCACAGATGAATAATTAATAAAAAAAATATTTTATCTTTCTTTGTAAAACAAATCCTTCTTTTTTCATATTATATTTATAGATAATCACCAAATCTCCAGCTTTTTGTCCTAAAAAGATTCTCTGATGTTTATACTAATTTTGCAATGAACTATTTTGTTTTGCTTTCTTGACGAGATAATAAAATATTTTTTCAATATTAATTTCTCAATTTTTATTATTTAAATAAAATATAATTTATTAAAATCTATTAACTCAAATTATGAACCAAAATTATATGTTTAAAAGGAATCTAAAAATAATAAATCTCAATTTAAGATAATTTTGAAACTTATTGAATTTTTAAACAGTTTTTTTTTCAAAAAAAAAATTATAAATAAATAAATAATTAACATTTTAAAATTATTGAATTTAAAATTTTAATATTTTGATATTTCAAGTATTTTTTTTTAAAATATAATTATTTAGAAATCTTTTTAGAGGTGAGAAAGATTGAAAACAATATATTTATAAATTTTTGAATTGAATTTTTCATTTTTCTATTTTGTTTTATTTTTTAAATAATATTATTAGATAGTAATATTAAATATAGATAAAGATATAATTCTCCAAGGTTTATATCTTAAAATTTTTAATTTTATTACTTTACTGGTGATTTTATGGAAGGTATTATTCCCTTATGAAATTATATGTTCGTTTTCTATTTCAAATATTTGGATCAATTAACTTTTTCTGGATAAATCTAGGAGATTCCTTACAATAAAAATATATAAAAAATCTCGAAAATTTTTATATAAAGAAATTATTTATTTTTTAATTATAAAACAAATAAGATAAACTTGTTGGTGTTTCTTTGTTAAAATTAAACAATTTTTAATAATTTTAATTTATTTGGGTTGGTATATTGTGTTATATGTTATAATATTTCTAAAAAATTTATAAAAGAAAACTAACATATTTTAAATAGATTTTAATCAGAAATTAGAAAGTTTGAATAAGGAAATAATTTTAGACAAGTCTAAGTTTACAAATTAAATATAAAAAATTATTTACTAACCTCTAAATCACTTTTCATTTCTCAAAAAATAACATATTACAGTCAGTTTCACTTTTAAGGTACAAACTTTCAACGAAATTTAAGGCACAAAAAAAATCTCGAATTAGGGCACAAAAGTCAAATTCTAGGAAAAATAAATTGTAAAAAATGATTTTCCAAATTTTTTACCTTAATTTGAGATTTTTTTTGTGCCTTAAATTTCGTTGAAAGTTTGTGCCTTAAAAGTGAAACTGACTGTATATAATTATTTAAACAAGTGTGATTAAATATCAAATGAATAAAAACAGAGTCATCTTTTTTCTAATTCAACAAAAGACAGAAAAAAAAAAACAAATAAAATACATTTAAATAACTCAAGGAAAAAATTGTTATATTCAAGATTTTGTATTCTTATTCCTTAATTTTTTTTCTTTGATCCATTTATTTCCAAAATGATACTCCTTTACTATTAACAGATCAAAGGATTTTGGTAAATCATGAAACTTTATCTGGGGATATGTTGAGAAGTACAAGATGGTCACTTTTTCTTCAATAAAATTTCATATTAAAAAAAAATTGAAAAATTAAAAGTCAAAAACATAAAAAGGAAAATGAAAAATTAAAAAAGAAAAATTAAATCTGTCGTAAAGATATATTATTATTATTTCAATTATAATGGTAATAATAAAAATTAAAAAACAAAATATTTATTTACATCTTGATAATATAATTTCGGTTCTTTTTGAAATAGTTTTATTATTAGAATAGATTTGTTGTAATTTTTTTAACATTTGGATATGATTGTTTTGTTTTGATAAATATTGTTTAATCTCTTGTTCAAGTGTAGCATTTACGAGAAAAAATGATCCATTATCAATGATAGTTTGGTTATTTATTTTTTGTGAAATTGTTGTGATGATGTAATCGAAGGAATCAATTGTCAAGAATTTGGATCGGAATTCTTTATAGGAGCACAAATTGCCTAAACATAAAAACCCTGTTGATGTCAGTATATCGTTTGTATTGTTTTCTATTATAATATTCAGAATCAAATCCCAAATTTCTGTATCGATCACAATATTAATAAAATTTTTTTCAAAAATGAGAAAGGATATAATTTGGAACAAATAGACGGAAATTATGGAATTATTGTTTTGGTTCCTTTGGATTTTAATTAAAAGGTTGATGATCTTATGGTTTATAAATTTTGGTTTATATTGCTTTTTTTGTACTAAATTGATTAAAGTTTTTTAAAGCTAAATTTATTAAATTTTTGTTTGTTATATTAAATAACACAACCTTAAGTAATAATTGAATAATAATACTGTCATTTTCTTGTAAAACTAATGATGGTATTACTGTTAAATTATAAAAAGAAAGTTACACATTTTATTAATATTTTTAATTGATCACTTGAATTCAAGATTTCTAAATTTATATATTGATTTTGTATTTGCTTTCCTTCTTCAGATTCTTGTTCCTGCCCCTGTTTCTTTCCTTGTTCAAGAACAAGAGTGTTTAAAATGTTTATCATTATATGAGGAACTTTTGTTTTATTAATGATCTTTGATGTTAATTCCAAAGTTGAGCAATTATAAAGTATCGAGACACACCGGAGTAAAATATTTTTTGAATTAGGAAATGTCAGAATGCCTTCAATAATAATGGGGACTAAGCCACACCGAATAAGAGTGTTAATAGATTTTGAGTCACAAGAAAGTAAGAGTAAAGCTCCAAAAGCTCTTTCTTGTATTTCTTGATTTTTAGAAAATTTTTGAATCAAGTCAAAAAAATCGAAACATCGCCAAACTATTTAAAATATGTGAGATGTTTTTTTTTCTTGAAGACAAATTCCAAAATAATCCAATGGAACGAACAATTACATTTTTTGATTCTCCCAATTCGTCCTTTTCATTCTCTTCTTCATTCTCTTCTTCTTTTTCTTTTTCTTTTTCTTTTTCTTTTGTTTTTTTTCTTAAAAAATTTCTTGTTTGGAAATCACTCAAATTTTCGAATAATTCTCCCAGCAATTTTATTAAATCTGTAGAACAAACTAAATAGTCAATGTTTTGTGGGTAAAGCGAACAATTAATAAGACCAGCCAAGATCGTTTCAATTACTTTAAAATTTGTAAGATTGTTTGTCAAAACCAAAATGAAAACGTCGATCGCTCCATTTTCTGCATATGCCTTCCTTTTTTCAACGTCATTAGCAAGATTTGCTAACTGGATACAATAATGAAGTAAATGATTTGTATTGTCCAAATTGTTTTTAATTTGCTCTATTATGTCTGTGATTGTTGTATCTAGTTGGTAATAAAAAGAGAAAAATTATTAATTCGCAGAAAAAAAGAAAACGATAAAAAAAAAACTGATGAAGGTTATTTACCATTCATATTTGATCCTCGTTTAAGACAGAAAAAAGGAAAAAAATGAAATAATAAAGACAAATTCTCAAAATTGGTATAATGTTCACTCTGATCAGAAATCAACTTTATCTATTCTGAATCAAATTGGTTTTTCGATAAACCTTTTTTTTTAATTTAAATTTTTCAATTTCTTTCAGAAATAAAATTTTAGAGCTCTCAAAGGTTATGAAGTGTTTAAAAAGTGTTTTTTTGAAAAATTTTCTAGGACTTTTCAATAACCTTTCAAACATTGTTCAATAATATTAAAGAGAGAAAATTCTTAATAAAATTGAGACATTGTTAATTTAGGATTTAAAATTGTTTGAAAGATGGAACTGTTTTGAAAAATTCAGATCTCAAGTTTTGTTGATATTTTGGAAAAAAAAATTTAACAACTTTTTTTGGTTTAATTTCAATCTTTTTTTTATATGGGTAAAATTTTTAATAAGAATTAATTTGTTGTGGGACGATTTTTTGAGGAGAAAATGGTGAAATTATTATCAAAAAACCTCTTGAAATAGTTCGATAATCTCAGTTAAAATTATACATTGAGATTTTCTTTTACAAAAATTGATAAATTATCACAATTTTCCAATTTTATTAGATCTTACCAAAATTTGATTTGAATATTTTATATTTTCTCATTTCAAATCTATAAACAGAAAAAATTTATGTGATTGTTTCAAATATTTTTCAAATTTCTTTTCCAAGATTGAAATGTTTTAAATTTTGGACTTGTCTCTAAAAATCCCTCAAACAAAATTTATTTATTATAATATATTTTCTTAACAGGAATCAGTTGAAAGATCAACCATTTAATTAATGTTTTTAAACAGACAAAACTAGTAATTATTGTATCCGATTTTTCCAGAATGAAAATTCTTTTTCTGAAATACAAGTTAAATATCTGATTTTTCACTCTTCAGGGTGGAATGTAGTCCTTAAATATAAAGAAACTTTATGAAGGAGTTGATTTTGAATATGTCCTTCGAAATGATTTTTTTTTTAAATAGTGTTATTAGATTTAAAACAAAATTGGAATAAAAAAAACTTTTTACTAGTTTTGGAATTTATTGGAGGATGTTACAAAACCATTTTATAAATATAGCCAGAGTCAAAGAAATTCTTAATTATTTTTAGGTGTTAGTAATAACAAACCTTAAAAATTCGAAATTAAAAGAAATTTCATTTTTTCTGAGATTTAGGATACCAAATCCATAAATTATTTTTTTACTGAAAACAAATTTTAATTAACCAAAGAATTTAAGACTTATTTATGTGAATGTTAAATAATCAATAAAGTGTTAAGAAACTCAATGTTTTCATGATTTGATATTGGATCATTTTCAGGTGTTTCTAAACAAATGTGGAAAATTAAAGGATACATAGACTATTGGAAAGTTGGTTTATCTTGATTCTTTAATGGTGAATTTAAACAAAGTTTTATCACCAATAGAATAAATGGTGAAATTTAACTTCAAAGGTTTAATAATTCAACTGTTTGATATAATATCTTTTGAAAGAGTAGGTTCATCAAAGTTTTTTAGAATATAATAAATTAATTTTTATTTCTTTTTCTTCTTTGGTCTTTTCTTTATTATCTGAGTTCCATCCTAAGTTCTAAAATATAAATAGTAATTCCGATTTTTATTATTTGATTCAAAATCACTATTTATAATTCTTCATATTGTTACCCTTTCTGATTAAAAAATATTAAATTGTTGGACTGTATTCATGAGATTAATCATTGTTCTTTGAAACCCTCAATTACATCTTATATCACTTCTTTCAAAATGATTTTTTTTTTTTTCTCTTCCAGGAAAAACTCCACAAATAACAAGTTGGTTATTTTGAAATCAAAACAATAAACTGGTATAGTAATGTTATTCCATTTATGGTTTCAAAAATTTCTTCATCTATTAATTTGTTTTTTTTTTTTTTTTTTTCTCGTGTATAATGAAAAAAATTTATAATATAACAAGTTATCAAAGTGTTGTAAAGGTTGACAAATGTGTCGTATGGATATTTTTAAACAACTATATAAACATTTTTTTTTGTTATTAACTATATTATCAAATTGGTCACAAGTTATAAACCTCTTATAAGAATATTTTGATAAAATATTGAAACAATCATATAATTATATAAAAGGAAATTTCGATATACTAAGGTTATTTTGATGTTATAAAATTTTTTTCTAGATATTCTTGAAATAATTTTGAAAATTCGTTGATCTTACACAAAACAAATTGATATAAAAAAAAAAAGTTAGTTAAAGTGATTTGAAAAAAAAAGAAAAAAAACATTTATTTGGGCAAATATTATTCAGATTCTATTGATTTAATTAAGCGCCATATTGAAAAATCCAAAGATAAAAGTCTTTTATTTTTTAGGTAATATATCTAACTAATCATCCATGGTCCAAACTTCCACATAAATATTAATTTGTAAAATAGTATAAAAATATCAACCTATCGATTAAAAATAAGCCTTGTATTATTAAATAAATTGAACATTTTTCAAATAAAAATTACTTTTTTCTACAAATTTAATGAATGTAACTAAATATTTGATAAAATAAATAGAATAAATTTTTCTTAATTATTTTAAACGAAAGGTAGATTAGTTTCTAGAAAAATTCTATTTGCTAAAAAAAAAAATAATAATTAAACTTCCGGATTATTTTTAACAAATTATTTTGACATATATGGAAACATATTGAAAATAGAACTTAGTTTCATAAAAAGTAAATAAAAATAATCGGATTTTGGTTTTTTATGTTAAAACGATTTTGGTAAAAAAACTTTGAAATTGAAAAAAATTGATAAATTAATTATTTTCTGACAAATATATATAAACCCCAATTCAAAATTTTTAACACACCAAAATTCGATTTGTGAAAAAAAAAAAAAAAACTTATTTAATCATTTCAAGAAGATTTACCAAATTAGAACCATTCACTAATGAAAATGTTAACACTTTTTTATAAATTACAATACTCACAAAATAATAAATTAATAATTATCAATATAAATAAATCATGGGTGTGTTAAAAATTTTGGAGATGAGCAAAACAAAAAAATAAATTGGCAAATTTGTTTAAAATTCTATTAGGAATATTGGTCGATCAAATTGTTAGATACCATCAACTAATTTTATTTGAGTTCTTCTATTTTGAACAACTCAACTTTAAGATAATGTCAATTGTTCAAAAAAAAATTTTGATGCAACAAAACAAATTAGGTAATTCTAAAAATGAAATGAAAACAAAAACTCAAAGATGAAAAAATGATTTTCATATTTTTCAAAAATCAAAATTATCTCCAATTTCAATCGAATTGAATTAGTGTGAATGTTTGGAATGTTTTAGCTGTGTGGAAAATTTTGAATTTTATTTTATAGTTTTTAAATATTTTGCTGGGATACTATTATTTTAGTTTCTGATTTTGAGATTTATAAAAGTAATGATATAATAAAGAAAAAAAAAAATTAAAAAGTTGAGATAACATTTTAACAAAGTGTGGCGAATAAGTTTTTAGAATTTATATAAATAGTTGGGAAATATTTTTGATTTTAGATTTTTAATTTCTTAATCTTCTAAAATTATTTTTTGAAAATTTTTCTGATTTTTTAAAATATATTAACGTTCACTCAAGTTAAAATTGTTAATATCATTTTAAAAAAGTATGAAAAAAATAAAAAAAAAATAGATATCAAAAGTATCAATAAAAAAATCGACAAATTTCAATCAACCATTTTTATGCCTCCCTTAAAAAAAAATCTAAAGAAGTAATTATGTGGTGTTTATTTAAGGTTTGACAAGAAATATTAAGAAATATATATATATTAATATTTATCTTCGTAACAAAAGAAAAAGAAAAATAGTCAAAATAATTATTAAAGTAAGATTTTTTATTTTTTTATGAAGATTAGATTTTTATTTTAATTATTAAGGTTTTTTAGCAAAAAAAAATAGTTACGAAATTTAATAATAGTCTGAAAAATATCTGTTCATTTTTCATCTGTTTCCTTCATAATATTATTTAATGTTAAGAAAAAAAAATACTGAATTAAAAAAAAATTGAGAGTCAATATTTTTTGAAATGGGGGTTTATTTAACATATATGAATTTAAAATATAATTTATTTCAATTTTATAAATACAATAATATTATTTTCTTGTTTGTTATTGTTTTCGTTTTCTTGCTATCATATTTTTAAATTTTGATTTTTTATTTACAAATATTTGATATTTTTTTTTGAAAATTTAAATAATTTGTAAGTGAATAATTTTGGTTAATCCAATTTGATAATTTTTAATAATTTGATTACTTCTTCATATGTCCAATTAGAAATCAAAATTTTGTTTGACACATTATTTCTTATGAAATCTAATAAGAATATTTTGTTTCCAAGACGTAAATAATAATTTTAAATCATCAATTTTTCTTTAAAATTAGAATATTAACATATATTTTTAATTTATACAAAAATCATACATTTTTTTTTTTTTTTGCAAGGATATTTTTGCATGTATATCTAAACTTCTACATATTGATAAACATATTTATTGTAAAAGGCAGAGATCTCATTAAATGTCAGTGAAAGAGTTATTTAAAATTTCGTCATCATCTTCTTCAATGCCTATATATTGTTCTTCTAGTTTGGAAATGGAATAGCGTTTTAAAAAATTAATGAGTGTTATGCCAAATATTGTTGATGATATTACAAAAAGAATTAAATATATAATTTTTGATTGTTTATCACTTGCTGTTAATTGAAGGTTGGAATACAAAAGGGTTAATCCATTATTTATTATATGTGAAATAATGCATATGTAACATGAATCTGTATTAAGTGCAATCATCCCATAAAAAAATCCCAAGAAAAATTTATAAAGAAACCCAAATATAGAAAAATCAAAATGCATAAACGAAAAGAGAAATGATGAAATAATAATTGCTTTTCTAAATCTATAATTGTATTCTAGAGTTTTTTGGAAAAATCCTCGAAATAAAATTTCTATAGAAAAATAAAATCATTTAATAGAAATAGGTTAAGTATATAAATTTTGAAGATAATTAAATTATTCTGTAAATTTTTTAGAAAAAGAAAAAAAATAAAATCAAAAAATGATCAAAAAAATTTATTTTTTCACAATAAAGAAGTGATTTTAGTTAAAAAAAATCAATTTTGTTAAAAAATTAACCTTTTTTCTAGATTAAAATATTTATTGAAAAATTGAATTGTTTTTTGAATATTTCAGAAGTAAAAATGTTTGTCAAGTAATTTCAAATTTATATAATGGTAATAAAGTTAAAATTCAAAAATTTTAAATTTTGAAAATATTGTTTACAATTAAGTTTTATTTGTAAAGTTAATAATTAAAAAGAACATATAATTTTTTTCAAAAGAATCTATAAAAATAATTCTCTTTTTTAATTGTTTAAAACTTTATCAATAGACTTTATATTGGTATTTCTAAATCTTGTTTTTTATTTGTTTTTGCAACCCTTCAGAATTTTATTTAAAACATTTTGAGTATTTTGTTTTCAAATTTTTATTTATCTAATAATTTAATGTTAATTTATTCCATGTATCTTTTACAAATCCATTCCATTTAGTAATTTAAAATTACGGATAGATTTTATTTTGTGAAAAAAAAATTTTGGTTCTGTTAATAAGAACTATTTTTTTCAAAATTGATCAACTTTCTTTTTTGTCTGTCTTTTGATCACAAAAATTACTTTTTTTTTATTTTTTTTATTTTTTTTGTTATTTGGTCCTTATCTTGGAGAATATGGTAGAGTGTTGTATATTGCTTTTTTTTTTTTATTCTGAAAATCAATCGATTTTTGAAAACAGCAAATTTAAATTAAAAAAAAGCTAAAGGAATTTTTTATTTTTTTTTTTTTAATTTTCGTTTTTGTTTAGACAATTTATTTATTTCCTAATCGAAAGAATAATGAAAAAAGGTTAAAAACAGAAAATAATCTTTAATTAGTTTATCTTCTGGGTATTATTTTTTACTGCATTTATTGTGATTATTTTTATATGTGCTTTTTTCTTCTCTTTTTATATTATTTTGTCATTTTACTTCATTCACTCAATACATATAAAAATTAATTTTTTTCAGGAAACATTATTCAATTTATTCAAATTTTCATATAAAATATTATCTAAACCCCAATTCAAAATTTTTAACACACCAAAATTCGATTTGTGAAAAAAAAAACTTATTTAACCACTTCTCGAGGATTTACCAAATTAGAACCATTCACTAATTGAAATTTTAACACTTGTTTATAAATTACAATACTCACAAAACAATAAATAAATAATTATCAATACAAATAAATCATGAGTGTGTTAAAAATTTTGGAGAGAGCAAAACAAAAAAATACATTAGGAAATTTGTTGAAATTCTATTAGGAATATTGATCGATCAAATGGTTAGATACTACCAACTAATTTTATTTGAGTTCTTCTATTTGGAACAACTTGACTTTAACATAATATAAACCTTGTCGAAAAATTTTGGTTCAACGAAGCAAATTACGTAATTCAAACAATGAAATGAAAACAAAAACTAAAAGATGAAAAAATGATTTTCATATTTTACAAAAATCAAAATTATCTCAAATTTCAATGAAATTGTATTATTGTGATTGTTTGGAACGTTTTAGCTGTGTGGAAAATTTTGAATTTTAGTTTATATAGTTTTCTTGGAGTCTATAAAATTAAAAAAATAAAGTTCAGTTTATTTCATAATAAATTCAATTAAAAATGAGTAGATCAAAAAATTTCGGTTTAAGTTATTGAATACATTAGTTTTTTTGGTATTAATTTATATAACTTTTTGTTGATAATTATACTAGGTTTTCATAATACATGATCATCTAATCCTTTTTTTAAAACCGCAAAAGTACCACATATAAACTCTGTTAATAGTATTTAAATTGTAAACTAATTTTTATTAAATTTTAATTATTTGTATATAAAGTTATGTTTGAAAAAAATAAATAAATTTTTAATATTGATAAATTGCAAATTATTTTTGATTTTCGCGTTAGAGAGAATATTTTTAACTTTTTTTACAAAATCAAATTGCTAATTTTTGACATTTTAAAATTTGCATTGTTAATAAACGTTCTTGGATATAAACTAATATCTGTTCAATATGTATTTTTTTTTCAAAATGAATTAATAAAAGTTCAAAAAAATAAAAATACTCCAGTTTCGATCAAGAGTGTTTCTGATATTTACTTTATATTTTTTTAATATTAATAGTAAAATTTCCCATTTTTTATTTTTTTTTGTCGAAAGATGATTTATAATTAGTTTTAAAGTTGATTCTAAAAATATTTTTATTTAGCAAATTAAATAAAATTATTCAGTATTTACAAATTTATTGAGTATTTAAAAAAATAATTGATTTTTCCGTTCGGTTTTTTTAATTTTTTGTTTTGATGATAAAAATTTATAGATTTTCTTTGAAAAAAATAAAAATAATTAAAAAAAAAATATACAGTTATCTTTTCTCGAGGTTTTGTATATTCAGAAAATCAATAAAATTTTAGAATACAAATCAAAGACTAGAGAAAAACAAATTACGTTCCTTCACTCTACAGAAACCCAACATTTTTCATCAAATTAATTTTTTTGATCTTTAAGTTTTAACCATTTGAGAAAAAAAATAAAACATAATTTTTAATTGGAAAACTTAATAGAACATGAAAATGAAAAGAAAAGATCAATTGATAAAAGAAAAAATAAATTATTAAGCACAATAATGTAGGATTAAACAGCAATAACAGTTTTTCTAATACTATCTTTTTAGGGGTTTTTCTTTTGGTTGATCTATTATTAAATCTTGTTCAAAAAATTGACTATTTTTGAGATCTCCAAAAAAACTTCAACGATTTCAATAAGAAAGTAGATCTAAAATGTGTTTTTGTTGATTTGATTAAAATTAATATAAATGAATTATTTTTTGATGTTTATTTGTTTCTTCTTTTAATTAATTTTCCTTTTCAAGTTCTAAACTCTGTTTCAGTCAAAGGGGCCCAACGTTTTTTTCAAATATCAATTATTTTATATAATTGACCTTTGA
Organism: Anaeramoeba flamelloides; assembly: GCA_027625915.1. Taxonomy (NCBI): domain Eukaryota; family Anaeramoebidae; genus Anaeramoeba; species Anaeramoeba flamelloides. The sequence goes on along the minus strand of JANTQA010000017.1, from coordinate 415,084 downwards.
AGAACAAATAAGAAATAAAGAGAATAATACACCTCAAAGAAATGTTGATACATGTCTGAAAGAAAACTAATTAATCAATAGCTTTTCTTAAAAATTGAAAAACTCAAATTCTTAGGGCCCTATTGAGAAAAACAAGGACGTTCGTTTTGAACTTCTACTGGTATTTGAATAATAAATATGAAACATTTTTCACTTCATTTTCCATACTTTTCTTTTAGAAACCAAGCCCCCAAACAAAGTTTGTTGGTATTTGTGGTCTCTATTTGAAAAAGGAAATGAAAATGAAGTGAAAATTTTTCACATTTATTAAACAAATATCAAGATCAAAGATCGAATTGAATTGCAATAGAAATCAATATGATTTCTCAACAATCTTTACATGGTTTCAATGACCTTAGAATAACACGTTTTTACCAAGTGACTATTGATCTTGCAATAAAAATTTTTTTGCAAATGAATGACGTTTTTAAAAAAATCGAAAAAAAAAAAAAATGTGTAGAAATGTGAAAAAATGATTTCGATTTTGAAAATTTCCAAAATAAAATTTTTCTTCTAATATCTATACAAACCCTTTAAACACGTGTATTATACCCATTACAACTGGGCCCCTTTGACTGAAAAATAGTTTATTAAGGTTTCCAATTAAAAATTATGTTTAATTTTTTTTCTTCAAATGGTTATTTAATTTGCAAATAGTTTTTGAAATAATATTTCGATAATAAAGAGGTTTTTTCAAAAGAAAAGTCTAAATATCGAAAAAAATTTATCTTAATAATAATTGTAAATTTGTTTCTCCCAAAAAAATCACCATTTCTCAAAAAGAGATCTTTTTGAAAATAATGTTTATTATGTTGACTTGAATATTAAAGTTATCTGGTTTTTTTTGCTATTTTTTTTGTCAATAATAATAATGGTCATTGTAAAATTTATTGGTAAATCACTTTTACAGATTTTCCTCCACTTACAAATTTTACATTTTGTTTTTTTCTTTTGTTATGTTGTTTTCATCTCCCTTTTGAAAATCTTTTTGAATACTTTAAAAATGTAATTTTATTGGAAAACCTTTCACTGGTTGTGGAATTAATAATGATAATTCTTGGTGTAACAAGTAAAAAAAAAAGAGCTGATTTAATTTCCATAAATCATTAATTTGAACTCCTCATTTGGATCAAGTCATAAAATTGATCAACTGGAAAGTTCTCGTTTTTATCAGAGTTTGTGTTCATAATCAAATTTCTGATCATTTGAAAAAAAATAAAAAAATAATAATAAAGAAACAAACCTTCACAAAACCCAGGAATTAAGGCTACGTCAACAAAGCTTAACAGCCCCAAACCAAAGCTTTTGATATCAGTGTTTTCATCAAAATCAGGGATATTATTTGAAATAATCTTTGTAAATGCCGAGATTAAATACAAATTTGAGATTAAAGTGCAAGTTAATAAAATGGACAACAAAGCAATTTTAAAATCATTTGTTCCCTTGTGCAGCCTTAGTACTTTTTTTAAATTTAGCTTCTTTTTAATCAGGAAAAACAAAGGTGCAGAGAGTAAAGAAAGTGTTGTGATTGAAGAAAAGATTTTGTTTATTGTTTCGTTTGGTTCTGGAACTAAAAAGGATAGAAAATTAAGAACAGAATACATAACAAGAAAACCAGAGAGGGTAATGTATAATCCTGTGTCTGATGGCGGTAGCCCACCAACGTTGGTATGTACGTGATTGGGAAATGGTGGTGGCAATGAATAAAGCGAATTGTATGTGGTAGCTGAGTCTGTCTGAGAAAAATCAAAGGAATTTAATGGTTTGGATTTTTCTTCAGCGAAGTTTTGTTCCTTACGGTTTGAAAGCTGAGATTTACTTTCATTCAGGTTTTGGTTTTCAATTTGATCTTTTTTTCGTTTTTCTTTTTCTTTTTCTTTATCTTTTTCTTTTTTTTTTTGTTTTTTGTTATTTTGATTTCCATTCTCTTTAATTAGTTCATTCAAATCTTTTAATTCATTTTCAGTTTGGTTTCCATTATCATCATTGCTAGAGTTTTGTTTATCATTTTCTTGTAATTCCACTTCGTTACTCATTAGTTGCTGGTGGTGTTGAATTAAAACTACAATTGCTTCATTCTGTTTTAAAGTTGATCTTCCAACACCATCTATTCTTAGTTCTCTTCCTTCGAAATTGTCGTGTGGTGGTAAAAATGTTTTAATATATTCATTCTCTCCATTTTCATAAAATTCTCCTACAGTCGGATACATTTTAAGTGGCGGTTTGGACATCTTGGTAGTGTTTTTTTTTCAGTAAAAAAAGTTATTTAGATATTTTAATACTAGAAAAAAATGAAAAGTCAAGAGAGATATTGAACTTGAATTTGTTAACAACAAGTTTTAAATCTATATTTGAACTTGAAACTTTGATTTAAGGTTTAGGTTGTACCTTTTCTTTACTCTTTTTTGAGAAAATAATTGAATCAAATTGTTTGCTTGGTTTCCAAAATTATTAGAAAATAAGGTGGTAAGTTTTGACTTGTAAATTCATTAAATCGATTTTGTATGAGAAGTTGATTTTATGAATTGGGACTTTGACGATTTATTTAATTTGGAAGAGGCTTTTTTGAAATTTGTACTTATATGGTTTTATAAATAGCGAATAAAGAAATTTTTGTAAAATTTTTTAAACTCTGTATATAAGAATAAGGTTAATATGTGTGGTATTAGCTTTAAACACTTTTTTTCCTTACTTTTTTCAAATAATTGTCCAATTTATTTTTCTATTTTTTGTTTAATTATAGAAAAGGGACTATAACTCTACAAAAAAAATATCTTTTAAAATCCTAGATCTGCTTTTGTTTAATTAAATTCATCAGATTTCACTTAAAATTTAATCTATTTAAACCAATTAAATTGTAATGCTTGAAATAGATTCTTTTTTTAATAAGAAGATGTTTCAGGAATTGATATAACATTTCAAATTACAAAAAATAGAATAAACTTATCAATTTAATTAGGTCTCATAAAATAATTATAAAAATAAAGAAAATCTCAATTTTGTTATATAAATTGTTCATAATGTTATTTAGAAACTGATAAAAGTTAATAAAAAAAAAAAATATAAAATTTTGCAATATATTGTTGTAAAAAATTTATAAATTTTTAACTGGTTGTAATAGACAAAAGAGCTCAAAGATTGTTTTATTAGGTTGTTTTATAGAGGAAAAATGATTTTTTTTTTTTCATTTCAAAATTAAAAAAATTAAAAAGAAGTAATATCACTATGATTTTAATGGTACTTTTTATTAAATTAGAATTTATTAGTTTTAAAATGATGATATCTAAATAAAATATTTATTCAATTATAAAAAATGTTGTTAAAAAATCATAAACATTATCTTTAGAGATTAGTATCTACCACATATTAGTTTAAAATATAGTGTTTTGTATTGAAAGTAAATCTTATTTGGGTGTTATGGTTAAAACATCTCGAAAAAAAATCAATTTGTAAAATAGTGCTATAAAATGATCTTCACAATTAAAGTAGATTGATCCTTTTATTAGCAAAAAAATCCAAGAATTTTTGAAAATAATCTCTATTTTCTCAGAAATTGCTTAGGAAACTCAAAAGTTGAATAACCAATATGTGGATTATAAAGATTCAATAAATATTTCTTAAATTTGTCAAGACAAATTTAAACTAAATTTCATAATTTTTAACAAAGTTAAAACTGTTCCAACAATCACAATAATACAATTACATTCAAATTGGAAATAATTTTGATTTTTTGCAAAATATGAAAATCATTTTTTCATCTTAAAGTTATTATTCTCATTTCATTTTTTAAATTATATAACCTATTTTGCAAGATTATTTTTTTTTTCAACAATTGATATTAGGTTAAAGTTGTGTAATTCAAAATAGAAAAACTCAAATAAAATTAGTTGATGGTATTTAATTTTTGATCAGTCAATATTCCTATTAGAATTTAAAAAAATTCACCACAACATCATTTTTTTGTTCTGCTCTCTCCTAATTTTTTTAACAGACCCATAATTTATTCGTATTAATAATTGTTTTTTTTTTGTTTTATGGGTATTGTAATTTATAAACAAGTGTTAATATTTCAATTAGTAAATTATTCTAATTTGATATTTCTATGCGAATTTATTAAATAAGATTTTTTTTTTTCAAAAAGTAAATTTTGATTTATTAAAAATTTTCAATTGGGGTTTAGATTAGTTGGTAAAAAAATCTAATTTTTATAAAAAAAGATTAATAAATATTGATATTATTGTTACTGGGGTAGTTCAACTTTTGATAAAAAAAGGGGGCTAGGAGTTTTATAAAAAGGAAATACAATTAAATAGTTTTAAGTTTTCCAGATTTATTAATTATTAGTTATTTTTTGAAATTAAAAAATTGAAAAAATAGTAATTATTTGGTTCTAAATATTCTTTTTTTATTCCTGGAATTTTATTATTACGAATTTCTATTTTTAAATTTTGTTAGGTAATTTCAAAAATAATTCTATTTCTTAAATAATAAAATTTGATTAAAATATTAAATAAAAAATTTCTTTGGCGTTTTAGACTTAGAATTAATAAAAAGGTGATTGTTTTGTTAAAAAAGTAATAAAATTTCAATATGATAAAAAAATTAATAATCCAGAAATGAACTTGTACTTTTTTAATTCTGTGCATTCTTATGTAGAAAAATATTAGAATCAGAAAAGTTTATTTGATTTCAACAGAGTTAATTTTTTATTTCTTCTTCTTTTGTTTTTTCTTCATTGGATTAATCATCTAGTTCATAAAAAATTTTTTTAATCATATTTTGTTTAATAAAAAATACTAAATTATTAATGTGTGATAAAGATATAGGATATCTAGTAAAATATAATATAAGTGTTTTTAGATTTATTTATTTGGTTATATAAAAAAAGTGAATTATTAAAAAATTAATGAATAAAAAATAATAAAAAATAATTTTCCAAGTATAATTGAATCGTACTTTTGAAATAAAATAATTGATTCAATTAATGTAATTAATTATTTAAATTTCTTTCCAATAATTTTGAAAAATCTTTTTTGAGTAATGCTATTCTGTTTTTTTGTATTTTGATATTTAAAAAATATTATTTGATCTTTTTTTTAAAAAAAAAATTTCAAAAAAATTAAAGTAAAATTCTTGAACCTAGGGTTCTTTGGATATTATATTTTCATTATGGGAAAATTTTGATTAGTCTATTTTGCTTTTATCCTTTCACAAAAAATTCTGAATGGGTAAAAAATTGTCAAATTTATCATAATTAAAAAATGGTATGAAAAGGGGAAAGGCTTTCAAATATTATTTTTCTTATTTTTAATGGTAAATAAAGATATCTGTAAAAGTGAAAATACTAAAACTGAAATAATAAATATTGCTAACATATTTAAGGAATTTTTTACGAATAGAAAAATTCTAAAATTAAAAAAAATCTAAAAAATTCACTTTTACAATCGTTTACAACTAAAATTCAAATTTGTTAAAATTATATAGCTTTAAATTTAATTTGATATTTTTAATTCTATTTTATTTCAAAAATCAATCTAATTTTTTAGTTAGGTTGTTGTTATTAAAAAGAGTGAAAAATAAGAAAAATAATATAGTAAACTTTTAGGTTTTAAAGAGAGTGTATGACGACTAAATGAGAATAAAATTTCATTTCAATTTCCTTCTCACTTTTTGGTACATTAATAATTTCTTAAAATAGATAAAAATTTTCATTATCCATTTATTTGCTTATTTCTTTTTTATTCAAAACCTTAGAATTTTTTTTGGTTGAAGGGGTAACCCTAAATCAAAGGATAGAGTGAATTAGTTAAACCAAATAATCATATGATAATGAAATCCTAAATACAACTTTTTCAGGTGAAAAGGGTGAAATAAAGTCTAAAAACACAGTTAGAAGAGTTTTGTAATCCAAGTAATATTTCCAAAATGAGAATTTATTTGAGAAAAAATGAAAAATTTACACAATTTTTACTTTGTTAGATCAAACACAATTTGTTTTTAATCTTTTAGAATTTCCCATTACAACTTTTTGACCTCAATGTAATTCCTCTAACTGTGAGACATATTATTGACATTTCCTTTTACAAGTTTGGAATGTTCTCATATTTAGAAATGCGTTTAAAATCCCCAAAAACAATTTTTTTTGTAATTATTTTTTTTGCTATTGTCAATTTCCTTTTCATTGAAAAAGAAAGAAAAAAAGTATGTTAAAAAGTAAAGATTATAAAAATGTGTTTTTTTTTTTGTCCAATTTCTTCATATTGAAAATTCTATTTGAGAAGTGAAAGTGAAATATCACAATAACTCAACACTCTCAAGAGTGGGAAATGTAGTCCTTAATTGAAGAAATCCAAAATATTAGTAAATTTTTATTATCAATCTTACGTGTAATAACTCAAGATTCCAATCAATTCGGACATTCATTTTGTTTAAAGATTCTTATCAAACTTAACATCATTTTCAAAGAATCAAATTACAAAAATACCAAAAGTCATTTTTTTTTACTTGTAATCAAAAAAACAAAAAACAAAACTTTTCAAAATGTCTACCTACACAATGATCTTTAAATATATAGTTGTTGGAGGTATGGGAACAGGAAAAACATCGCTTTTAAATCGATTTATTGATGATGAATGTATGTTCACCGATCTTTTCGCTTTTTCTTTATTTTTTTTTTCCTTCTTCTTTAATAATTTCTATTAACCATTCTTTTTTTCTTTTTTTCTCGTTTTCTCGAAACTAAAATTCATACACTCCTTTTGGCATAACTCTGGTTTTACTTTATAGTTTATACTGATTGTCCACATACCATTGTAAAAAATTTTTTTTCTTCATTCTTTTTTGTTTATCCTACTCCACCAATCCGAAATATTGAACTATTGACTTTAAATTTAAATCTATTATGCCAAACAAATACCATTTGTTTTTGTGTTTAAATAATTGACAGGGAATTGAGTTTGCTGCAAAGGTTGTACCCGTTAGTGACGAACGAATTAAAGTTCAAGTTTGGGATACAGGTATTGGATCTTTACAAATTATTTTTTTTCTTTTTATTCAAATTTTTTTCAACCAAACATTTTTTTAAAGGAACAAACAATTCTTTTTTTTTTTTCTTTTATTATTTTTTTCCATCTATGCATTAAAAAAAAAAAAAAAAAAAAATAAAAAAAAAAAAAAAAAAAGCTGGACAAGAAAGGTTTCGAGCAATTACAAGATCTTATTTCCGAGGAGCTGTTTGTACACTTTTAGTTTATGATGTTTCAAGGAGAAAATCTTTCAATCAATTAACAACATGGCTAAATGATGCACAAAATTTAACAAACCCAAATTCTCTTATTTTGTTAATTGGGAATAAAATTGATCTTGAAGAAAGAGTTGTGACAAGAGAAGAAGCAGAAGAATTTGCACAAGAAAATAGTAAGTTTCTTTTTCCATTTTTTTAATTATTTATTTTTGTCTTGCCTTTATTCATTTTGTTGATGTTTTTCTTTTTTAATTCATATATTGTAAAATTCAAGTTAATTTAATTTAAATTTTATCTTAAGGTTCAAGAATGAAAATCTAAATTTAAATACTCAAAAAATGTTTATTATCAATTACCTTTGTGAAGATCTTGAGTTTTTTTCATTCAACTAATTAATTATTATGAGAGAAAAGAATCTAAAGTCATTTTAAAAAAAATATGAATCAAAAGTTATCAAAAGGATCTTTAAAACAGTCGATAATCCTCAGTAAACCTCTTTTTTGTAAATATATAATAATAACCTATATGTCACTTTTTTTCAAATTGCTTTATCGAGAAAATTGAAATTAAATTGTTTTTTTTGAATAATTGGAAAATGAGAGTACCTAACATACAAACTTTTTTTTTAAAAAAGTTAAAAATACTTAATTGATTGTTTTAACAAAATAAACATATCAACATGCGTAAATAAACCTCTTTTAAAGCTATAATTTGAATTCAGCCCTATTATAAACTTAAAATATTTTATTTAATACAAAGTTATTTTTAAAGAATCGATAGAAGAATTGATCAACCAATTACAGTCAGCTACAAACTGTTGGGAATTCAATCAATTCTGAAAAATGAAAAAAATGAAGTTTTAAAAAGTTCACACCATACTACAAAAAAATCGAAACTTTTACAAATATTTGAGCCTTTTCCAAAGCCTTGAGATAATTTCAAATACTTTAAAACACTTTCCATGACTCTTAAAAAGGGTGAAAAGATTTGTAAAAGTCAATGAGATTTTTTGTAGTGTAAGGTATTTCCAAAAAAGTGGGGAATTTTTTTTTACATTTCATAAAAAATCATCTTTGTTAGTGGTGATATTTGTTAATTGACAATACCATTTTAAGTTAAATATTAATACCGATTGAATCAATGACTAAGGTATTTATTTCAAAATATGTTCATTGCGATATTTCCAAAAAATGAAAAAAAAAAATAGTATTTTTTTTGGAGAAAACAATGTACGGCCAATTTCAATAAAAAACTGGAAATATTGAAACGGCACAAACGATTTTTTAAACAATCAAATGTATTTAAATGTTTTCAATTCTATTTGAAAATTTGTTGAAATTAAAAAAGTTATGAAAACAATTTTTTGTTTGGATCAAAAAGAAAATAATAAACACCAATTTTTACCCCTAAGAAATATCAGATAAAATCAGGATCAGAAAATTTAAATAACTCTTATTGATGTAATGTCAACTAACAAAAAAATTGAATTATATTCAAGAATCAATAAATGATAGTTAATGATTTTGGTATATTTAAATACTTTTTTGAAGATTGAGTTTAAAAGATATATTTTAAAATAAATTTGCCCCACTTTCTTGGAAATAGCTTATTCAAAAATTTTTTTTTTTAATTGATGTTGAAATTTTTTCAAAATTTAATTCAAACAAAAAATGATTTCTTCGAAACAAAGGTATTTTTCCCATCAAGCTTTCAAAAACTTGAGATATTTTTAGATTTATGATTAAAAAAATGATACTAAAAAAAAGAACACGAATAAAGCTTGAGTTTCTTTCAGATTTTTCAGATAATTGAATACAAGTTTCAATTATGAACAAATTTTTGAAAATAAGAGGAATGAAATGAAAAAAAACAAAAAAGTTCGGATACAAAAAAATTTGGTTGTGTACAAAATTCAAAAAAAATCACATCGGTTTTTTTTTATTTCAACTTTTTTAAATCAATTTTATAAATTTTCCAGAACTACCAAACAATTATCTTAGTTGAGTTTTGATTGAAAATACCTCTTTATACGTGAATAAATTTTTGTTGAACAACAAACCAATCTTCAAAACAAATTGTTTTTTTTAAAAAAATAAACAAAAAAAGAAAAAAATTAAAATAAATGATCAGATCAAAAGGTTCTTTTCTTTTGGTTTTAATTTCGTTGACAGATTTATCAAAATTAACATTAATAATAACAATAGCTAAGATATTTCCAAAAAAGTGTGGTGGTAATTTTTTTTTAAATTTCAAATAGTATTCTATTTGTAACTATTTCTATTCATAAATTAGTAAATTCAAATAAAGTGAAATATAAATATTGATTGAAGCAGTACCTATTGTTTGTATTTCAAAATGAGTTCTTCAAAATATTCTCCAAAAAAATGAAAAAAATTAAACATTTTTTTAGCCCTAGTGGATAATGAAAAAAAGTCCTAGTGGAGAATGGAAAATAACCCTAGTGTATAATTAAAAAAAAATGTGAAATCTTTAAAAAAATTATTAAATAAAATTTTAAGGGATTAAGGGTAAATAAGAGAAATTAAAAACTCTCCCAATAAAAATAAACAAAAAATGAATAAAAAATAAACATTTTTTTTTGTACAAAACGAGGTATTGGTCAATTTCAATAAAAAAAATAGAAATATGATAAGTACCCAAACAATTCTTTACACAACGAAATACAGTGATCCGTTTTTCATTGTCTTAGAAATTTTGATCGATAATGAAACGTCTTGGAAAAAAAATTGCTTCAATCAAAAAGAAAAAAATAATTGCAAAATTTTCACACCTGAAAAATATCATATAAAATTGAGATTAGAAACTTTCATATCTTTTTTTTTTATGTAATGTCTTTCAGACAGAAAAACAAATTGAATTGACATGATATGAAAATTCTAGATTAAAGGTGAATAAAAATTTTAAATATCGAAATAGTTATATTAGAATTTTGTTTAATAAAAAGATTTTTAAAAAAATATTTTCCCTTATTTTTACGAAATTAGCTTATATTTAAACTTTAGTTTAATTTTTTCTATTATTAGACCTAATATTAATATTTATGAATATTTTTGTACTTTCCAACAGGAAAATAAAAGATTTTTATTTTTTTTTTTGTTTCCTTTACTTTAACTTAATTAATAAATTGTTTTATTTTATTTAATTTTTAATTTTTGTATTTTTAAAAATAAAAACAAATAATAATGTAGATCTTTTATATACTGAAACTTCAGCAAAAACTGGTGAAAATGTTAATGATGCATTTATGGATATGACGAAAAAAGTTTATAAATTAGTAAAGGAGGGGAAATTAAAATTAACAACTACACAAACAGAAAATGAAATGGATCTTCAAACAGATAACAAACCAAAAAAAGATTCTGGTGGGTGTTGTTAAAAAAAAAAAAAACAGCTAAATATAGGTTCGGAAATTTCACTCCTTTAAAATAAAGTTGACTTTTTTTTTTATTTTTATTTTTTTATTTTTATTGTTTATTTAATTTGTTGTTTTATACTTGGTAATGCTTATTAAATCTCTTAATCTACAATTAGCAAAAGATATATTATTTTATAAAAATGATAAAATGTTTGTTATAAAATGTTCAAAATAAATAATTATCTAAAAATTTTTTTCTTTGAAAAATTTATATTTGTAACTTAATTAAATACTCTTTATGAAAATAATATTAAAAGTGTAAAATTTAAAAATATTTGTTTAAAATATTCAAAATTATTATTTAAAATTAAAATCAATTGTTAATTTTCTCAAATTTCGAAAAAGTACCAATGGGTTAAATTGATATTCATTGTCTTTTAAAAAATAAAAAATATTACAATCCATATCGGAAAAAAAGAAATTTGTAAAAAACGCGATTATTGAACTAATTATTAAGAAAATTTGAATCATAATATTTGGTACTGTGGAAAATATACTCTAGATGAAACAAAGGTGTTTTTTCCCATAAGAGTTTTATTTTATTTTGTTTTTTTATATTTTATTCAAAATACTTTGATTTTATGATATTTAGTTGATTTGTGATGTAACTTTTTTTCTTCTATTTCCACTCTAGATAATAATTTTCAACAATGAAAGTTCTTTGTAAAAAATTAATTTGATATTATGATTCCTGAGATATGAGCCTACAAATTATTGGAAAGATTTACTAATTTATTATTATTTTTTTTTTTTTTTGAGATGAAATAAAACTCTCGAGTTTAATCTTTGTAAATCAATCTCAATCAATAGTAACTAGAAAGTTTAAATATTTTCTCTGAAAAATTATTCGATGACTTAATATTAATATTTCTATAGAGAAATATCAATAAATAGAAACATTTCGTTGAACCTAATTTTTCATATTAATATCTTGGAATGGAAGAATTTATAGTTTTTTTTTTTCAAAAAAATATGAATTCAAGAATTTGTGGATTATTGAAGATTAATTACCTTGGAAATAATCCCAAGTAAAAAAGTGAAAACCTTCATCTGAGACACTGTTCTAATTTTGGATCAAGAATTCATTTAAATTTAAAAACTCAGCTTTTGATTTCAAGAAAGGTATGTATTATAAAAGAAAGATAAGTTGGAGAGAGACACAAACTTTTTTCTAATTATTATTGTTTTTATTTTGAGTGAGAAATTAATTATATTCATACATTCAATTAGGTTTGGTTGGTATTTTCCTTTTATTTGTTAAGTGTTCTAGGTTTTTTTGAGGTTTTCTATTTTATTTCTAAAGTGTTCTAGGTTTTTTTTACTTTAGAAATAAACCGAAAATTTTAATAAATTTTTGGTTTATTTATAAAGTAAAAAAAGCCTAATGAAAATCTATTGATTTTCCATATAAATAGAAAACTCAAAAAAACCTAACGAAAATCTATTGTTTTTACAAATAAACAATAAATTCAAGAAACCCTATATTAGGTTTTTTTCAATTACTGAAAGGATTTAAAAAAATTTTGAAAATTTCGGTTTATTTCTTAAATTAAAAAAAAACTAACATTATATTTTCCAGAATTTAAAAAGATTGAGTAAAATCTTTTTATTTTACTTTATTATTTTGAATTCTGCTAAATTTGGACACTATCTGTCACTCATGGTGCTTCACGGATTTAGAAAATTTTATTTCAAAATCTCAATAAATAATCATAATTTCCTTAATTGTTAATGAAAAGATAAATAATTAATCTTCTTTTTTGTATATTATCTCACATATTATTCTTTCATTTATTATTATTTTTAATTATTTGAATTAAGTCTTTAATAAAAATTATTTGTTTTTATTTTTCTTTCATAGAATAAGTAGTCACATAAAAAATTATTGATATCTTTTTCTATTTCTAAATTGAAATATTTTTTATATAAACACTAGAATAGCTGTTTAGATAATTTCTAATGTTTTTTAATTTTAAAATAAAAGTTAAATCTATCCTTTTTAAATATTTGTTATCTTTAGTTTTTTTTAAATTGAAGTAATTTTCTTTTTATTTCTTAAATTAAAAACGACCTAATTATCCACAATATAACTTTTTATTTTTAACATCTTTATTTTTACAATTTATTATTATTTAATATTTATTTGAGGGTTTTGTTTTCTTTTTATCAAGGTGAAGAGTTACAAAGCAAAAAAGATCAAGTGATTAAGCGAAAATGTTATTAAAACAGAAATTAGAAAATATGTGTAACTTGAAAATAAAATCAAAAATGTAAAGGGAAAAAAGATAAAATTTTAAAGTTGATCAGAGGAAAAGAGAAAATAAATTACAACAATTAACCAAACTAATCTATGAACATTAATAGATCAATGATCAAATTCAATTAAATTAACCAAAAGTATCTTTAACTTGATTTTTGACAGTTGTAAATTAAAGATTTTTTTTTTTTTTTTAATTTATACCAAATGATTCTTATTATCTATTTTATTTTTTATTTTGACTTTTTCTCCAGAAAAGATAACTTTGGTATACATTTCTCATAAATAAAAGTGAAATTAATATTTTTAACTTATATACCCGAAAAGGAAACTAAATGATATATATGTATATAAATAGGGTAATAATAATTCTTCGATAGCAATAATAAATATTTAAAAACCTTTAAATATTCTTGACATGTCCATATGGATCTGTGATATTATTAAAGTTCCCTAATTGGTTTATATTTTAATTTAATAATTATAAGTTTTCTTTTTTCCAATTAATAATATCCTTTTTTTTTTTTTTTTTTTGGAAACATGATTTTTTCTGATATATATTTAAACCCTTGATAAAACTAGGAACTTAATTTTTTTTAAGTTTATATGTTATTTTAGATATTCATATTTTTACTTGTCTCATTTATTTGCCTTCTTTTAAATCTGTATCTTATTAATTAGTTATGTATTTGATTTTATTGTTTATTCTTGGAGAATATTTATTAATTTTTTATGAATTGTTTGTATATCCATAAATCTATCCAGTTGAAATCTTTTTGATCAGATTAAAATCAACCTACATATAAAAATATATCAATAATTTATATTATTTTGGACATTTGTAATTTTACTCCATTATCGAATTTTTCTTAATTTATAAATTTTTTTATTTTTTTATTTAATAATTATCTTTGACTTATTTACAGTTTTTTTGTAAAAACTTTTTTCAAGTTAAATTTATAAATATTTTATTTCTGATGATCGATTAGATTAAAAGTTATATCAATTTTTTGATTCACTCCAACTTCTTGGATAATTTACTAAATTAATATTAATTTTTTTAAAAATTTCGGTTATTAACGATTAATAATTTCATTAGTAAAATTAATATATCTACAAAACATTTGGGGGGTGAAGAACTGAATACTTTATTTATTTTTAATAAATATATGAAAGTTAAATCTATAAATTTAAGTAGAAAGAGGATTTCCATGTAAACCCCTAATTCCTTCTTTTTTGTAAATTTTTTTGTAACCAATTTTTTTTTTTTTAATTTACAAAATATTTATTGAACACAATTGAACAAATAATGACTAATTGTATTAAATTATATTTTAAATTCTTTTTTTGTCAATAAAAAATTTTTAATTTTTATATTTCCTACTTGTAAATATATATTTTTTTTTCAAATAATAAATTTAGTAACATCTTTTTTTTAGAGATAATTATTTTTATTTTTATTTTTTTTTTATGAAAATTAAAGTGCAATTTTGATATTGAACTTCAAGAGTCTTCGATTCTTTGATAAATAAATTTAAGAAAAAATCTTGCCAATAATTATTAATTGGGATTAGTCGAAGACTTGAGGATATTACTTTATGTCACACTTTAAGGATAAATAAAAAATTTCTTTCTTTAATAAAAAGAAATATTTTTTCGATTGGATTATTAATTCATTGGATAGTTTTTTTATTATTATTTCAAAGATTTATTTTATAAATTGAATTCTAAATGTGTTTAAAGGGTTAACTGTCCTGTTTATAAGAGTTGTTCCTAACTGTAAATACAACACTTTTTAAAACCTTCTGTTTCACATTTTTTTAAAATACCCTGAATTTTATTATTTTGTAATGAAAAAGATTTAATAAAATATTCAATCACACTTTAAGAGGTAAAGAAAATAAAGGTCAATATATATTTGGGATTTCATAACTCTTTCTATCTTTTGTAGATGTTAGTGAGTGTGTTTTTTTTTTTTTTTTTATTAAGGATAGACATATTAAATGAATTTTACCAGATATATTATAATCACCCCTCTTTTATATTAGTTAAAATTAAAACAATCTTTTATACCAGAATAAAAATAAATTATTTTTTGGTTTTTTTGGGGATTTTTTTTTTTTTGATCAATTTTTAAAGCCACAATTAGCAAATCCCTTAAATATAAACACAGAAGAATTTTATCCAATTAATTTTTATTTAGGCCATTTATTAGTACCAGTGTGTTAATAGCCCAATAAATTTTTATAATTTTCTGGTAAATCAAAATTCCAAAACTAGTCTACTTTTAGGCCAGAGATATTTTGAATAAAAACAAAATATAAAAACAAAAAAAAAATAATTAATTTATCTAAGGATGATTGGCTGTGTTCAATTTTACTAAAACAAAAGGCTGGTGTTTGTAATGAAACAAAGATGTTCATTAAAGCCACCCTTAAGTAAAACATACTTTTATATTGAATTTTACTTACAAAAGTTTTTATTTTAAAAAGTACTGAACAAGCTTTATCTCAATTATTATCGAACAAAAAAAGTTTGTAAACGACTTAGTATTTATGAAATGTCATGAATTTGAAGAGATAGTTTGATTATCATGCGCTTAAATTAAAAATTCTGGAATATAGATTATTTCTCATTTTTTTCTTGTTTGTGAACTTATTTCCTATTTATTTTTGTTTATTCCCAAGAATGGCTTTTCAATTTAATTGGCCAAAATTCACTAAAGAGGATCATCTATATTACCAAAAAGAGCTTTATGACCTCATCTTTCAAAACATGATTCCTTTACCAATCTTGTGCGACAACATTTGGATCACTTCACTGTCTTTTGGTGAATCGCCACCACAATTAAGGATCTTATCAATTAAACGAAAAAGTAAATATGAACTAACCACGTCTATTAAATTTAGTTACAAAGGAGACGCACATATCCAAATTCAAACTTGCCTCAATTTGAGTAGCCTCGGCAAACAAAGGACAACTCGTACATCATCAAGAATTAATTCACATTTTGGTGTTCTTTCTCAAAAGGATAAATTGGAATTACCAATCGTAATAAAGGTAAGCGAATTGTGGGTTGATGGTGTTATCACTATTTCCATCGATCCAAACACGGGTATTAAAATCCATTTTTTAAATAACCCTTTAAAAAATATCACAATTGATACAAATTTCAATTACAGTAAGGCAATCCATACCATCATCCAAAATTCAATCCCTTTTGTTTTAAACAAACTGTTTAAAGACGACCAATATGAAATCGAAATTCCTTTAAACGTCGACGATCCTGAATTCCAAAAAGTTTTACAACAAGCTTTTCCTTCGACATCAACAACAGATGAAACAAAGGTTAACAAATAAAAAAAAAAAAAAAAACAAAAAGAAAAACAATTTTCAACTCTTTCTAGAATTGTTGATTTAAGAGTTTGGTATTATAACTATTTAAAACTAAGTGTTCAATAAAAATTAAAAATCTTTTACTTTTTATTTTTAACACTACTTTCCAAATTATTATTTGGAGGCTTTTTTTTTCTTCATTTTGTGAAAAATTTTTGTTTTTTCTTGTTTTTTCGGCTTCCCTGACAGTAATTCCTTTCAATTACAATAGCTGGTGTATAGTTTAAATTGTGATCGTTTTTTGTTGACTATCTCTTTAGATCGAGATGAACTATCAATTGTTCAATTTTTAGGAATTTTTCAAATTGTGTCTGATCAAAGTCATAATAACAAACTTAGTGTTGAAAATCACAACCCAACCATAATTGATAAGATTTAATTTTTCCAAATGTATAATACGAATATAAGCGAATATACAAATAAGAACAATGGTGGTTGGAGTATGCACAACTGGTTTATTAAAATCGAAAATTTACTTTTTTTTTTTTAATTTGAATTTTTTTTTGTAAATGTTGCTCTTTTTCAATCCAAATTTCGGAATTTTTTATAATGCACTACTGGTTTGGTTTCAGTGGTTTTTTAATATTGGGATTGATTCCAAATTACTGGAGTATTTTAATTAATTATTATTAATATTTTAATAATTTCAGATATAGTAGGGAAAAAAATACCGGACATGAAAAAAATCCCGGACAAGATTTTTAATTGTGAATATTAGTAAAGTTTTTGTCTAATTTCAATGAAATCCTTATTATAAATAACCAATTTTTTTATGAGATTAGTAATAAACCTACCTAAAGTCCATCAAAGTAAGGTGTCTCTAGAATACTTGAGTAATTGTTTGATAGCCTAATGTTGATCAACTTTTTTTTAAAAACAATCCAGTTTTATTGAGGTTTACTAGAGTTTGGAAAATGATAATTTTTCTTCTTGTTTTTTGATTGGTTGAATGGTGTTTTGAACAAGTGTGATTTCATCAATCATCATTCTAATAAGTGGGGGGGTTATAATTGAAAAAGTTCGATTCTTAAAAAAAGGAATTTGATTGTAAATAGCTGAAATTACATAATAATTTTACTAATATTCACAATTAAAAATCTTGTCCGGGATTTTTTTCATGTACGCTATTTTTTTCACTGCTCTAATTGTGACTTGTATTATTAAAATTGTGTCACCTGCAAATATTTTAAACATGATGAACTACAATCTTTTCTTGTTTAAATTAAGAAATGACTGATAAATCGAAATATTAAAGGGGTGGGGGTGGTCTCCATCGATAACCTCATATTCCTTCTTTTTTATAATATTTTGGTTACCAAATTTTGATTATTTCATTTTTAATTTATTTAGTAAGAAAAAAAATTAAAAAATATATGGCTCGTTGTGTCCAATTATTTTTTAAAGATCGATTGTGAAAATAAAAATATTCTATAATTATATTTATTTTTGTAAGATTTTTTATTCAAATAATAAATATAGCAACATATATTTATGTATTGAATCTATGATTTTTTTTTTTTTTCTAAAGTGGGGAATCTGATACTAGATTCAACGAGTCTTTTAATTCCCTTATAAAAGAATTTTAGAAAGAAAATTGCTAAAATGATATTAATTAAAGTGTGTCTATAATTTAAATGAATTTGGTCATGTCATGCTTAAAAGATAAATAAAACATTTCTTTCTTTCATAAAATTTATTATTTTTTTCATTTGTGTTATCAATCAAACGGAAAATATTATTTTAACATTTTTTAAAAGAATATAAATTCTTTTTCATATTTTTTACTAGTTAAGATTTATATTTGTTTTTCTTGTCAAAATCTCTTACTGATTTATTTTTTTGATCTTTTATAAAATTATTAATATTTTCTAATACAAGAATATATATCTTTTATTACCATTGATTTTCAATCTTCACAATTTTTCAAATAATATTCTTTTATTAATTTTATTATTTTTATTTCAATTTTTTTACTAATTTCTTTACAAGAATTGAAATAACTATTTGATTATTTTTTTTTTATTTTAAAAAATTTTCTGACAGTGATTTTCTATTTTTATAAATTGTTTTCAAAATTGTTTCATTTAAATTCGTAATTGATTTGTATTATTAGTTTATACCGTTTTTTTATTTTTTTTTGAGTTAATTTTTTTAATTTTATTTATTAAAATCCAAAATGTCTGATTAAGTCCAAATAAAAGATAAATTTAATATATTATTTTAGATGATTTTTTTTCAAATAATTTTGTAATCTGAGAAATTAATTTATTATCCATAAATATTTTCAAAAGATAATTAAATAATTCTAAATTATCATTATTTATGTTATATACAATTCTTTATTTATGTGAAAATTATTTTTTAAATTGTTTAAATTGTTTTTATTTAATATGTCCTTAATAAAATTAAGCACTATTTTTTTATGATTAATATTTTTCGAGATCTAGTATTATAACTTAATTCAATTAATCACTGAGGATAAATTATTTTAGAATAAAAACACTCTCAACTTTTGAATATCGAAAATATTTTTTGAAATTAGTGTGCACTTTTTTATTTTTTTTTTGAAAAATTGGGGTTGAGAAAAGTTTGACATCAAAGAATAAGTTAATATATTAAATTAGAATGCTTTTCAAGAGAGTTTATCTTTTTAGTTTAACTTTTTTTTTAATTTTCCCATTTAAAACTAAAAAAAAAAAACATTTGAAGACCAAATTAGTCCCTTTTGTGAAAAGAAAATTCCCATTATTTAGAATTTGTTTTAGTAAATGGGTTAAAATAAGATATTGTATCTAAAAATATACATAATTTCAAGTGCGAATTCAATAATTTTGGCAAAAAATGTTTTCAAAAAATCGTTAAATTGAAACTTTATTTATTTTTATTTTTTCTTTTAGTTTTTTTAATTGTATTAATGGAAAGTATTTCATACTTTTTCAATTTTTAGTGTTTTTGTGTTCGTAGAGACATATTTTATCAATGATAGAATTATTTAAACTTTCTCAGAAATAGATAAGGTTTTTTAATCTATTTTAATAATTTTCCTTTTGGATCTAATAAAAATATTATTTCTTATTGTAAACTAAAATTCAAAATAAAGGGCCCAATTGTTTATTTTTTTTCTTTACTTTTTTTTATTTACTTTTTGACGAAAAACAAATATTTATCGTGTATAGAACTGAATATTAAAAACGGTAATTTTTTTATTATAATAGATAACAACAATTTGTAAAAATATTTTTTTTTCCAATTTTGATTTTTAATCGAACAATGATTTTGAAATGGGATTTATTATGGTCACATAATTAGTAATTTATATATAATTTTTATGTATGTAAAAAATTTTTATTAGTTGGTAATAAAAACCAATCTTGTATTTTTTTTTATTTTTTTTTGACTTGGTTAATTAATATCAGTTAATAAATATTTTTTTAATGATTATTAATATTTTGTTTTTCATATTAATTTAAATCGATATCCTTTCCATCTTACCTTATTTTCAAATTGATTACTGAGTTCAATTTTTACTAAAATATTATTAAGAAATCTAATAATTTTTTATAGTTTCATCTTTAACCCCAACGAATCAACTAATCACATAAATATTATCTCATTTTAACGTCCATATGATATAAATATTTTTTATATATAATCTGTTAAAATATTTTCTTATGATAGTGCAAATTTTAAGTTACAAACTTTTTAATAAATTCAAAGTATAATTAAATTCTATAAAATAAATGTTATATTGCAAATTGAAAAATCGACTGAACATAATTTTCTTTGGTTTTCCGAAAAATAGCCTCCCAAAAAAACAAATAAAATATTCAATTCCACAATTCCAATGGAAAATTAAGAATTGATGATTATTTCCAAAATTAAAATTTGTTTGAAAAGTTTGAGAATATAACAATTTTTTTAAAGCTAAATAAAAATTTTGAAAAATTTATTTTTCAACAAATATCCAAAACAAGGGTCTAAAGAATTTTTTAGGGAATAAAATATAGTTTTAAGAATTTAGTTCTTTTTATAATTTTGTTGTGATTAAACCCCCTAAAAACAGGCAATATGACAAGGATACCTAAATGATTTATTTAAACAATAAAATGCAGTTAAAATTTTTCCTTTTATTCGAAACTCTATCAAGATTAGATCTCTTTGTGGAAATATTTTTTTCAGATCAATAAGAAAATAATAATCTACCATTTTCACTCCTAAAAAAATATCATATAAAATTGAGATAGGAAACTTTTAGATATTTAATATAAGTAAAATTCGGTTTAAGTAATTCTATACTAATCAATAAATAATGGATGACAATTTTTGAAATTTAAATAATTGTTTTAGATAAAGTTTTTAAAAAATCTTTTAAAATAAAATTTTCGGAAATTTTTTTTGGAAATGACCAGTTTATTGTAATCTCCAAATTTCTTATATTGTATTTTCATTACATATCCCTCTGAATTTTAATTTTAAATATGGTTATTTATCCATTAAATTTTAATTATTTATCCGTCCAAATTAATAATTTTTTTGGAAATTTTTTTTCCATTTTGAAGAAAAATAATCAATCCCAAATAATTGTATAAGAAATTTGTAAACTGACCAATTCGATAAATTCAAGTTACTGTTATGAATAAAAAAAAAAAGGGGACAAATCAAAAAAGTGAAAAAATTTTTTTTTAAAAAAAAATTTAAAAAATTAATAATGAACATTTGCAAAATTAATAGAAATAACCAGAATTTTTTGAAGATAACAAGAATCCCAATGAGGATTAAAACATTTTAAGGTAATAATCGTAACTTTCAGATTTTCAATTATTTCAATTTCATCAAGATCCTTCAAGTAGAATGTATTAAAACTCAAATACTTTTTTTTTTGATTGTAAAGAGTGAGCAAAAATGAGAAAAAAGTTCATTTTTAGGACAACCCCTATCTGATAAATTATTAATTTCAGAAATAACCTTATATATTTGATCTGAATTATTCTGAGAGGAATTGAGAAAAACTTGATTCTTCGAAAGATAAATAAATTTTCAAAATGATCTATTTAGGTCTTTTCAATTTGTAGTTGAAAATCTAAATCGAACCTGAAAACATTATATTTTTAAAGTAATATCATCGAATATCAAGATCAAGGATTAAAGACCAAATGTAATTGTATATAATTCAAAAACAAAACCAAAAAACACTTATTTTTCGAATAATTTTTAAAATGACAAAGATAAAAAATAGTAATCAATCTTTTGGTTTTGGGTAGATTTAGTTTGAAAAAATAAAGTATTTGATCTTTAAGACATTCTTCGAGAACTCTCTTGATCACGATGAAATTGAAATAATTGAAAATCTGAAAGTTACATATTATTATTCTCCTTAAAAGGTTTTAATCCTCATTTGGATTCTTGTTATCTTCAAAAAATTTTGGTTAATTTTATTAATTTTACAAATGTTCTTAATTAATTTTTTACATTTTTTAAAAAACAAGAATTTTTTCACTTTTTTGATTTATCCCTTTTTTTTTTATTCATAACAGTAACTTGAATTTATCGAATTGGTCAGTTTACAAATTTCTTATACAATTATTTGGGATTGATTATTTTTCTTCAAAATGGAAAAAAAATTTCCAAAAAAATTATTAATTTGGACGGATAAATAATTAAAATTTAATGGATAAATAACCATATTTAAATTTAAAATCAGATTTGTTTTCTTGTAAGGAAAGCCTACCATGATTTAGGATCAATTACAATACTTCAAAAATTTGTAATTATTATTTGCTAGTATTTGTAGAATAAATGGTAAAAAGTTAAGCTTCTTTTGTCATTTCATGATTGTTCTTTTTCCAGAAGAGTTATGGACCTTTTGTGTTTTAATTTAGATTCGCTTTCTAATTATTTGATTCATTTCTATGGTTTACTGGATTTGAAGTTTAAATGGGATCGAATTTTGGGTGGTTTTTGTTTTTTTCAATTCTTCAGAATCTGTCATTCAATTTGATTTTGATTTCACAAGAGATTCCCAAACTATTACATATAACAAAAAAAAAAGAGAGCCCAAATTTCAATCTGTTTCTTTGAAATTTATTCGTAAAAGAGGAAAATCAAGTGAAAATTTTGGATCGTTTATTCTTCAAATACAATTAGACATTGAGTATAAATTGTGATTAACAAAGAAACGTAATTGAAATATTTCATTATTGAAATAAAAACACCTGTTGAAACTTTGTCCCCTATAAAATTCAATAATCAGTAATAAAAAATGTTAACAATTTTAAAATTTCTAAAATAAATACAAAAGAAAATAACAACACCATTGAAATTTCTTCCAAAGAACTATTTGAGAATTTGATCATTTAATTCTTTTATTTTTTGAAAAAATACAGTGATTGTTTTTTTCATTTTTCAAAACTTCTATTTAACATATCACTTTTCAATCTTAAAAGTCTGTTTACCAAGCATTTCCTTCAGGAATATTTTAACAAACATCTTTTTATAATGTTTCTTCTCGAATCAACGAATAAAATTCTTAAATAAAAATTGTGTTAAATAAATTTCTAAAAAGTAAATTAAGAAAAAAATTTTTTAATGGATTTTTGTTTTTTCTAAATCCTCATTTTTAATTTTTTCAATTATATAAACCGAAAACTTTTCTATCCTCACCCAGTCTTGAAGAAACCGAAAGTATTGCGATTCAAGAAATTTTTAAAGGTAATTATTTTCAAAAAAAAACTTTTTAAATTGATCACTTTTTTGAGATACTTTTGGTTGTCTTCAATAATACACTTGGTTATTGTTTAAAAGCTTTTTTTATTGAATTCTCGGGATTAAAAGTTTTTTCCAATCAAACATTTCTCTTATATTAATTAAATTGTGAATATACTTGATCTTGGTTAAAAATAGAGACAAAATTAAAGTAATTGTTTTAAAAAGTGGATAAGTTATGATTCAAAAAATTGAAAACAAACTGTTTAACCCAAACGTTTCAATCATTCAAGGTAACTTCTTTTTAGATTAATAATTTGCTCAATTTTCTAAGTGATTGATTTTTTTTATGTACAAAGATCTGTTTAAATTTGTTTTTATTTTGAAAAAAAATTTTTTTAATCCAAATTCTGTCAAATTCCAACAAGTTCTTTTCATTACTTTTCTTCTTCAAGGCAAATTCCTTTCAATTGAAATTGTTAATTTATTTTTAATTTACCTTCTTTGTATTTTTAATTTATTGACACTTGATGTCAAATGAAAAAGCACTCATATCCCTACTAAAAAGAAGGTGTCAAAATTTCTTATAACTTTTTGTCAGGTCTTTTTAAACAAATATTTTTATTTTTTCAATCATTATTTTTACTTTGTAATATCATTTTCAATTTTTTAATTTTTCATAAAGTTCTTATTTAACATGGGTAACGTTAATTCACACAAAACACTTTCCAAATCTTCTTGGAGAAAATATAAAAAGATGATTTCCAAATCAAAAGAGGCAATCCTTTTAATCGATGACAAAACAAATTTCACTTTCATTAATCGTGCAGCTTTAAGGATGCTGAATATCAAGAAAAATAAGAAAGTCAATATAACCCCCGCCATGATCTCTCCATTAAGACAAGAGCACCTTGGTGTTGATAGCAAGTCTGGTTCTGAGGCTGTTGTGAAACGTGTTTATGAGTATGATTATCTTATTTTTTAGATTTTCATTTTTTTTTTTAAAGATTGTTTTTACATTTTTTTGAGCAAATTAGAGATTCAAAAAAGATCTTTCTTGAATGATAATGATTGTAATAATATTATTTAATGAAATTTTGTTTTTTTAATTTCAGAAAAAAAAACCTCCATTTTCAGTATTTATAAAAGCTTTAGCTCTCTAAAAAAGTAATTTCAAAACAAGATCTTTTTGAAAAATTCATTATTATTCAAAAATATTCAAAATTATAATCTGAACGAAAAGAGAAACACAAACAAAGAATTTTGAAATCGAATTCATAAAATTTAAACCTATTTATTTTATTTGAAATTTTTTTTAATTTTCACACAATGCTTTCAAAAATAAAAAAAAATTAATATTTTTCTTCAAATAGGAGTAAAACAGGAAAAATAGATTTTATTTGGCAACACCAAACAATAACAGGAGAATTATTTTATGTACGGGTTTATTTAACCATTTTAAAAGTCGAAGATCAAATTAATTGTCAAGTTATGTGGAGACCAGTTAGTGACCCAAATGATGAGAAGACGGACGGATCCATTGATCCAAGGTTTGTTAATATTGATGTGTCTGAAAGTGAAAATGGTTCTGAATCACAATCCAAAACCAGTACATTAGGAATGGAGTCTTTTTCAACCCAAACGAATCAGAACATTTCCTCAAAAATGAATAATACCACCACAAATACACAAAGGACAGAAATATTACTTGACGTTGGTGAAATTGATATAGACGACGAATTTTTAAATTTCCAAGACAAAGCAAAAAATATCGTTCGATCAACAAACAATTCAACCGCCGAAAAAAAAATAATTGAAGAGTTTCAAAAATTTGAAAAGATTTTTTATCAAGCTCTTGAATCTCGTGACGTCTATATTAAAAAGATATTAGAAAAAAGTCATACAGCAAAATCAGAATCAAGAAAAAAATATCGTGAATTAGGTTTGTTATTTTTTTATAATTATATATTTTTTATATCTTATTTTTGTGTTTTTTTTGGTATAGTTTGTTAATTTTGGAAAATTGAAATTTACCTTTTTTTTATTATTATTATTATTGAAATGCAACAAAAAATTTATCTTTTATCCCAATAGAAAATCACCTTCAAAAAATACTTGGAGATTTTAAAATAGAAAAACAACAAAGAGAAGAATCCGAGAAACAGAATCAAAAAATGAAATTGCAATTAAAGGAAGTTAAATCTGCTCTTGTTAAACAAAAGAAAATCTTTAAAAAATTAACTAGTATCATAGTAGAAGAAAATGTTGAAAATAATACAAATAATTAAAAAAACAAAACAAAATAACAGATCTATTAATCAATTCATCAAAAACTGAAAATATATAATTATTTGTTTAATAATCCTATTTTTTTTAATTAATTTATTTTATCAATAATAATGTCTTATGGATAATTTTAATAATTTTTATTTTTAATTTTGTTTTAATGTCATGTTTTTATTTCGATCAGTAATTGTTCTTCTGGCAATTAATTGTCAAGATTTTTTTTTTATTTATTTTTTTACTGTTTTTTTTTTTTCTTTATATTGGGAAGAAGAGATACAAAGGAAAAAGATCAAGTGGTTACTTGCTAATACTGTGACACTGAAACATAATAGTATGAGTAACTTGAAAATAAAAAAAGAAAAAGCAAAGACTATAAAAATAACAAAGGTAAAAAGCAAATCAGATCAAAAATTAAAAGTAATTACAACTATTAAAGAAGAAACCTCCCCAAGTGAACATTCATCATCAATTATCAATTTAAAGTAAATTAACCAAAAGTAGTCTGAATTTGATTTTGGGTGTATCCTTAATCCAAGATATTTTTGGTTTTTTATAGATGGTTTTATACCAAATGATTCTTATAAATCCGTTTTAAATTTCTTTTTTTATTTTGTTTTTCTTTTTTTCGTTTTTCTTTTCAGTTTTTTCTTTTTGCTTTTTGGCTAGAAAATAATTAGGGTATATTCTTCAAGTAATAATAATCCTGAGAACTATAATTTTAGGCTTAAATTCCCTTTGAGGAAATAAAAGTAAAAATGCATCATAGAGGTTAATTTACACTCGTTAGATACTAATAATTCGGCATTTTTTATTCATACTTTTTAGCTTTGAAATTCTCAAAAAATAATAATTTCAAAATATATTTTCTTTGTGGGTATAGTTAACAATTTGTTTCTAGGGAAGGGTATCCAAAAAAACAATTTTTTTTCAAATATCATTTATTTATAATAATTCACCTTTGAAAAAAAGAAGAAATTATATGGATAATACACACCAAAGAATAATTGATATCTAAAGTGGCCAAATCTGTAAAATCGATACATTTTCTTAAAAATTTATCAACTAAAAATTCTGAGAGTTCGATTGAGAAAAACTATAATTTTCATTTTGATCTTCAATTGGTATTTGAATAATAAATAGAAAACATTTTTCACTTCATTTTTCATACTTTTCTTTTAGAAATCAAGACCCCAAACTAAGTAGGTTGGGATTTGTCGTCTTTATTTGAAATGGAAATCTAAATAATGTGGATATTTTTCATAAACTAAAATTCAAAATTTTCCACACAGATAAAACATTCCAGACAATCACATAATACAATTTCATTCAAATTTGAGAAAATTTTGATTTTTGTAAGTTATGAAAATCATTTTTTTATCTTTTAGTTTTTGTTTTCATTTCATTGTTTGAATTACGTAATTTGTTTCGTTCGATTAAAAAATTTTTTTCAACCATCGATATTAGGTTAAAGTCAAGTTTTTCCAAATGGAAGAACTCATATAAAATTAGTTGGTAGTATCTAACCATTTGATCGATCAATATTCCTAATAGAATTTCAACAAATTTACTAATGTATTTTTTTGTTTTGCCCATCTCCAAAATTTTTAACACACCCTAGATTTATTTGTATTGATAATTATTTATTTATTGTTTTGTGAGTATTGTAATTTATAAACAAGTGTTAGCATTTCAATTAGTGAATGGTTCTAATTTGGTATTTCTTCTTTAATTGATTAAATAAGTTTTTTTTTTCACAAATTGAATTTTGGTGTGTTAAAAATTTTGAATTGGAGTTTATTTATTAATCGAATATCATAATGAAAAGATCGAATAAAATTCCAAAAGAAATCAATTAAATTTTTCTCAACAATCATTTTTATACTTTCAATAACACGTATATAACACATTTTTAATTAGTGGACATTGGCATCTCAGTAAAAAAAAATACAAAACAAATATATTATGTGTCAAAAAAAAAAAAATGGAAAAAAAAAACAAAAATGTGAAAAAAAATATTTTTCAGTTTGTTAACAGTCCCAAATATTTTTTTTTCAGGTATAAAAATGAAAACATAAGTTGTTAAAAATCCTATTATTTTAGTTATTTATTTGTTCAAATTTGGTTTAAAATTGATTTTCTCTTTTTAATAAAATAATTTTTTATTTTTTTATTTTTTTGCTTGAAATAAAGAAAGGTATGTATATTCCCTGAACCATAAATAACATAATTTTCTTTGAAAAAAAAGATTTAATACTTTGAATTGTTATGAAAAGATTCCAAGGGATATACTTGAGAAACAACCATCTTAGAAAGAAAGGTTTATAATTAAAAAATTTATAATAGTCCCCAGTAAATAAAAATAGTTTAATATATGTTCTTAATAAAATTAAGCACTATTTTTTTTCTGATTAATATTTTTCGAAATATAGCTTTATAACTACATTCAAATAACCACTGGTATAAATATTTTTAAAATAAAAACACTCTCAACTTTTGAATATCAAAAATATTTTTTGAAATTAGTGTGCACTTTTTTATTTGTTTTTGAAAAATTGGGGTTGAGAAATTTTAGAAACCAAAGAATAAGTTAAAATATTGAATTAGATTATTTTCCAGAGAGTTTATCTTTTTAGTTGAACTGTTTTTTTAATTTTCCCAAATAAAACTAAATAAAAAAAAACATTTGAGGATCAAATTAGTGCCTTTTGTGAAAATAAAATTCCCATAATTTAGAATTTGTTTTAGTAAATAAGCTAAAATAAGAGAGTTTATCTAAATACATATATAATTTTCCAGTGTGAATTCAATGATTTTGGCAAAAAATGTTTTCAAGAAACAGTGAAATTGAAACTTTATTTATTTTTAGTTTTTCATTTAGTTGTTGTAATTTTTTTAATGTAAGGTATTTGATCAGTTTTCAATTTTTAGTTTTTTTTGGTTCGTAGGGGCATATATATATATATATATATATATATATATATATATCATATTCATAATTGTAAAAATTTAACTTTTAATTCTTGTGTTTTTATTGATTTTCTTTTCGAAATTTCAACAAAAGAGTTTACAAAAGGGAACAAAAGAGATACACCTCCAACTTTATGAAAACTTTTCTTTAAAAAAAAAAAAACAAAAAAAGGCAACAAATATACTGTATTAAAGACACAAAGTGGACAGGAATAAAATAAGAGATTTTTTTTGTTTAAATGATTTTTTTTATCATATTTATCCAACTTTTTGTAAGAATTTTGTGTTTCTCTTTATATAATCTTATTATTTTCTTTTTTCAAAACATTTATCCAAAATATTCCTTAATACTTTTCAATTACAAAAAATAAAATTCCTTTTTTTTAAATTATAAAATGGTAAATTTAGTTACGATTTGTTTTAATACTTTAAATACAACAATTCACGTTCAAACGTAGATTAAATGAATGGCTCTACTAGACTATAACAGATTAAAAATTCTCATCTTGCTGCTAAAATTATAAATTGTTTACTTAAGCATAAAATTATTGGTAATTAATGTTTTTTATTTTGAAAATCCGCAGTTTTATATATTAAAAAATTTTTAAATAGTAATAATTACATTTGTTTTTGTATATTTTTGGTTAACTCTGTAAATAATTAAAAATCCATAAAACAAAAATCTGTATTTATTTATTTTATCATTATTTATATGTGTAGGTGTATATAACTGAAGAGGGGTAAATTATACTCTTTTAACTGTTAGCTTTATTTCAAGTTTTTTGCATATTCGGAAAATCCAAGATCTTACTGGTTTCTTGTCATTTTCCAAATAAAACAGAAAACATAGTTACTCTAAGCTTTGTTTCAAAAATGGGGGCACATTTTTCAACAGAAAAAAAAATATTTTACTGTTGAAAGAAAAATGTTGGACAGAGAAAAATAGTTGGACAGCAATTTTAATTGGTAACATTACTGAAAATGATTTTTAATTTCAATTGTTTGTAAAATAACTAAAGAAAATAACAATAATCTACTTAGTAGAATAATTTTTAATGTAATTATACTTTTTCAAAAGCTTATCTCTTATAATCTAAAGCAAGTTTTTTAATTACGATTTTCAGAATTAATAGTAAACTTTACTAAAACTTGGATTTTTGCTAAAATAGCAAGATCTAATTTAGTTATCAACCATTCAAATAAATATTCTACACACACCGCAGATTAATGAACTTTTAACACATTTAAACCTGGATTTATATAAAATTTACCGAGTTATCAATAGGATTTGATTTTCAATTTTACAATGTTCCGAATTAAAAATGGTGTCCAACCATTATTCTGTGTCCAAAATTGTTCTCTCACCATAATTTATTTTTTTTTTGAATAATAATGTATTTTACTAAAAGTGTTTAGAGATGATAACTAATATAGACTAATAAATAAAAATAGAGTATAATCATTTTATTTTTTGAAAGACAAACGAAAAAAGAAAAAAATAATAATTAAAAAGTTTGCCACTAATTTTGAAATTGGGCTTTGAACACTTTCCCCGAACTTGTTTCACTTTTCAGAAATTTAAGCATAAAATCATAGATCTCACAATTATTAAGTAATGAAAAGCATTTCAAACCATCTTGGTTTAAGATTTATTTTGTTGGGATTTACTGGAATTTGAATTATAAACGGGGGAAAATTTTAACTTCATTTTTAATTATCTTTTTCAGACAAATACAACCCTCTACTTCTTTGAGAACTCAATTTAGCAAAGAAGACTCTGGGAAAGGAAGTGAAAATTGTTTCGCATTTAGAATTCAAATACCAGTATTTCATTTGAGTTCATTTTGTACTGTTATACCATCATTTTCTTGGAAGGGCGCGCCCACAAACAGAGAAAAACTAGAAATATTGCCATTCTATGATTTGTTGGATTTTGGTAATAAATTGATAAAGAATTTCTTAATTCTCAAAGAGGCCTGGGTGCTGCATATTTTTTAAAATGAAAATTTCTGTCATTGATTTTATGAAAAAATCGTTTGTAATCATTTGTCTTTTTGATAGGAACATCAATTCCTTTACCCCAATATTGCCAATATAAGAACTGATGGAATTCTCCAACTTTTTTTTATCAGTTTGAATATATTGTTCCATCTCCTCGCGGACGGCATTGAGGAATATGCCTGTGTCACTTCTGGTTGTGTCATGTTTCTTGAGAAAAATGCTTAAATAAATTGAAATTAACAAGTATTTTCGATTTTTGGTGTTATTCCAATCGATCTGTTTTAAAATCCTCTTTTTCATTTCGAGGTCATTGCCAGACAATCGGAGATTTATAAAGTGTTTACTTAATAAAACTGTTTTTGGAGATCCTTGAATAATTTCATGAAAATCTTGTGTTTCCTCGCAGGTGTATTTTGTGATGGAACAAAATTGATAAATTTGTGATAAATTACGCGGGGACGCTTTACTAGCCATTTGCTTCCATGCCCATTCCAAAAATTGATCCAGATCTGACTTAAATATGTTGTGTACCAATTCCAGATTCGTTCCTTTTTTCCCCAATAGGGACAACAGAGCTATATCTTTCCCAGTAAGGCTTTTACTATTTTTAAATTTTGTTTTCAATTGCTTGACCTTTCCTGATAAAGGTGTGGTGCACAATTTGTGGGTTCGAATAAACAATTTTATCATTTGGTTTCGTAGACAAATAATTTTTTTACTTGTTTGTTGTTCTTGACGAACCAAGACCGGTATTTGGAGATCTAGAAATTTTTTTTGGGTTGTTGTGGTGTTTGGTGATTGTTTCAGAATTTAGAAAAAGGAATCAAAAGTCTGGGTGACAGCTTGAAAAAAAAAAAAAAAAAAAAAAAAAAAAACTCACCTTCTTCACGAATGTTAAATTCGGTCAATCCGGCAGAATATAATTTAATTAAACCTAAAATATCGTCAATGACACCTATTTGATTCTCAATCCTCATATCTTTTTTTCTTTCCTGCAAAATGTCTTGAAGTTTTAAGATTTCGTTAATCATCCCTACAATTCTGAATTTAAAAATAAAAAGGAACAAAGAAAGTTTTGAAGAAGAAAAAATGATAAATGTGATCCAAAATTTTGGTGGAATTGGAAAATATGTACGAAGGTCTATTAAAAAAAAAGTTGGATTGAATTTGGAGTTATGTTTCTAAAGTAGTGTTTTTAAAACTGGGATATAACAATAATTTAACCCTTGTTTTTTTTTTTTTATCTTTCGCCATAACAAAATATAATTTATTGGAATAAAGTTTACCTGATACCAAATCAATTTTGTAGGTAAAATCCTTGATCTTTTCAGTAAATTTTAAATTACTATTGTCAAATTAAAGCATGTAAAAAAATTTAAAGCGTGTTCCAAAATAAAAAAAGTGTTTTTTTGTAATAGAAGTTCTATACATCAACCGATCAAAGAAACTGATAATAAACCCTAAAAAACTATGGTATTGGTTTCTTAAAAGTCTATTATTTAAAAAGAAATTCGAAAAATTAAGGATCAAATTAGAAAATTTATCTTAAAAAATAGAACAAAAGTTTAATCAATAAAATTAAAAAAATCAAAAAAAATTGAGAATTTTAGAAAATTTCCAATAAAATAAATTAATAATTTAATTTTTACTGAAAATATCCAGGAGTTTACTTTCAAAATTGATTTGAACTTAGGTATACTATTTGGTAGTTGATTGTATGTTACCTTGGTACAAGAAGAAAAAAAAGAACGGATTATATTTTAAAACACGGATTATAGTTGTTGTGCACGCATTATTTTGATTACTGTAGGAATGTAGTTCTTGAAATTTTATACTAATGGGACATTTTGGAAAATTTTTTGGCTTTATAGTTTTTTTAAAAAGCCCGATGAAGAAATTGACTATTATTTTTCCAAAAAAATTTTCAACATTTGATCTTTCATTTGCAAAATTTAATAATTATTTACTGAGCTTTAAGAACCCAACTTTTTTTTATTTTATTTAGCTATTTTACTTTTCTCACATTAAATCTATTTGGTTGAAAAAACAAATAAATACAGGTTTTATTTTGAAAGAGAGGTTAAATAGGTCTGTATAGATTTTTTGAGTAACAGAACTTGAATTTTCTTTGGTCAGGGGAGAGAAAAATAACTTATTACACCGACAATTGAAAGGTTTTATTTCTATGATTAGGCTAATTAAAGAGATAATAAAGTAAATATTTTGACTAAAACCAAGATTAATAAGAAACAAAACTTTATCAAAACCAAACAAAATAATCTACCCTTTTTCGATTTGTGATTTTAAGGTGATTATGGTTTACAGTTCCTCAAAAATCAAATACCATTATCAAATTTTTAGTAGAAGTTCTTATGATTTTTAGTATTTGAAGATCGATCTGATAATTATTATGTATTTGAATGAATGTTTATATATGAATTTTTTTTTTTTTAAAAAAAAATAAAGAAATAATTTATTTTTGTTTTAATATGAAGAGAGGAAATTGATTTCCTCTTACAGCACTTGTATTTTCCAGGATTCAAAAGAAATGAGCAAAATCATAGATTTTATTCATTTCTTTTAAATTCTGGGAAACCTAGGCACTTTATGGTACTTGACAGCAATCTATGTCACTTTTCTAATTTCTAAATTATTTTTAGAAATTTCAATAAATAATCAAAATTCTCTTTATCAAGACCAATGATAGAATAAATAATGATTATTTATTTTGAATAATGTCAAAATATTATTCTCGATTGTTTTTATTAATTTGAATTAAATCTTTAATCCAAATTGTTCCATTTTCTTTATAGAATAGACATTTCTATAAAAAATTATCGATATTTTCATCTATTTCAGAGTTATGGTATTTTTTATATAAATTGTAAGATTTTTTTTTTTTTAATTCTTATCATAATAATATGAATTTCTATTTAGATAATTTGTGAAATTTCTTAGTTTTAAGATAGAAGTTGGGCCATTCTTTTTTTAATATTTTTTGTAGTTGAGTTTTTTCGAATTTCAAAATTTTGAATAAAATTTAAGATTTTACTTGATTCTATTTAATTCTGTAAAAGCAAAATTTGTTTTTGGTGGGTTTTCTGTTTATATGTAAAATCAATTGATTTTAAAGATAAAATAGAAAATCTCAAAAAAACTGCCATTAGATTTATTTTAATTTGAGAAATAAAAAGAAAATTTTCTGGTTGTTTCTTAAATTAAAAAAAAACCTACGTAATTTACGGCACTCTAATGTACTTTCATTTAGGTTTTTTTTTTAATTTTCAAGGGATAGAGTAAAATCAAAGATTATTCTCTTCTATTTTAAATTCGGGATAGGTACCATTACATTTTCTAGTTATTTCTGTTTATTTGGCAAATTAAAATATTTACAAATAAAACAGAAAACCTCAAGAAAACAGTTGTTAGGTTTTTTTTTTACTTTGAGGTATAAAAAGTAAATTGAAGAAATTTTCTGTTTAATTCTTAAATTATAAAAAAAAACCAAGGTACTTGATGTACTATACAATACGTAACAATACTTGACTGAAATGGTCGTTAGTTATTACATAATTATAAATAAATAGAGTCAAATTGAAGAATTTACTAAATTTATTCTAATTTTGGAAAACTCCTTTCTACCATTTTTTTAATTGAAGAAATGAAAAGAATATTTCTTCAATTTTCTTTTTTTTATTCAAATTAAAAAAATTGTCTTTAGTTATTTTGCGGTTTTCTGTTTTATCTTGTAAAATCTATTGATTTTATAAATGAATCAGAAAACTTCAAGTAAAATGGGACACTTGAAGACACTCTACAGAACTTTTGGTGCACCAAAAAAAAAAATATTTAATAATAATTAAAAGTCAAAATTTCAGCGATTAAAAACAATAATAATAATAATAATCCTTGTTTCAATTTTGAATAACTGCTTTTTTTCTTATAGTTGAAATCGAACTGTCAATTCGCTGCCCTGTGTATATCCAAAAGAGAAAAGTGGTTTTAAGGTAAACTCGTTGATCTTTTCAGTAAATTTAAATTCAAAGGTAATTGTTTGAAAAACTTTCAGAATTGACATTTTTTTTTTGTATTCTTGTTAAATTGATAATTTATTTCGAAAAAATGTCTCTATTTTTTGGGATAAATTTTCCAATATGATCCTTTATTTTTAGAATTATTATTAAAATAATAGAATTTTAGAAACAAGTTCTATATTTAATTAGGGTTTATTGCCAGTTTCTTTGATCTTTGGTGTTTAGGTCTTCTATAACAAAAAAAAAAAAAAAATACTCTTTTTATTTTGAAGCATGTATTAATCTTATATGTACACTATTTTAATAAAAGTGTTAATTTCAAGACCCAAAAATATTCAATTTAATCATCAAGTTCAACAATTCTAAAATCCGAGTAATTTACCAACTGTTTTAATAGATATTATTATGTAATAAATAAAAATTCAAATAAATTTTGTCCTTTATGTTAAAATATGAACATAAGGAAATAATAGAAGATATTGTTCATTTTTCATAGGCATTGCCTTCTTATGAAAATAATAGATTAACATCATGATAAATTCAAAGAAATAAATATTAATTATTTAATTATAAAAATAGTTTGAAATTATTTTAATTTATTAATAAATGTGAAATCTCTGATTCTACATTTAAATTACCTTCAAGGAAATTAAAAGTCTAAGGGCAACTGGAGAGTAATAAACACTTCTTCAATTATAAAAAAAAAAAAAAATCTTTAATTAAATCTTTCAAAATCATTATTTCCCCTTTTTAAAACATTTTTAAATTGCATTTTAAAAAGACAACAGTTAAAATTAACTATGATAATATCATAAAAAATAAATATCAAAAATTAATCCTGTGTTTTTTTTTTTTCATATACTGATAAATTCAAAGAAATATTATTAAAAATTTTAATTAGTTTTCCGTTTTACAAATTTTTTTATATAAGCTTTGATTAAAGTGCTCTATTCATTCAAAGTAATAAAACAACTCAATAAAAACCCCTTTTGTAACACAACCAATTTTTCATTTTTTTTTTTTATTAAGTAAATTATTTACAAAAATGGAAATTTAACTAAAAATTTTATTCAATTTATTTGAATTTATAAGTATAGACTTGTGAAAAAAAATACCTTGGGCGAAAATAATATACCTGACAAGATTTTTAATTGTGAAAATTAGGGAAATTGGTGT
Source organism: Anaeramoeba flamelloides (assembly GCA_027625915.1). Taxonomy (NCBI): domain Eukaryota; family Anaeramoebidae; genus Anaeramoeba; species Anaeramoeba flamelloides. The sequence goes on along the minus strand of JANTQA010000017.1, from coordinate 379,547 downwards.
TTAATTGCAAATTTTTGTAATTAAATCCTTTTTATAAATAACCACAATTTTTATTACTACAGGAATAAGCCAACCTAAAGTTCATTAAAGTGGGGTTTTCTAGAGAATACGTAAGAAATTTTTTCTATAACCTAAGTAGATCTATGTATTTTGAAAAAAAAGGAATTTTATAGACAGTTTACTAGAGTTTGGGAAAATGATAATTTTTATTCTTGTTTTTTGATTGGTTGAATAGTATTTTGAAAAAAGTGTAATTTCATTAATCATCATCCGAATAAGTGAGTGAGTCATAATTTAAAAATTTGTTTCTTAAATCAAAAAGGATTTGATTTAAAATATTTACAATTTCACAACAATTTTCCTAATATGAACAATTATTAATCTTTTTAGGTATTTTTTTCATGTCTAGTATTTTTTTCACTAATATCAATACAATTGGAGATTTAATTGTGTACCCAATAGTATTCCTAAGATCAAATCAATTTTGAAAGTAAACTCCTGGAGATTTTCAATAAAATTTAAATTATTAATGCCATTTGGTCAAAATTTTTTGTGATTTTCTCAATTTTTTGTAATTTTTTGTTTTTTTAAATATAAAACTTTGAGAAAGGAGTAGCCAAAGAAAATTAACTCAATAAAAAAGAGAAGAAGAAAAATAAATAAATTTTTGTTATTTTAGAAGATAAAACTGATCTTGAATTTTTTTGTTTTTTATTGATAAATTTTCAATTTGATCCTTCATTTTTCGAATTTCTTTTTAAATAATAGAGTATTTTTGAAATCAAATCCTTATTTAATTAAGGTTTATTGTTGGTTTCTTTGATCGGTTGATGTATAGGTCTTCTTAAACAAAAAAACAGGCTTTTTATTTTGAAATATGGATTAAATTGTTTTCCGCCTAATGTTTTGACGACAGTAAGAAATTTTTTAAAGTGACTTGAACTCAGATTGAAAATCCATAAATAAGGGTATTATGTAATGTTTTGGATTTTATTTTAATTTTGAAAATCATTCGAATTTATTATTTTTCCTTTACTTTTATTCTTTCTAAGAAAGCTCTCGAATTACAATCAACTCTCTTTGAAAAAGAAAAAAACTGATTAACCTTAAAATGATTACTACGGTTTGTTTCCCTTTCCTACTACTGATAAATTCAAATTGAGGTCTGATAATTTTTACTTCACTTTCGGTTTGACAACTTTTTTCCCTTACACTTGAATAACATATTTTATTATTTTAAATCTGAAGAAACCATGTGAAATGAGTTGGTCTTTGAAATACTCTTTATCAATAACAGTCGGGAAAGTTGAGTTGATAGATTTACAAAAATGGAAATTGAAAAAATAGTTTGTTACATTTGTTTGAATTTATTAGTCTTGATAACTCAACCTTTGAATTTGTCTTCGAATAAAAATAATACACGTAAACTTTAAAGAAGAATTTTATTGATCTACTGCTATTAAAATAAGGTGTGCTTAACAGTTGAATCAGTGTTCCAAAATAAAAAGCCAGTTTTTTTATTTAAGAAGACCTATACATCAACCGATCAAAGAAATCAACAATAAACCTTGATTAAATAAGGACTTGATTTCTTAAAGTTCTATTATTTAAAAAGAAATTCGAAAAATGAAGAATCAAATTGAAAATTTATCAATAAAAAACAGAAAAATTCAAGATCAGTTTTATCTTCTAAAATAACAAAAATTTATTTATTTTTCTTCTTCTCTTTTTTGTTGAGTTAATTTTCTTTGGCTACTCCTTTCTCAAAGTTTTATATTTAAAAAAACAAAAAATTACAAAAAAATTGAGAAAATCACAAAAAATTTTCAACTAATTGCATGCCTAATTTAAATTTTACTGAAAATATCAAGGAGTTTACTTTCAAATTGATTTGAACTTAGGTATACGATTTGGGCGTTAATTGGATGTTGCCATTGGAACAAGAACAAAAAAAATCATAGATTATATTTTAAAACAGGGATTATTATTGTCGAACACAATATTTTGGTCCTGTAAATACATAGACATCTTGTAAATTAGTTGCATACTAGACTTTGAATTTCTAAGCCGTAAAATTTTTGCTTCGTTTTCAATTTCCATATATTCTTTTATGAAAAGAATTCTCACAGAATTAGACTGTTATTTAAAAACTCTCTTTGAAAAAGAAAAATATGGAATAGGAAGTGAAAATATTTACCCATTTTAATTCAAACACCAGTTAGACTTTTATGAAAAAAAATACTGAACTGCAAAGATGTTTAAAAAGTTTCTGTGACAAGCTAAATAAAAATTTTGTTCTACAACAAATAGACTGTATATTCCTTTTTTTGTTCGACATGGGTTTCTTCAAGAATTTTCATAAAAGCAAAAAAGACTTTTAGACTGAATAAATAGAGAAAATTAACAGAAATTTATTACAATTTTTTCAACTCCAAAGATAAAAGCTTTCTTCAAAAAAAAAGACTTTTAATTTGTGGTGTGTATTTTATCATTTCAATCCAGTCTATAATAGAAATATTTCAACAAATAAGAATTCTTTTAATATTTTGGAAATATTTGTAAAGATTTTTTGAGAACCAACAAAACCCGGGTTATTTCTTATAAACTTTGTGAGAATGTTTTTGAATTTTTGAACAATTTTTCGTAAATCGAGAATGAGTAAAATTTGGCAAACATTTTTTATTCTTTTCCAAAATATTTGATAAAATGAATGGTTTGAAATTGTTTTAGTTTTCTGTTTCTCTCTCAAAAAAAAATGACTTTTTTAACTCTTGTTTAATACTTTCCATCTTGATTATTAACATAAAACACAAAAATAGAAAAGAAAACCAAATTCGAAGGCAACCAAGCTTTATCGTTCATTGACGACGACGAAGTAATGAACGAAAAGGATGTGAACAAAGCTAGCCAACCACTTTATGATTACGATCGAACCAAAACAAAAAAACAATTTTATAAAGTAGAAAAGCAATCTGAAGAAACAAATTTAACGCCGATTCCTTTGGGGAACGGTTCGTCTGTAAATTTCAATTCTGACTTTGACGTTGTTGATGAGAACGAAATCCAAGAAATTGAACAATCGTCTCTCAAACTGGAAAATGACTTGCGGCTTAATAAAAAAAAAAAAATCTTTGAGGGATTTCGATCCAAATTGAAGAAGGAAAAAAAAAATTTCGCTTCTTCGAATATTTCATTCAAAGACATGACGAATAAAAATCTATCCGAGACAATTCTAAAAAGAAACAATTCAATGGTGCCCCCAAAAAAAAAAAATGCACCAAAAAAAGAAAAAAAAAAAAAAAAAAAAAAAAAAAACGATAAAAAAAACGATAAAAAAAAGGAAATAGAGTTCGAAATCCAAAAAGAAGAAGAACAAGAACAAGAACAAGAAAAAGAAAAAGAAACCAAACAAGAAGAAAAAAACGGAGACCGAGCTACAGATGTCTTATATGATCATGACACGAAATTAATGAAAAAATTAGGAATCAAAAATATGTTTAGTTTGACAAAGAAAAAATTATTCAGGTTGGTTGAAAATTATTATTTAAACACAAGAACAAAAATTTTAATTGCAGTCGAAATTGAAAAAACAAACAATGAAATCGGACCATTATTTGATCGGTTATGGACACTGCAGGTTCAATTAAAGAATGAAAATTATTATTGTAAGTGTGGGAAAACGACTTATAACTACTCATATAAACTTATGTGCATCGATCAAGGAATTTATCAGCAAATTGAAGACAAACTGTACACCGCAATTGATCAGTGTCACCGTATTTTACCTTTAGCGAGTTCGAATCAATCCCAATCAAAATTCAAAACAGAAATATATTTAAATTATTTTTTACAAGATAATTTAAAATTCCTAAGTCTAAATTTCAATAACAAGAATATGGAACAACAGAAGGAATTCCAAAACCAATTAAAAGAAGAACTCAAAATTTTGATATACTTTGAAAGGATGATCACGGCTGCGTTACAAAATGCAGAAAAAGTTCCAAATTTCAGATTTTTGGAACCATTCAATTCATTTCGGGTCAGTATTCAAAAGTATTGTAGAATTTTATCCAAAAATTATTTATCCTTTGAATATAATGTCGATGAGCAGGACTTTATTTTTGCATTGTTAATGAGTTGCCCTTTATCTTCAAATTGGGGCAGCAGACTAGTTTTATTCCCAAAGAAATATCACCCGACAAATATTCATTTTGTATTTAATTATTTAAACATTTTGATTAATCCAATAATCCATTGGAAGAAAAATAAAATGCGATTCAATTGGAGAAGGTTTGTTATGTTTGAAGAAGACTATTTGATATTTTTTAAACGTTTCCCAAGAGATAGAATTTTTAAATATTTATTTAATCAGAAAAATCCACCATATGAAATCCAGGAATTGTTTAATTTTGTTAAAACGATAATGAATATTTGTTCAATGGCCATTGTGAAATATAAATATTATCCTAAATTTAGATTAAAAATTTCGAAATTTCTCTGTGAATTGGCAAGCTATTTCATAGAATATTGCCATCCCAAAAAAAATAAAAGAAAAATGAATAAAACGAAAAAAGAACAAAACTACATCGATAATGATAATGATAATGATAACGATAATGATAATGGTAATGATAATGGTAATGATAATGATAATGATAATGATAGTGGCGATGAAATTTTATTTATAAAAAAGCAAACAAACAAAACAAATGAACCAAAAGTGGGAGAAAACAAGAAAAATGATTTAAAAGAAGAAGAAAATAAGAAAAATGATTTAAAGGAAGAAGAAAATAAGAAAACGAACAATAACAATAACACGCAAGATAATAATGGTAATGTATCTAACAAGCAGAGATGGAATTATATTGAAAAGATCACTTTAAACACATTTTTAATATTAAATCAGACAAAGAATAAATATTCATTAGAAGGATTTCAAAAATTTTGCTTTAATAAAGTCAAAATTTCCATTTGTTATAAATTACTTCATTTGGCAATGCTATCGGTATCAAGTAAAACCTTTATAAGTTCAAATAAAAAAAAGATTAAGAACACGAATAATAAGAAGAAAGAAGAAGGAGAAGAACAAGAACAAGAACAAGGTGGTGAAGAAGGAGAAATGACAAATGATAATAATAAATTTGAATTAAAAGATCAACAAGAAATGGTCAATTTTCAAAATCTTTGTAAAAATCGAGATGAATGGGTTCTCTTAATCCAGAATAATCCATATTTTCGAACGGATTTCATTTCAATATTCCAACAATGTATTAAAAAGGAATCATTAATAAAATTAATTGAATGGATCGGGTTAAAAAAAAAAAATAAAGATTTGTTGGTTACCATCATTGAGGAAATATTTTTTATCAGCCATCACCAAGAATTTAAAGAAATATTAATGGATAGCACCCAAAGCCTATTCATAAATATAACCAATATCAGGCCAGAATTAATTAGTAATTTATTACAATTATTTTATGTTCATTATAATTTTGCAGGGGATCTATTGGGCATTAGATTTGAGCAATTGCCACTAGATAAGTGGAAACCAAAAGAAGATCCAGATTTACAAATATTCCACAATTGGTTATTTCTCAAAATAAATAATAACAAAAATAATCTAATTAATAAAACAAAAATAAAAACAGTGAAATTATTAATCGAAAAAATAAATTATGGTGTCATTAAACACGTGGAAGAACAAGATCAAGTTGAAGGACAAGAAAAAGGACAAAACAAAGAACAAAAAGTTAACACAGATGAAAGAAGAATAAAGGAGGAATCAATAATAGATAATCTATTCTTAAATAAACAATTCCATTTCCAAATTTTAACACTCATTACCGAATATTATTTAAAAACAAAATCAAAAAAAGAAAAGAATTATTGTTGGGAAATAGTTTATAAATTGAAATTTTGGGATAAATGTGGTAATAGATATCACAAGAGATTAAAAATTGACGATCCAAGAGTTAAATTTCTTTTTGAGATAAATTCAAATTTGGAAAAAATTAAGGATGACTTTTTAGCATATGTCATTTTAAGTATAATTGACTTTGGAAATGACGATTCAAGTATTGAACACTTATTTAATTTATTAATTAACTCTAAAAGGAATTATGGTATTTGTTTATTGCTATTCAACTTTATCCCAGAATTAATTCATCAAGAAAACAAGAATAATCGGGATCAGAAGAACAAGAAGAGTGATGATTTGGTAAATGTTTCGAAAAAGATATTTTATATAATCAAGCATTTATTAAATGATTCGAAATTTAATTATTTACCAATCGAAAATTCATTAAAAATTAAAGAAAAAAACACCTTTTTGAATTCTTTAATCGTTTCACAAATAAATAATATTTATTTAATTAATAAATATAAAAAAAAAAATATAAAAAATATGGAGAATTTAAACAGAGAAAAAATATATAATATTAACGAAAATGAAATTTATGATTTCTGGTTTCAAGTTTTTTCATTAATACCAGATTGGTTTAAAGAAAGGCAAATTCTTATTTGTATGAATTCCATTTTTCAAATTGCCTTCAAAAATAATTCACAAATGATAATTTTTCATTTTTTAAAAAATGAATATTCAAAATTAAATTCATTAAATAATAATCAAGAATTTTTTAGTTTAATTGAAATCTCTTTATTTAAAAAAAAAAAATTAAGAAAAAAAGGGCAAAGAATTACATTTATTAATAAAGTGTATTATTATTATTTTTCAATTTTAATTTATGACACTTTTTTAAATTTTGATGGTTTAAAAGAATTGGGTCAAATCATAATGAAGAATAATGACAATGATAAAATTACATTTAAGAAATTAATGAAAAATAATAAAAATCAATTAAGTTATCAAAATTTTAGATTTTTGAAAAAATGGTTTGAATTTTTTTTAGAATTTGAAACAAATAATATTCATATGCAATGTTATATTAATCATGTTTTTTTTTCATTATATTTTTTATCAATTAATATTAAGAATGAAAAAAATAATTATCATTTTGGTTGGAAATTATTTGACAAAAAGAATCCAAATTATAAAATTAGTAAAGGTATTATTATTAATAAAATTAATTCAATAATTAATAGTTTAAAAAACAACAACAATAATAATAATAAGAATAAAAATACAAATAATAATAATAATAATACTAACAATATTAACAACACCGATAACAATAAAAACAATAACAACAATAATAATAATAAAATCCAATATAAGCAAACGATAATACAATATTATAATAGATTAATTTTTTTAATTATTAATTATGAAAAATCAAAAAAATTGAATCAATATCTAAATTCATTAACGGGTAACAATGATAATGATGATGATAATGATAACAATAATAATATCAAGGGTAATGATAATGAGAATAATAATAATAATAATGAAAATAATAATAATAATGATGATGATGATAATAATAATATTAAGGGTAATAAGAATAAGAATAATAAGAAGAAGAAGAAGAATAAGAAGAAAAAAAAGAATAATAATAATAAAAAGAAGAAGAAGAAGAAGAAGAAGAAGAAGAATAAAAAGAGGAATCGGGGAAATAAAACAAATATGGAAGAATATGAAAATACACAAATAATAGATATCTATAATCAATTGCAAAATGTTTTTAAAAATGTATATTTAAAAAAAATTATGGAATTCACAAATAAATCTTTTCTTATTACAAATGAAATGCTCACCCAAAACTCTTTTATAAATAAAAATAATAATAATTTTCAATTTTTTCAATTGAAATTTAATGATGAAGAACTAAAAAAAATTAATTTATATTCAAAGCTATATTTTGATTTAAATAATTATACTGATCATATCATTCATATACATAATATTAATGGTGACAAAAATATCAACATTATAAATAACAAGTTGAATGTCGAAAAGGATGGAAGTTCAGAGAAAGGAAAAGAAAATCTGGAAACAATCTTAAAGAGTATAAAATCCAAAGATTTAAAGCAATTAAAGCGAACAAAGACAAAAAGTCAAAAAAAGCATTCCAAAATCTCATTAATTAATGAAGATGCCATTGAAATATTTTGTTTAACACAAGACAATTTTGAGAAATATTCAAAGAAAATGAAGAGATTTTTATTCACCTTAAGAAAATATGCACATGATTTTAATGATTATAAAAAAAAACACATATCACTGAACAATTCGTATTTATCATTGATTAAAACATTGTACAACAAAAGAGCTGTTGCCAAAAAAAAAAAACAACTATGTTTAAGGTGTAAATCTGAAAAAAAAGTTCGGTATAATATTGAGGTCAGCGAATTTTCAAATTATATTTCAAAGAAGATCCAAGAAAATAGAAAACGTGCCTTGCCCTATTGTATCCCCACAAAAAGCAAAAATTTTGAAATTGGTGATCAAATAACAAATAGCCTTTTACAATTAGACATGTTTTTTGATGAATTAGTAGCAGGCAAGATGATCAATGATTTTGATTTTTTAACGGGCAGTTCCGTTGCATGGTATTATCAATTCTTGGAATTTGATCTGGGGCAAGATATTAGAAAAACGCCGTTCATTCTGGAATTCAATAATAAGGTGATCAAAAGATTGGGGAAAATATACCTCCAGGGGAACCCCAACGAAATCGAGGGACTGACAATGGCATGTATTAAAAATTACAAATTGATCGAACGCATTAAAGAGATCTATGAGCCGAACTGTGATAGCGAACAAACGATCAATTTATATAATCGTGTTGTTGCAAAGTACACTGAGACTAGCAATCCCGAATACCAGCATTTAATCGATAAATTCAATATTTCCAAATGGTTGGAATTGTATCCCCGAAGAGATTTTATTAACAGAATGATGAAAATTGTCAGCTCCACATTAACGATTGAAAATTTTCAGAAGAATCCCCAATTATACAATTTCAATTTAAAGTCGATTAAAGATTTCTTCATCCAAGATTTCCCAGGGACATATTTATATTTATTTGAAAATCTGTTTATCCAATATGTAAATCAATTGACCGATCCCAGTATCATTAACATCTTTTTAGAATCACCCTTCCATAAGTTCACCTTCAAAATTTATCAAAGATTATGTCGCATAATTCATGACACTCTGAAAACGAGAATAGTCAATTTAACTATAAAGATGTATGATTTTTTTATGAAGTTGAATACATCAATATTATTTAATTTATTTCAAACCATATTTAACCACTTTATTGAGAACAGCAAAAAGAAAAATGAATTCTCCAATATTCAAGAAAACCTTTCGGAACCCTTTGAAATGCTATACAATCTCTATAAATATTTTTTATTAAATTATAATTTTATTCCAAAATCTAGACAAAAGAATTTATTTGATCCCTTCTTGAAAACACTGGGTAGATTGAATTACATATTTAATTATTCAATGAATAGCTTTATCAATACTTTCAAAATTGATTTTATTCATAAATTGGAAGCAGATCATGTTTCTACTTATAATGGATATTTTAATGTGGACATGCGATATAGGAACTTAATACCAGATCCACAATTGATTAAATCATTGTTAATCATTTCAAAAACGAACTATTCACGATTTGCTATAACCGTTTTTACTCAATTAGATATTGAGTTTTTTGAAAATTTCGTTTATGAGAGGAATATTATTGGCGGGAAGGGTAAACAATATAAGAGTAGACTTAAAAAGAGTAATCGTGATGATTCTAGCAGTCGTACTCAGATCGGTAGTATTACCAGCCATCGTGGCGGTGGCGGTATTTTCGAAAAATTTGAAAAAAAGAATATAAGTGCTTATTATGCACAATTATTTCAATTAATTTTGACCGTAGTTCATCAAAGTAATTATGAAAAATCACAGCAAATATCGAACAAATTCAAATTTTTCCGGAATTTTAATTGGAATAATTTATTAATTTCAGATTTCCATTCTAGTCTTGAGCAATATCTTTCTTTTGCAAGAAGGGTGAAAATTTCTAGTTATCCGATTTATTCAGTTTTTTCAATTAAAGATGACTATATATATCGTGAATATGACCATATTTATGAAGTCGATTCTTTATCAACAAAAATTAAGTTAATCATTCAATTTGTTGCATTAATTGGTGGAATCCATTTAAAGAATAATAATGATAATAATCAAAACAATCAAGATATTATTGGAAATATTGAAAATACTGAAAATACCCTTTTTATTGATAATAATATTTATAATATTGGTAATGATAATAATGATAATAGTGATAATAATAATAATAATAATAATAATAATGATAATGATAATCTGAATCTTAATAAAAATATAAATATAGAGTCTTTTAAAAAATGGATAGATTTAATTGATTTTTTTTTTAAAGATAACATTGTAAATAAGATAAATTCCAAATTAATTGTTACTATGCTAGAATATTTATTAGGATATTTACAAGTAATTGGATACAATATTTTTAAGAAAATCTTTTCAATTTTTATCAGATTTAAAAATAATTACACCATATTACGAAAGCTTATGTCGTCTTTGAAATTATATATCCAGGAAAATAGTGAAAAATCTATTAATTTAATTGAAATAATATTTACTTTAGATGATCTTCCCGAGAGATATAAAATCGAAATTCTAGAAGAAATTTTTTGTGTAAATTTATCTATTGAAAATGGAACAATTAATTGCTTGAAATTAATTTATAAAAATTTGGATCAGATCGATGGTAGGAAAGTAATGGATTATCTATATAGTTCAATCGACTATAAATTTTATTTATTTTTGTCCATTATTAAACTTTACGAATATAAATCTTCACTTTTAACGAGTAAAATAGTTGTTCGATCAGTTGAAGGCAATAATGAATTGTTCCGCCTAATCAAATTGCCAGATACATCTGAATATAAATTTTTATTTTTTCTTTACGTTCGGTTTCTTTCCTATTCCGCATTAGATTCAAAATCAATTGAGAATCATCAGTTATTACCACATTTACAAAAGATCAAATCCAAAATAATTGATATTTTAGCAACCTCAAAATCAAATGATAATGAATTCAAATTGTCAGAAACTAAGCTTTTCTGTTTTAATGTTATACAATTATTTCTTGATAATATTATTACACATTCTCTAACCTTGAAACATCAAAAAGCATCAAATTCAAAATTAAAAATTTTAAAAAAAAAGTGCTTTTCACAGTTTAGTGAACATTCTTCCGACTTTATTAGCTATATTAAAAAAAATAGAATTTACTTTTCTTTAGATTCTCTTCCTGAAATTATTTTATTACTTTTTAAACGCATTTTTAATTCCAATAATTATAATTATTTAAGTAATGCTCTTGAACAATACAAGCTTTTTTTCTTTCCTCCAAAAAATTAAGCTTGACATTTTTAAAATAAGAAGACTTTTTTTTTTATTTCATTATATATCTATATATATATATGTGTGTATATGTATATATATATTTATACATTAGTAAAAGAATTAACATCATTTTTTTTTTTTTTACTTTTTTTTTTTTTGATGAATTTTTATTCATAAAGAACAAATTTTATTTAAATTTTTTTTTTTATTATTGAAGAAGGGTAAATTACACTCTAGTTGCCCTTATACGTAAATTCCCTTCCAGAAATTTAAGAGTAAAATTATAGTTTTTACGATTAGTAATCAATTAAAATAATTTCAAACTATCACAGTTTGAAATTAAGTCATTTTGTTTTAATTCTTTGAATTTATTTTGAAATATTAATTTATCATTTTCATAGGAAGGAAATACCCATAAAAAATGATCAATATTTTCGATAATCTCCTTCTTGTTCATATTTTCAACATAAAGTACAAAATTTATTTGAATTTTTTATTGAGTTCACAGTATTATCTATTTAGGTAGTTATTAAATGCCCTGAATTTTAGAATTGTTGAACTTGAAGGATAACTTCAATAGTTTTGGTTTTTTAATTAATTCAAAATATTTTTGTGGTGTGTCTTCAAGTTTTATGGGGTGTTATTAGAGTATTGTATAGCGCCTAACTTTTCCATATTTCCAAATAATAGAGTAAAATTCCGATTTAACTCAATTGTTGTGAATTCTGGAAAATATAATTGTGGTTTTTATTAATTCAAGAAATAAACCTAAAAATTTCTTCATTTTTTTTTATTTCTTAAATTAATATACAGTCAGTTCCACTTTTAAGGCACAAACTTTCAACTAAATTTAAGACACAATAAAAATCTCAAATGAAGGCACAAAATTCAGATTCTAGTAAAATAAATTGTAAAAAAAAAAATTCCAAATTTTGAGCCTTAATTTGAGATTTTTATTGTGCCTTAAATTTAGTTGAAAGTTTGTGCCTTAAAAGTGGAACTGACTGTAAATATAAGAAAAGTGTCTAGGTTTTCCAACTTGAATAATTGGGTAACTCATTATAAGTATATTTTTATATATTTTTTTGTTTTTTATGATTAAATATTTTGAATTCCAATTTATTTTCTTATTTTTTTATTGTTTAAATTTTATTATTTTTTCAAGATTAAGTAGAGATAAATTTCCAAATTAATTTTTGAATTTAATTTTCTTTTAATATGCTGAAATTATCATATTTTATATTTTCAATTCTGTTTTGTAAATAAGAACTGGCATATTTCTGTTTATTTTACATATTTCAGTAATACAGGAATTAATCCAAGAATTATAATAATTTAAATTTTTTAGATTATAATTTAAAATTTCTAATCCTTATAACAATTGAATTAATATAAAAGATTTAAATAATCTAATTTTTAAATAATTGTTCAAACAATTGTTATTAATTATTTTTTTACGATTTTTATCTGTTTCTTGAGATTTTTTTAAATTATAAACGATATCTGAAATTTTATCTAAATAAATATACAAATCTTTATTTTTTTGGTAAATATTTTGAGTTAACTGTTTTATATTTATTAGATATTAATCCAAATTAAATAATAATTTAATATTATTGAATTTAATTATTTATAAACTTTATTTTTATTTTCGTTTAAAATTAAGATTTAATCATCTGCAAACATTTGACAATGGTTCGTTAATGAAATGATTTTTAATAAAAGAAAATGTGAAATTAGAGCAAATAAAATAAGTTATAATGGGCCTCCTTGAAATAGACCAATTCCTTCTCCTTGATCTATTTTTAAAAAAATATTTTAGTTATTTTATTTAAAAAACTTTTTTAGTGTTGTTTTTCAAATTATTTTAAAAGTAAATTCTTTTTCAGTCAAAGGGGTCCAGTTTTATTGAAGAAATATAATATATTCTATATGTTTAATTCCTTATTCAACTCAAAGTAAAATTTGAATTTGTAGATCAAAATCATTTTTTCTCATTTTTGCTTTTTGTTTTTTTTTTTTTTTTTTTTTTTTTTTATTTTTTTTTTAAAAATTAAATTTAAAAAAAAAAAAAAAAGTTTGAAATCACAAATTAACATTAGTAAAAGTTAGGCTTTGTATGTTATTTTAAAAACATACATTTACAAGTGAAAATTTTTATTATCAACAATTTTAATTTCAACAGAAATTGAGAATTTTGCACGAGAAATTCCAATGAAAATGCCCAAAAAATTTTTTTGAACATTTTTTTTTTTGAAACATTTTTTTTGTTTCAGGCTTTTCTAATATGAGTATCGACTCTAATACAAAGTTTATTATTTCTCGTATTTCTAAACAATCCAAGTTTGGTTGATTCTCATAAATAAAGCAACTTTTTCATTTTTGGCTGAGCCGTTTTGTGTGAAATGGGGTTTTGTTGAATCAAAATATTGTTCTATATCAATCTTTATAATATATGTTTTATCATTATTATTCATCATTTGTTTTTATTAGTATTATATAATATTTAAGAAGTTTTAAAACCACAACTCGTGTATCATATTTTTTTCTAAAAACAAATTGAAATTTTTGAAAAAATTTCCAACAAGTTTCAATTAGTTTATATAACATTTTTGAAATGTTATTGGTAAACTTTGGTTAATAGAAATTGTCATATAAAACGAATTTACTTCTTCATTTTCTTTATTATGAATAAAAAAATTGATCTTTTTGCGTTGTATTCAATATTATTCTTATATGACTAATCAACCAATTAATTTATTTATATTTGTTATGATTCACTTAATGATCTCGTTTTACATAATTAGTAATATAAACCCGATTTCAAAAATTCTTACTTGATAAAAATATTAAATTGAATATATATATCTATATATATATATGTATATGTATATATGTATATATATATATATATATATATATATATATATGTCCTTAATAAAATTAAGCACTATTTTTTTCTGATTAATATTTTTTGAAATCTAAGTTCCATACTTAATTCAATAAACCACTGGGATAATTTTTTTTTAGAATAAAAACACTCTCAACTTTTGAATTTCAAATTTTTTTTTTTGAAATTACTGTTCACTTTTTGATTTTTATTTTGAAAAATTGGGGCTGAGAAAAGTTAGAAATCAAAGAATAAGTTAATATATTAAATTAGAATGCTTTTCCAGAAAGTTTATCCTTTTAGTTTAACTTTTTTTTAATTTTATCATTTAAAACTAAAAAAAAACATTTGAGGGCCAAATTAGTCCCTTTTTTGAAAAGAAAATTCCCAGAATTTAGAATTTGTTTTAGTAAATGAGTTAAAACAAGATACTGAATCTAAAAATATATATAATTTCAAGTGTGAATTCAATGATTTTCGCAAAAAATGTTTTCAAGAAAAAGTTAAATTGAAACTTTATTTATTTTTATTTTTTCATTTAGGTTGATTTAATTGTATTAATGGAAAGTATTTGATCAGTTTTCCATTTTTAGTGTTTTTTGGTTCGTAGGTACACACACACACACACATATATATATATATATATATATATATATATATATATATAAACTCTTTTTCAAATATTGTGATTCACCTGGAATAATAAATTGAAAAAAAAAAACAATCCTTTAGTAAACAAAAACAATTAATAACTAAATCTGATGTGTACTTAACTTTTAAGTCATTCTAAATATATAATAACCTGATATTTTTTTTAAAAAAAATAAAACCAAAAACTAAAAAAAATATCAGTCACAATATTTGAAATGAGTCATAAGAAGTTTTTTATTTACTGAACTTTCACTGAAAAAAAGTTGAACAACAAGATTTTTTATGAATAATTAAATTCATTTTCAAAGACATTACATAGACACAATTTTCATGTGATTATTTGTCTTTTCAAAGATTTTTTTTTGTTTCCAGATGGTATTTTGCAAAAAAAAAAAAAAAAAAAAAAAAAACAAGAAAAAGTATAAAAAAAAAAAAAAAATTGAAGAAATTAGAAAAAAAAAATATTAGATCTTAAAATTGAAAATATATTTTGTTATGAATAATGTAATAAAACTAAACAAAACCTCTTCCCTTAAACATTAAAAAGTGGGTCAAATTTTTGAAAAATACTTTATTTTAAAATTTAAACTTGTTTTTAGAAACAAAAATTAGAAATGATACATTATTTGATAAAATCTTTTTTTGAAAAGTTGAATGAAAACTTTATTCACTTTATTTTACAACAGATAGAATTTTTCTCGGTGTGTTAGTAATAACCCAGGATTTAATTTATATCTACAATTTATTATTATTTCTCAATGGTTTAAATATTTTCAAACAAATATAATTTTTTCAAATTAATACTTTAAAAAAAAAAAAATAATAATAGATATTCCCAATTAACTGTTTTTAATATTAATAGTTTGATTTTTATACTTTTGAATATTTCAAATAGAATATTGCCTAATCTTTTAAATTTAAAGTAATTTTGTAAAATTATTTGTGAATAAAAAAAAAGATCAAATTTTTCTTAAACTTCAAGGATTCAATATTTGATTTATTTTTATTTATTTTTAAAATAAGATTAAATTTTCAAGCTTATAAGTACCTACAATCTCTCGGAAATTACTAAAAGTGATATTTATTCAAAAAAAAAAAAAAGTATTTTGTAAATTTTTCATTTTTCTAATTTGATGAAAAAACCCAAATCATCTAATACCACTTTTGCTTTTTTACTATCATCACAAAACTCATTCGAAAAAAGAAAAGTCAAATCTTTTCGAAAGGGATTTTGGAAAATTATATTTCAAATGAACCAGATTATTTTTTTTGAAGGAACGTACTCCAAGCGATTGTGGTGTTCTGTGATACAACAGGAAAGATTGACATTTGTCTCAAAATTGAAAGTTTTTCAAAACCTAACAAATGTTTTGATAATAAAACCAGAAATATTAAATTCGAATCATATCTCCCAACTTTAAGTTCTGTTTGGTCTATAATTATATTGTTAATCAGAAAATTAGACTTGAATTCAAGAAGTTTCCTTCTTTAGTTTTTATGGTAGAAGAAGGGAATTTGGGAAAAAATCTTTTTAAACCCAAGTAATTTCGTAAATTGTTTGAATCAAGAGTTGGAAAAAGAAAATAATTTACCGATTGTCCAATTCTAAAATTAATAAAGTTTAATTTTGGATTCCAGTTTGAATAGTCCGTCAGGTTTTCTAACCCTTAAATTTCACTTTTTTATTTTTTTTTTAAATTACTACAAAGTTTCCAAATATTTCTTATATCTGATTACAAACAAATGTACCACTATTGAGATATTTTTTTTGGATATGATTTTTTTAAAAAAATGAGAAAAAAAAAAATTGGATAAAATATAATAGATGTTGGCAAACTTTCAACTCCAAAATTTTTTCGGAATTTTTTTAAAAACTTGTCGACAAACTTATTTTTTACCACATAAAAGACATCTATTTTTCAAGTAAAAGGATCATAAAAATCAAAATATAAAACAAAATAACTTTTTTATGATTGAAAATAATTTAAAAAAAAGAAGCCACGATATGAAAAATAAAAACGATTTTGAAGATTACTAAAAAAACTAGAAAAGCAGTTTATTTTTTTCCGAATTTATAAATAATTCCTAAAAGTTCTAAACAATGGTAAAAAGTAATGTTTTTGCTGAACATGGGGGCTGTTATCTGGAAAACCCTGAAGTAACTGATTATCAGTGCATGTGTAAATACGATGGTATTGAGGTCTACAAATATTCCTATTTATCCTTCTTAATCATCTCACTTCTTGTTACGATTTTTTTTCTAGTCGATACCTGGATAATTACTAGGAGGAAAAAAGATCTAATGAAATTACTCAAACTCAAATTCTTATCTCTTTTGGTGGCTTTAGCCTGGTCAGCTATTACCACTGTGTATTTTGGAATTGATCCCCATCAATGCAAGAGGATATTTAATAATATCACAGAATCTGTTTTTTATGGGCTGGGCATTTGTTTGCCTGGGATTCTCCTGATGATCATTATTTTGCGTTGGCTTGATCTCTTAAAGGCATCTTTTACAAAACAAAAAAACGCCCTTTTCAAACCTACTATCAAGAAATTTTTTTTTAGTATCCTCATTTTTTGGTTTATTTTTGAGATCACCTGCAGGGTTTTTTGGGTAGGTTTTACTTATTACATTTACTCTATTTGGGGATGTTTCTATACTTTTGTTTGCTTTTTTGGCTACTTGGTTCTTGGTACAAAGCTAAATAGAAAACTACTTTATGGTGCAAAGTTAGCTGGGTCGATCGACGCCAGTAGAAGAAACCAAATCAACCAAATCTATAAAGTTGCCACAGTTGGATGCTTCCTCTGCATCACCATCTTTTTTGAGTCCTTCATTGCAATGCTAATCGAATGCTTTCAAAATGCAAAATGTGGTTTTTACATGGAAATCCTTTGGAAAATTCAACAAATGATGATCATCTGGTTATACCTATGGCTTGCTTGGAAAGGAAACCAACAAATAAAACACCCCTTAAAGAATATATCAAACAAAAATAAATCTAAGGTTGAATTAGTTGACAAAGGAAGTGATCCTGAAGATGAAATGAATAATTCTAATAATAGCTTGAAATCGAAATCTAAAGCTAATTTCAACTCTAACTCAAATTCAAATTCAAATTCTAACGATTCTTCAAATACTTCAGATTTCTCTGATGAAGAAAATTCTAATAATTAATTAATTTATTAAAACACTTTTAATAAAGATTGAGTATTTTTATCTTTTGTCTATCCCAACAATTTCTATATTTTCTATATTTATTTCAAAGACATATGTTTCTTTCAGTTGAGAAAATTATCCCAAAGTGGTTTTTGATATCGATAAAATATATTTTTTGTTTCTATACAGTCAATCCACTTTTAATGTACAGACTTTCAACAGAATTTAAGGCACAAAAAAATCTCAAATTAAGGCACAAAATTTGGAATTTTTTTTTTTTTACAATTTATTTTACTAGAATCTGAATTTTGGGCCTTAATTTAAAAATTTTTTTGTACCTTAAATTCGGTTGAAAGTTTGTGCCTTAAAAGTGGAACTGGCTGTAATCTATTTTTTTTGGTTTGTCCTTTGATTTATAACAGCAACTTACCATAACAAAAATCTTGATTTTTATTTAAAATTAATATACAAAAATTTATAAAAACAAAAACTGTTAATACCTCCTCAAGATTTTTAAGCCCCACTCTAAATAATGGAAAAAGTCACATAAATGTTTTTTTTAATTCATGATTTTGAGATATATGGCATTTTATTTTTTTTTTTTAGATATTATTTCTTCTTTTGAAAAAAAAAGGATTGTTCTTTATGATCAAATCTTTTTTTATATATTATTGGTTGTTATTATTACGTATTTTGATTATATTGTGCCTTATATTTAATCTTTCATGTGCGTTCAAAATTCTGAGGGATGAAAAATATACATAAATTTAAGGTTTCAACCGAGACTTTTTTTAGTTTTGATTTTATTTTTCATTAATAAAATGTTGAATGATATTTTATCTTGAAATTTTAAAAAAAGCACAACAACATATTAGTTATTTTTTAGTAAAAATTTCACTATAAAACAAATATTCGAGCGGTTCCAACCCTACTATGAAAAAAATTAAGACAAAGAAATTGGTTGTTAAATAGAAAATTCTTTCAAAATATACAATAAATTGTAAATCGATTTTGGAAGATTACAATAAATTATAAATTTTATAATAGTTTAATAAATTTATTTTGAAGATTTTTCAGTTCTTGAAAATAACTAAGAAATTCATCAAAAAAAAAAAAAAAAAAAAAAAAAAAAAGACAAAATTCTTCACCACTAGTGCAAAAGTTACTGATTAAATTGCTGTCACAAAAAAAAACAATTCATTAAAAAATAATCTTTTATGAAATAGGTCATCCTTTTTTATCATATCATGGGATGAATTTTTAAAGTACTAGTACAGTCATAGGATTTTTTTCAAGCATACACAAATCAAACAAATAAAGTATTAAATTTATTTAATTTGGTACAAAAAAATTAATAAGGTACAAAAAAAAAATGGTTAATCTTTTTTACAATAACTTTTAATACCATTTTAAAAGTCAAATTTATTAGTAAAATACTTCTTATTTTATCCAAATTCAATCCGAAATACGAAGATCATAATATTTTCAAAGAATTGAATAATTACTCAAGGATTTCCCAAAATATTTCCACCATGACTAAAATACAATCCTAAACTGTTTAGAATAACAATCACTTTCTTATCGGTAGTTGCCTTGGATTAAATACTTGTAATTTTTACAAATAAAAGGTTTTAATTATAAAATATATATAACAAAACAATTTCCTTAATATTAACAATTAAAAATCGCCTTTGGATTATTTTCATAACAAATAATTTTTTCATACTATTTATAATAAATTTCTAAAAATTCAACAATCAAAAAAATATGATTTTTTTTACAAAAAAAGACCAATTAACAAGGATTTATTTTTACTGAAAAGTCATCTGCATAAAAATTTTTATTGATCTAAAAACAATTTCAAAAAAATTACACATTTTTTTATTATTATTATTAAACAAGTGTAAATTACACTCTAGTTGCCCTTAGACGTAAATTCCCTTTTAGAAATTTAAGAGTAAAATCATAGATTTCACGATTATTAATCAATGAAAATAATTTCAAACTATCACAGTTTAAAATTATTTCATTAAGATTTATTTCTTTTAATTTATTGTAAACAATTAATCTATCTTTTTCATAGATAGGACATATCCATAAAAAGTGATCAATATTTTCTATAATTTCCTTTTGTTTATATTTTAAACATAAAGGACAAAATTTATTTGAATTTTTATTAATTACATAGTGGCAATATCTATTTAAACAGTTAGTAAATGTTCTGAATTTTAGAATTGTTGAGCTTGAGGGATAACTTAAATATTTTTGGGTTTTAAATAAATAATTTTGATTTTTTATTGTTGTGAAATATTTTTGGACCTTCCAACTTGTTGAATTCAACAACTTTTTATATGTGTATTTGTATATTTCTTTTTTTTGTTCAACAATATCTTTTGAATTCCAATTGATTTTATTATTTATTCTTTGATTAAACTTTATTAATTTTTCTAAATTAAGAAGAGATAAATTTCCTAATTTCTTTTTGAATTTAAATTTCTTTTTATTGATAGAAATTATCATATTTTCTATTTTAAATTCTGTTTCCAAATAAGAATTGGTGTATTTCTGTTTATTTTACATATTTCAGTAATACGTAAATTGATCCAAGAATTATAATAATTTAAAGTTTTTATTTCATAATTATATATTTTAACCCATATGTTAGTTGATTTATGATAAAAGATTTAAATAATCTAATTTTTAAACTATTGTTAAGCGAGTTGTTATTGAATAACTATTTACAGTTGTTATATGTTTCTTTCGCCTATTTTAAATTATAAACTATATGCGAAATTTTATCTAAATAAATACCCAAATATTTATTTTTTTTAAATCTTTTGAAACAACTGTTTTATCTTTATTAGGTTTTAATCCAAATTGAATAATTATTTCATATATTGAATTTAATTTCTGATTTAATTGATTTCTATTTCCTTTAATAATTACAATTAAATAATCTGCAAACATTTGATAATGGTTCGTTAATGGAATGATTTTTAATAAAAGAAAGTGTGAAATTAGAGCAAATAAAATAGGCGATAATGGGCCTCCTTGAAATATACCAAGACCTTCTCCTTGATAATATTTTTTTAAAAAAATTTTAATAATTTTATTCAAAATAAATTTTTTTATTGTTTTTCTAATTATTTTAAAACTAATTGAATCAAAAATTACACATTTTATAATAATAGATAGTTTGAAAAAATTCTAATTAAAAAAAAAGTTTCTCATGTTTTTAAAATATATAACTTTAAAAAAGTTTTCAAATAATTCTTATTTTTTTAAAAATAATAGTATTTTCGTTTTATTTAATTTTATTTTTTAAATTCAAAATAAATCTGTTTTTTAAAATCTAGGATTATTTTGGCCGAATGTATAAGTTACCAAGAAAACAATCAATATTTGTTATTGTTTCGATAAGAATTAAAAATATTTCTAAAAAAGCAATACAAAACCTAAAAATCAAAGAATAATTTTCAGTTAATAAAAGAAAGTTAATTGAACATACTTCAGTTTTAAATTATATTTTCCTTTTAAAATGTGATAATTCAAGAAAATAAACTAAAATTCATAATTTCCCACATAATTCAAATAGTTCAAATAATTACTAGAAAAAATGTTTTTCCAGTCAAAGAAGTCCAGTTGTAGGGGGGTGGATTGCATATATTTAAAGTATTTGAAAGGATATAAGAATGAAAAGAATTTAACTCAGAAATACCAAAATTGAAATTATTTTTTCACACTTTTACACATTTTTACTCTTTTTTTTTTTTCGATTTTTTATTAAAAAATTAATTTATTTTTAAATTTTTTTTTTATTACAAGATAGATAGTCACCAATTAAAAAAGTGTTATTCAAATGTTATTGATAAAGTAAAAATGATTGCGGTGAAATAATATTGATTTCTATTGAAATTTTATTAAGATCTTCAATTGAGAAGTACAAAACAAAGATTGTTTTTCTCAATAGGTACCTAAGAATTTGGTTTTTTCAATTTTTTCGAAAATATATTGATTTATTAGTTTTGTTTCATGCTGATATCAAATATTCTTTGATGTGAATTATTCTACTTCTATCTTATTTGATCTTCAAAAGTAATTTACAAAAAAATATTTGATATTTGGAAAAAATGATGAGCCCCTTTGACTGAAACAGTGTTTACAATTTACTGAAAATTGGAAATAATTTAGTTTTTTCAAAAATATTTCCAATATTTTTTCATCTATTAGTTTTTTGTTTTTCATTTGATTTTTTGAATTACGTAACTTGTTTGGTTCGATCAAAAATTTTTTTCGAAAAGTTGATATGATTTATAAGTTGAGTTCTTCAAAATAGAAGAACTCAAATCAAATTAATCAATGGTATCTAACCATTTGATCTATCAATAATCTTCAGAGAATTTCAACAAATTTACCAATACATTTTTTTGCTTTGTTCTCTCTCTAAAATTTTTAACACGCACTGATAATTTATTTATATTGATAATTATTTTTTGTTTTGTGAGTATTGTAATTTATAAACAATTGTTAACATTTCAAATAGCGAATGGTTCTAATTTGGTATTTCTTCCAGAATTGATAAAATAGATTTTTTTTTAAAAAATTGAATTGTGGTATGTTAAAATTGTTGAATTAGAGTTTATAAAAAATTATTTTCACAAAGTAAAAGAATTGAGAAAAATAAAAATATTTAATTAATTTATTTTTTAGAAATTTCAAAATAATGTTGAAAATAGATTTTTTTTAAATCTTATGGAGAAATGGTTTAAAGTCATTCAACATTTTAATTTTAAATTGGTTTAGTTTATTAAGGCAATGTGTTTATTGCTTTAAGTTTTATCAAAGAAAAAGAAAAAAAAATGATATTTTGATCAATTAAAAATTAAATGGGTTTAACTCAATTTTCTTGTTAAATGGTTAATCTTCCTCTTTTCTTTTGCTTTCACAGAATACACCACAAAAGGTACCATGCTTTTTTTTTGATGCAAAAAATAAACTTAAAATACAAATTACAAATAATACGCCAGCGGCCATTGCTGCATATGTTAAAATATCTTTTGTTGTCCACCCAGAGTCGACTGGGTCATCGTCTGCTATTGGTTCAAGCCCCTCCAAGTCTGTCCAATGAGATAAAATATGTCTGTAACCATCCACTTTTTCAATTGCGCGTACACGTACGCTAACATAAGTGCTGTTATACTCGCCTTTAAAAGAGCATATTTCATCATTGCATTCAATTGTATCAGCTTCATATCCTGCGTTAGCATTTGTGTAAAAATATTGTGCTCTGTAACTAGTGGCTCGTTCAATCGGCAACCACTCCACTTTCCAATGCGTTTCGTCGATTGCTGTTAAGCTTATTTGTGGCTGTGATAAAGGTTTAACAATTGTATCATCAAGAAGAGTTGCTTCTCTCACTTGGAATTGGTATTGCCTTATATTGCACATCCCATACGGCATTTCAACATCCTCATATACATCATGTCCTCTCCCGACTAGCACCTGTTTAATTGAAAATAAAAATAAAAAAATAAATAAATAAAAACTATTTGATATTTTTGTAAAATTAGAAAATAAATATTAAATATTACATTTCCACTTTCTCCCCATGTAGGTCCTTCATTAATTCGGAGTCTCCAATAAGCTAAATCAAAATACCAACCATATCCAACAATTACACCCGCTTTATCTACTGCAGTCGAAACACTTTAATACATTATTTGATTTAATAAAAAAATAAATTATTTTTGAAAATTATTGTTTGTATTAAAATAAGGAATAAGTTTTTTTATTAATAGTTAACTTATAAATAAATGTTAGTGGCCTGTAGCTACCTTGCTACATTTTGATCAGAAATGAAATTGATTATTTATATATTTATGAATTTAATATCAAATAAATTTTTTAAAAGAAGAATTATTTTTTGAGAATTATATCTCATTTTGTACAATTGAAATGCTTTATTAAATTCTTTTTAGTAATTAACTTGAAGTTCAAAATTAAAGTAATTTATCACGAGGTAGTTTTTAGTTCATTATTATTTAAAAATTTATTGTTCATAAATTGGACTAAAAACAATCAAAATCAAGCTGATGTGGAAACATTTCGCATTTTTAAATCAAAATTTCTCGATCTTGGAAGAATAATTATCAATAATTCTGAAGAATAAATGCAAAAATTTATTTTAATTCCAAAAATTATTAATAATAAATTTTTAATAAAGCAAATGAAAAGAGATCATTATAAAAAATGGAATTAACTGTAGCCCCAATTAATGAAGAATTTAAATATTGAGATATTGATTTGTGGGGAATCGGTTAATTCGTTCTTCAAAATGCAAAATAATATTAAACAATTCAATAATGGTAAAAGAAAAGTTCTATTATGTAGACTCAATAACAAACAAATTTCTGATGGGATTAAAAAAATATATGAACATTGTAATCCTCTCTTTAAATGATGTGAATTGGTTTAAATTTCGAACCAAAAATAATCTTTTTTTTATGATGAAAAAATAAAAAAGAATTAAAATACATTGGAAATAAACCATTTCAAAATTTTGACAAAATATCAGTACAAAAAATAATTGAATTAAAAATATAATGGAGATTTAGAAAATCAAGAAAAAAAAAACACTTGGTCAAGTAAAATGAACATTTTATTGAATAAATTAAAAATATCTTCATTAATTGAATTTCTCGTCCAACTATAAAAAAATTATATTTTATGAAAAAAAGAAATCTTTTATTTATTAATAAAAATGGAGAGGTAGGTAAAATACTTAATTTTAGACCAATTTCTATAAATCAACCGTTACTCTTTCAAAAATTGATTTAGAAATCAATTTTGACGACTTGATTTATTATAGATAAAAGACAATTATACTTTAGGAAATATATATATATATATATATATATATATATATTACATACAAGAATTGCGGTATGTATTATTTGGATATATATAATAAATTTCGTGAAATTGTAAAAATGGCGAAAATACTCTAAATGTAAAAGAAGTTATTTTTTATTAGTATAGATATGAACAAAGATATTATCTAATTTAATCTGAAACATGCCTGACTTACTGTTTATAAATTTATAATAAATATATTTATTAAAAATTTCATTCAATAATATTACTCAGATAATGGAATAGGGTGTTTACCAACGATATCCATTATTACCTATTTTATTTTTTTAATATAGCATATTGCCTGATTGAAAAAATTGAGTTTTTAAGTCAATACTACTCAATCGTTTACTAGATGATCTTATTTTAATTATGAAAGGAACTATTGATGTAATAAAACTCAGAATCTTTGTATTATATGAAATAATTCAAGAATCCAAAATGACTCATTTTAATAAGAAAAAAACAATTATTCAAAAAAATCTTGGTGAATTCAAATATTTAGGTATTTAGTCTAAAAAAAAAAAAAAACACGAAAATGAAAACAAAGCTCAAAACAGTTGGGACAGATATAAATATATTTTCAAAAATTCTCAATTCATAAGTGAACTTTTATTAAGATTCTTTAAAGAAGTTGTCTTGTATCAACGATATTATGGATCATAAATGTTTATTTATTAAAAAAAATGAATTAACAGATTTAAAAAATTGGATTAATCAGAGATTAAGATCAAGATTAAACGTTCAAAAGGGTACACCAATAAATATTATTCCTAATTAAATTAAGGTTGGTTTCATTAATTTAAGTATAAAACAAAAGAAAATTTCAACTTATTAAAAAAATTAAATCAATGAATTTGCCACAATGCATTTACCTAATAACTAATGTTACTTCCCATATTTGGGCAGAAAATATTGACATCAATTGGAATCAAATAGAAAATATTGATAAAAAAAACAAACATTTAGATATAAAACAAAATTTCTTGAATAATTCCATGAAAAAAAATTCATTAAATTCAAATTAATGAAAATAGCTGAATATTTTACAATAATTCTAAAACAACCAGAACAAACGAGATTTAAATAAAATAAAATAAAAAAATCTTGTGGGATTAACGACACCATAGATGTGGCTATAATCAACATATGTTGTAATTGGGTGTAAATGATATTAGTCCACCAGGGCTCAAATAACTCTAAAAAATCTAATATAAATCTTATTGCATAATAAAGTATTGGATTTTTTACTAATGATCACAATTAAAAATTTTCAGTTTGGAAATTTTTTTTAAAAATTCCTTTTCCAAATCTAAAAGCATAAACTCAAATAATTGTATTCCTGTATTAAATAATTCTTATTTAGAACTTCCAAAAGTAACTATTTTTACAATTTTTAAATTTCAAAGATTAACATAATACTCATCAACATAAAAAAACAAAGACTGGTTAGTTTTCTTTCCTTTCTTTATCAAGCCAGTTGTAGCATCAATATATTTCCATGATTTGAAAAAAAAATTTGTCAAAAAAATCTATTGGTTTATTATTTGATTTGTTTAAAAAAATTGAATTTTTTTGCAATTAATCTATATTTCGCCACAAATTTAAGATAGAGATTTTACAACTTTGGAGTCTGAATATTGATTACTCAAACTTTAAATTTGTCCCCGAAATGAAAGATTTTTTCTGAAATTCTCGGGTTTTTTACTAATACAATATTTTTTTTTTATTGATGAGGATCAACAAATAGGTACTATTTTTACTAATAGAATTTTTAGAGACATTTGAACAATGGAGTACAAATTTGATTTTCTCCCAATAACAACATACTTAATTTTATACTTCTCCTTGGTAGACGCTAATCCCTTAATTGTAATGATATTTGATGCTAAGTTGTGATTGAAATACAATACCCTTATCAAAAATATTGATGATCCCTGAAATTTCAGATCTTTTATATTTGGTCTAAATAGATATTCATATTTTCTAAATGAAAATAACTGTAAATTTTGCTGTGTTGTTTAAGATCAAAAAAAAACAAAAAATCTTATCGGATATTTATATCTTCTCTTATAAAGATGTTATAAATATGAAAAATATAGAAATGGGTGTTAAGAATACATCAAAACAAATCCAAGGAAAAAAAATCAGAGAAAAAATAAGCAGCACCATAAATTAAAAAGACAGTCTCTTTATAATGGGTTCTGCTAATAATGATGAGTTTTGATTGATTTTATTGAAAGAGAAGTAAAATTCATATTTTTTCGAAAAGGAAAAATCAAGAAAAATAATTTTTAAACTTAAAAAGAAAATAGAGAGAATAAAATTTTCATTTGATTAAAAATCAAAGTTTTCAAGTTATTAATCCATGAAAATTCTTTCTCTCGGTTTTCTTTTTAAGTTTAAAAATACTGTTGATTTTTGATAATGAAAAAAAGCAAGTTAGCTTCTTTTAAAATAAAATCAATCAATCAATCAATATTATTTAAAATTTAAAATTTTGGTTTATTTATAATTGGTTATACAATTTGTCAAAATTTCATAAAAAAGTAAAATCCTATTTCATTCGTTAAAAAAAATTGAAAATAAACTTAGTTTTGAAATACTGCCATAGGTTAAAAATACCTTTTTATATCTAATGATCTTCTAATATTTTTTGTAAATTAACGTTTCATAAATATATTTTTGAGATTTTTCGAGTTTTATTTAAACTTTAATTTACATTCAGCTCAATTTACATTTTTTTTTATTTATCAAATCTTAATTTTGAGCTTTCAAAAAATACATTTAGAATTATTTGTAACGAGTAGTTCTCAAAATTTTGTTTATTATTTTCTTGTTAATTAAAGAATTTGGTTTTAAAATTTACATTTGCCTTTTCAGAATTAATTCTATCTCTTTGTTTTTATTTTTAATTATTCTATTATCTAATATATTTCAGATAGACAGTATAGGCTGGTATATTGTTATTCTAAAAATTTATGGAAAAGTAAATTTTCTAAAAATATATTATTCTTGTAACAAGTAGCATATAACTTTAAAATTAAATTCATAAATAAGGTTAAATAAATCTAACAACTAATATTTTTTGCAAATAAGTTGACTAAAACAGGTTTTAAGGGAAAAAATTTGAATTTTAAAAATAAAAAAAAAATTACCAAGATTTTGCGTTAAGAACACCACCAGAATAATATTCAAAATCTCGATTATAAACATATCCAACTCCTATATAACCAAATTTAGCAAGGCGCTTTTTTGTTGTTTCTTCATCAATTGGGCTAAGCTTGTATAAAGAATGGTCTGGATTTAGCTGTATGATTTCATCCTGTGATGTTTCGCATGGTGTTGCTTTGCTTAGATATGGATAAGCTTCCCATGATACAGATCCTCGAAAATTTCTATTATACGCCAAAGCACAATCGTACCTGGTTTGGAAGTAATAGTATTGTTGTTAATTAAAAAGAATAAATAATGATGGTTAAATATCTTAAACACTCCCGGACTTTTATATTTTATTTTGTTTTTATAAAAATTTGAGGGTTTTTATATTAAAGAATTATTACCATCCTAAAAATAAAAATTATAACAAATAAAAAAAAAAAAATAAAATAAATTCATTGTTAAAGAAAAATAATTATGAGACAGAATAATAAAACAAATATAAGAAAGGTTTTAAAATCAGAAAAAAAATATTATTGAATCATTTTATTATTCTTGAAAATACAATAATTCAAAAAAGAAAAGTGGATTTTAGAGGGTTCGTTTAAAAAAAAAATCATAAAAGTAAAAAACATAAGTTTATTATTTTAAATATTCCAATTTACTAAATTATGTAATTTTTTTGAAATTTTAAAAGTTATTTGGTAGATTTTAAAAATATTTTTACTACTTGGGAAATTAATGTACCTAAATGAAAATCATAAAAATTTAACTTTTAAGAACAAAAAGTTTCAATTATAACCACTCAGAAAATTATCAAAAAGAAGACAATTTATTTAATTATATAAATAATAAATGTTGTTTGTTGAGGAAAATTCTAAATAAAATTACAAACTCTTGTCAAACTTAATTGATGTGTGTGTGTGTGTGTGTGTGTGTGTGTGTGTGTGTGTGTGTGTGTGTGTGTGTGTGTGTGTGTGTGTGTGTGTGTGTGTGTGTGTGTGTGTGTGTGTGTGTGTGTGTGTGTGTGTGTGTGTGTGTGTGTGTGTGTGTGTGTGTGTGACTAAACTAAATTACAAACGTTTTGACAGAGTTAAAACAGTTTAAAGAATCACAATAATAATAGAATTTATTTCAATTTGAAAATAATTTGGATTTTTTCAAAAATATAAAAATATTTTGATCATTTTTTTGTTTTCATTTCATTTTTACAAATCTGTAATAGATTACCATACACTCTAAATATTTTTTGAATGATTGATTGATATTAAGTTAAAGTTGAGTTCTTTTAAATCGAAAAACTAAAATAAAACTAGTTGATAATACTTGTAAATTTGATCGATCAATATTTGTTAAAATGATTTCAACAAATTTAACTAATACATTTTTTTTGTTCTACTCATCTCCAAAATTTCATATATAAGCCAGCTCATATTACAAATAATAAAACAGCATGCAATACACACTCAAATGTATGCAGATATGAATTAATCGTAATAATGGAAGAAGAATCACTACAAAAAATATAAGAATATACGGAAACAAATATATACCCAATTATCACCATTTATGTAGACCAAAAGGTAATTGACGATAAATTGGAATGGGCAACAAAGCTAAACTCCAATTCAAAATTTTTAACATACCGAAATTCAATTTTTGAAAAAAAATACTTATTTAATAAATTCTAGAAGAAATACCAAATTAGAACCATTCGCTATTTGAAATGTTAACAATTGTTTATAAATTACAATATCTCACAAAACAAAAAATACAAAATTATCAATATAAATAAATCAATTGGTGTGTTAAAATTTTTGGAGACGATACAAACTAAAAAATGTATTGGTAAATTTGTGGAAATTCTATTAACAATTATTGATCGATCAAAGTGTCAGAGACCATTGACTAATTTTATTTGAATTCTTCTCTTTTGAAAAGAGCTCAACTTTAGCATAATATCAATTGTTGATAAAAATTTTTGATCGAACCAAACAAGTTACGTAATTCAAAAAATGAAATGAAGAAAAAAAAACTAAAAGATGAAAAAAAGAGTTTCATATTTTTGAAAAATCAAATTTATTTCCAATTTGAATGAAATTGTATTATTGTGATTCTTTGGACACATTTTAACTATGTTAAAATTTTTGAATTTTAGTTAAAAAGAAATCAAATTATTCAACATTTACTATGTAATTATGGAGATTATGAAAAAAATCTTAAAATCAAGATTTCTGAATTAAAAAAAAAATATTTTTCGATTATTTTAAAAAATAATAATATTTTTAATATTATTAATAAACCAGATTCAATATCTTTATTAGCTCTTGTAGATAATAAAGCTATGTTTGAATCTTTTAAAAAAATTCTAAATCTAAGTTTAGGAATTCTGGAAGTGCCGTCAAGTACCTAGGTTTTTTTTAATTTTAGAAATTAAAAAAAGCCTAATGAGAGTACCTAAGTTTTCCAGAATTCAAAAGAATGGAGTAAAATCTTTGATTTAACTCAATTCTTTTGAATTCTGAAAACCCTAACGGCAAATAAGAGGAATTTTAAGCTCCTCCCTTAAATTACAATAAAAAATAATAATAATAATAAAAATAATTTATTTGTTTTAATAATTGAAAAATAAGACTTATTTTAATCTATAGTTGAAAATAATGAAAACTTTTTTAATTTTTTGAAAAAATATGAACTTTTAATAATATTAAAAATATTTCCAAAATTATAAATAATTTTTAAAATGTTTTTCAGATTAATTTCTTTTTCTTTGGGAAAATAAATTCTTTGAAATTTTTTATTTTCTGTTTTATATTTTCAAATTTTTAAAAACAATAAATATAAAATAAATGTTAAAAAAAAAAAATAAATAATTTTTATAGATACATCAAATCTGTCAAAAAACTAATTAAAAAGAATTAGTTGGAAATTTTGGGATATCTTGAAATATTTCTATACTTATATTCAATATGTTATTAAATTTTGTTTCAATCCAAACAAAGAAAAGATTTATTATTTCTTCAATTCATTTAATTGTTTAGAACCAATAGTCTCTATTGTCTATTGTAAGTAATATTTTGAATTTTTGGTGTATCTGATTTTGTAAAGAAATTTCAAAATTTTTCTATTATGATACTACTCACTTAATAAAACTTTCCTGAGAAAAATAAATTGAATTTTGAATATTTTCAATTGAAAGTTTTGCTTTTTTTGGTTTCAAATTAAACTCTCTGAATAAAATTATAATAGAATCAAATTTCTTATTTTTTTTTTCTATAATTTTTTCGTTATATTTGTCGAACAAGTCAAATTCAAATTTACCTTTTTTATTAAGTTTCCTTTCTGATACTATTTTTTCTATTTAATTTTTTCATGTTAACTGCTAAACAAACAAATCTTTTTAAAAAGTATCGTTCTTTTTTGTTTGCTTTTTTTTGGTTTCATTTTCGACAATTTACTTTCATTGTATTTTTGAATATGATTAGTTACACAAAATAAGTGTTTAATAATCATTTTTTTTACGAGTTTTTTTCTAAAGTAACACTTTGAAAAAAATTTTTTTTTTACAAGGAACTTTAACAAATGCAAAATGTTGATAAAAACCGATTCCGTTGGGATCACTCTAATATTTTTGGTCCAAATTTTACATTTTTGTGATTCCAAAGATTCCAAAAATGAAATCATTTTGGAAACTCAGATTCCCACTTATTCTGAAAGCATCAGGAAACTTTTTATTTTTTTACAATGTGTTAATTGGAGAATAACCTCACCTGCCCATTTCTGTAATTTTTGTAATTCCAAATGAGTTGTTCCAACATACAAGTTGAATTCTCTTTTCAATAAAGAAATTGAAAATTTGGTGTTAATAAAAAAATTTTTAACGTTTAGATTGCTCCTGAGTAAAGTTTTTAAATTTGTCCCAAGAAAAAAAATCTGAAAATTTTTGGTGTTTGTTTCCAAAGGGATTAAAGCCTGATCGAATTAAAGGGAAAAATGAGAAAATATTATCTCTGATTTGAGTTTTTCTTGTATTTGAAGAAGAATTTTAAAATTATACCTCCTTGGCAACCGTCTTCGTTGGACACGCAAGAATTGTTATATGTACAGTCAATTATTTGTTGTTCGCTCAAAAAAAAAATTGTATTAGTAAGCTCGTATAATTTGTATTCAAATAAAGCGTTTGTTGATGAAGCCCATGAGCTTCCACATTCACGCCTGTTTCGAGGAGTTGTTGCTATGTCATTGTAATTGAGTTCAGATGGAGCGCTTACATCAATAAGCTCATCACTGTCATCATAAGAAACTTTCAAATTTTTGAAGTTTTTTGATACATCTTCACATTTATATTTTTCATCCCACTCTTTGTCAGTAAGATCCATAGACTCTCGGATCCCCTCTTTTTTTTTTTTTTAAGAATCATATTTAGGAAAAAAATGTGCTGAGTGGTCACCAAAGAAGTTATTTACAAAAAAAAAAGGTTTGGGAAAATTACTTGTCCATGTTTTTGTTGGATCAGAATTATGTTCTTCAATTCCTTTCAGGTGTTTTAAAAAGATTCTTTTTCTATAGTCGTGCTCTTGTTGTGTTTTATAATTTTTGTTAAATTTGTTTTGAAAGTTTTTCCATTCGAGTTCATGGTGAAGTGAAAAAACTGTTGTAAAGACCAAAAAACAAATGAAGAATTGATTAAAATTCATTGAGGTTTTTGGAAAAAAAAAAAAAAAAACAAAAAAAAAATTAAAAAATGTAATATCTTTTCTCAAATAAAGTCGAGGAACATTTTATTCTAAGTGAACAAAGTTTTATAGGTTTTCTTTTGTAGATCAATTGGTGAATTTGGTTTGGGATTTAAGTGATGAATAACTCTTCTCTATTTTTTTTCTCAAAGATAAGGAATCTTTTCTTTTCAAAGAATGTATTAAACTTGATAAACAACCCTTTTATCGACTTTCGAGAAAGTTGTTCTCAATTTGTCAAGAATTTGTTTTTAGAAAGAATTTTTGGTAAAAAGATTTTCTTCTTTTTTTTTTATTGTTTGTGTGGGGTGATTCAACAAAACACCCTAGGAACTTCCTGAAACTCTAAAATTGTCTTTAAATTTTTTATACCGAGAAAGTAATTCGACAAAAGTATTGGATATTTTTCCTTTAAAAAATGGAGGAAAAATATAATTCGAAACAAAGACAAGAAAAAGAGAAAGAAAAGCAAGAAATGAGACTAGAATTAGGCTTTACTGGCAAGGGTTAAGTGCTCAAGAGTTCTTAATCTGTTAAAGAGAGAGTTTTGAAGTAACTAAATTTGTGACATTAATTCAGAGAGTAGTCAAAAGAACCTTTTAATTACAGTCATTAGAGGTATTTTAAACTCGATTTAGTTTTCTGAAAATGAAACTGAGTAAAAAAGAATTGAAAAAAAGCTAAAAACTTAATATAAAAGTTTTATTTTGGACCCAAAGTGTTAGACGGGTTGGTGGTTGTTTCTTTTTATGTTAAAAATTACTTGGATCGCCACCATAATTTGTTTTAATAAAAGAGATAACATTATTTGACCAACAAAAGATCAAAGGAAAAAGGCTGTTTTATTAAGTTTTGGTTTAGAACTTTATTGATGGGTTGAATCTATAAAGTGATGAGTTTTTAAGAATCATTATTTTTTTCGAAATTTTCTTTTGATACTATCTTTTTTTTGAAAGTTGCAAGTTTCCAAAATTTTGTTTTAGTAAAATCCCAGCACAAGACAACGACGGTACAGCGTTTACCCAGTAAAAGACACGATCCTGTAAGATGGTCAGGAAACACACATTAGGTTCACTTTAGTTCTTTTCAAATCGCTTCAGTTGGCATTCTATTTGGTTGAATAATTCCAGCTCAATTCATTCTAGATCCGATCATGACAAGTTAGGTTAGTTTAATGAAGATCCAAGTATATGAATTCTTCTAATGATTTTTTGTCACTTTTACCCTCTTCACACACTTTCGAAATCATCAAGAGTTGGAAAATAAACAACTTAAAAAGGGAAATTTGGAAAATAAACAATAATAAAAAAAGAAATTTTGAATAAGTAAAAAGTCTATAAAAACAAAAGATCCTCATCTTTTTGTTTGGATTTTTGGGATCATAAATGAAAAAGAAAAGGAACAATTTTTTTATTTTTACGAAACTCACCCTGTTAAGGAATTTCTGAGAGTTTGTATGAACAAATAACAATGAAACTGGAATATCTTTTTTTCAAAATAAAATAAAAATAAATCAAATATTGAATTCTTAAGGACTTCGTTTCCACCCTTGAGAGTGTTGAGTAATTGTGTTATTTCACTTTCACTTCTCAAAAAGAAATTTCATTACGAAGAAATTGCACCAAAAAAAAAAAACACAATTTTTGTAATCTTTACCTTTTCACTTAGACTTTTTTTCAATCTTTTGCAAAGAGAAAGAAAAAGAAAATATCGAAAAAAATAATTACTAAAAAATGACTTTTCGGGATTTTCGAATGCAAGTTCAATTTTGAGAACTTTCCAAACTTATCAAAGAAGCTGTAAAAAATATTTAGAACCATCCAAGAATATTGTTTAATGTTTTTAGATTTGAAAACGAAATTCTAAAATATTAAAATCAAAATTTTGGTATGATCTAACAAGGTGAAAATTGTGAAAAATTTTGAAAATTTACCATTTCTTCTAAAACAAATTTCGAGTGTGTAAATTTGTACTGGGATTATCTATCCCTTCCATGGCGTTTTTATACGTAATTTCGCTGTGCCCGCCTGGAAAAGTAGCACTTAAAGACTAGAAAAAATTGATCTTCTAATTTTATTTAAAAATATTTATTAAATTTCTTGAAATTTAAAATATTAGGTGAAAATCACCTTTTATAACCCCTGGGGGTATAAATAATTGAACTATTTGAATTAATATTAGTTATTTTATAATATACTTTTTTTCTGATAACAGGATCCAAAATTTTTTATTACATTTTATGTTTTTTGGATTATTCCATTTGTTCAAACATTTCTTTTACGAATATCAACTCTAATATGATGTTTTTCCTTTCTCTTATTTATAAGGAATCTTATGTTAGTTGATTATTTAAGGATAATTGTTTTTTTTTCATTTTTGGATTCCTTACTTCGAGTAGAATGGTTTAGTTTTTATAAATATCTAATATATATATATATATATATATATATACGTGTGTGTTTATTTATATATTTAACGATCCGATCAGTTTATGAGATATATCTTAATTTTATATTATTAACTAATATGTAGGATGAAAATTAAAGTTATTTTATTTGAAATATACAAATAACCTCCCCACTTTTTTTGGAACCCCTTATTAAAGAATTAGGGGATTTGATGTTATCTTTTTTAAGCCATTAAAAACTCAAAAAGGGTAATTATTTTTATCAAATTAAGTTACACTATAAAATAAAGACATTTTTTTATCAATAT
Organism: Anaeramoeba flamelloides; assembly: GCA_027625915.1. Lineage (NCBI taxonomy): Eukaryota > Anaeramoebidae > Anaeramoeba > Anaeramoeba flamelloides. Next base: position 343,965 of record JANTQA010000017.1, on the reverse strand, counting down.
TGTGATAATTTTACAAATCTAGTTATTCGATGAAATCCCAATAAGTTTCTAAAAATCGTGTTAATTGTCAAAATGATCGTTCTTATCATAAAATAGCGATATTTCAGAAAATCGCTATATTCATTATTATCGTGAAAATATAACAAATCGCAATAATATAACAAATCGCAATATTCTATAAAATTACACAAATACCAAAATATCGCGATTAAAAAGTAATCATGATAATAGTTGATATTTTTTTTTGGCTAATTCAATAATGTTTTTAAAAGAAAATTTTTTTTTGATCAAAAAATAAATCCTTGAAAAAAAAAGTTATTCATTAAAAAAAAACAAAAAAGATATTTGGTTCAATCAAGAATTAGATTAAATTTTTTAAGTATTTTCTTTTGATAACTTTGGTATATGTATTGATCCTTGGATCGAAAAACGAAATAAAAAGTGTAAATAAATAGTTACCCATTCAATTGTGGTATTTTATATTGCACCAAGTATAAATGCTACTAAAATAACCATCCTCCCACACCTTCTTTAAAGTGTACGCTATTATGTTATAGCATTTTCTTTATTCTATGCAAGTTGAAAGGGGTTGAATAACTTCTTAAAAGCTTTCTCAACCGCCTATCCAAATTACACTCAATTATTAAGATTATTTGGACATCTTTTTCTTGTTATTCTTCTTTATTCACAATTCTCTTATCTTTATTTTCTATAGAAAATACAAACCAAAATTTCAAAAAGTTGTTTTTATCGATTACCAATGAGAATGAAAATTATTATATATTCTTTTTAGCTATTCAATTTGTAAAGGTAACCATACCATTTAAAAGGGATATATTTCAGATTCAATCACTTTGTTAAAATGGGTAGTTTTTTACTTTAACATTAAATTCAAATGAGATTTTACTATTATCTAAAAAACAATAAAAGAAAAAAAAATTTTTTTCTGAAAAAAAAACCCCTTCAGTTTATAAAAGTTTCCAGTCTTTCAAAACTTTTCATACACTTGAAGACAATTCACAACCCTTATAAACACTTTCAAAGGTTTTTTAAAGAGGGGTGTTGTAAAAGCCAAGAGAATTTTCTTAAAGAGATTTTAAAAAATTTTTTTTTTCATTTTTTTGCGTTAATGTGAATATCGGGATTTTATGATTTTTCACGATAAATTTGGACTAATCGCGATTTTGTAATAACATCACTATTTCATTGTTAATATCAAGATAATATATGTTCTCATCAAAACCTCAAATAGTTAATTGTGTTATAAAATCATAACCTGTTGAAAAATGAAGTTCGGGTGTGATTATTAAAAAACCACATTCTTTGATGGTATTTTCTGAACTTAATTATTGTTTTTAAAGTTTGAGTCCATTTTTTATTTTTTGGAGAGTTCAAAATTCAACATATTAATGGATTATTTAAAAAAAAAAATATTTTCTTTGAAAGAATATTGAAATCTTATAACCTATAAAGGAACGGGTACAAAAATACACTTTAAAAATAAAAACACTAAGTTCTAGAATAACTCTGTTTCAAAATCCAATAATTTAGAATTATTTCAAAAAATTACAATAATAATTTTAAAATTGTAATCTGCCCTTAATATTGAAATTGCATTTTTTTTTTCATAAATGATTTCTTTTTGTTTAGCAAAAAAATCAGAGAAAAACAAACAGATCATTAAATTAGAAAATTATTCAAAAATTCATTTTTTGAAAATATAGAAAATACAACTCTTCACTGAAAGAAATATCCTTGAATTTGATTCGAAATAATCTATAATTAATAAATTGATCTTAATTATTTTAATTGAGTTATTAATAATACAAGTACTGAAATTATTACAGATTTTTGGTTGTTATTTCTCATTCTTTGGAATATTTCCAAATAAATAAAATTTATTAAAATTCAGAATTAAAACTTAAAAAATAATAATAAAATAATATTTCTTGAAATTACAATGGTTCGTTATTTGTAATTTCAAACTATATTTAAAGGGTTCTATCTAATCTTACAAATTACAATAAATTTTTGTATTTTTATTGTGAATCGATGAAATCATCATTTTTTTTTTTTGGATCTTCAAAAATTGAATATTAAAATTATTCCCTCTTAAAACCTTTACATTTTCTTATGTTTTCATTTATTTGGAAAATCGATATTTTTTACAGATAAAATATAAAATAACCCTTTTTTTTTTTTTTTTTTTTTTCAGATGTGTGGGAATAGAGAAAAAAATATAGATTATAGGTTATTCTATTGTGTTTCAGAAAGGCTAGACACTCTACAGCACATTCATAATTTCTAAATTTTTGTTAAGAAATTCCAATAAAATCGCAATATTACCTTGATTATTTACCAGTGATCAATTAATACAGTATTCTTATTTCGAATAATACCAATAGTATTATCCTTTCGTTTTTTTATCTCTTTTGTTTATTTATTTGAATTATTTAATAAACTTTTTTATATTTCCTAAACTCGGGATATACAATATAATATAAAAAGATCAATATCTTTAATGATTTCTAGATTGTAAAGATCTTCTGTCCCGTTGTAAATTGTGTGATTAATTTATTTTTAAGATGAAAATAATAATCTGTTAAGACAATTGGTAAATTTTCTCAATTATAATATGAAACTTTAGGATACCCATTTTAAATGATTTTTGTGTTTTTTTTTTTATTGTAATTTAAGAAATAAATCCAAAATGGGATTAATTTATTTTTTTATTTCTAAAATTAAAACAGAAGCATTCAAGAAAACTACAATTAACTTTTCCAAAATTTAAAAAAAAAAAGGATTTAATTTTTATTTTTTCACAATACATTAGAATTCTCTCAAAAGTTTGTTATATTTTTTAAAAAACATGCTTTGATTTGAAAATATACCAATTTTCAAAATAAAAAAAAAATAAATAAGTGTTCAACTGCTCCCTAAGTGTAAGTGGGGACTTAAAAGTATTTTTCTGAAAACAATGGATCAATTTTGAAACCTTTTTCAAAAAAGAATCTGTTCCTTTCATTGTTATACAAATTAAAAAATATTATCAAATTTTTATAAAATTGTTATCTGTCTTTTGGTTGTTTGAAAAAAAATCAAATAAAAGAATTAGGTAGGCATTCATCTAAAGGTGGTTTTTCTTCTCTTAAACTGTTTCCAACTTGACTTTGGGAACTTTTGTTCTAACTTTTTAAAAACAAAAACAAAAATTATTAAATTTTTAAAATGTAAGATAATGATAATAATATTTAATAATTACAATTTTTATTTTTTTTTCTTTGGTTATAAAATTTTTGTAACTTAAAAAAAAAAGAATATTAAGAATTATTTATAATTAATATTAAAAAATTGAAAAATAGCCTATAACAATTAACACAAGGCTAAGAAATGAAATCTTGTTTGGCAAATGATAAAATGATTGGTGGATATTAAAAGCGTCTGAACTTTTTTGGGGTGTTGGTGTGGCCGAAGGTGAAGGCGTGGTTGAAGGTGAAGGTGTAGGCGAGGGAGAAGTTGTTGGTGTAGAAGAAGGCTCATCAATAGAAATAATTGAAAAATAATCCATCTGTGTATCATGTTTAAAATACTTGAAAAAAAGTCTATAGTTGTTTATTTTATAGATATCTTGAGGAAAAATAGACTGGAAATCAGTACCAGTGGCGACTTTATTTGATGATAGTGCAGTACCATTATTGTCGAAAATTCTATAATGTATTTTGTGATGATTATTAGGAACATTTATTTTATTATAATAGCCTGATACAACAAAGAAATCATCTGGAAATGAAACAATTTTTGGATCTTTTTCGTTATTTGATAAATATTGCTCAAAAGGAAATTCGTCCAGTCTTTGATTCGAATCGATATCATATATTATTATATAGATCAGATTATCTCCATCATCGTTTGGATTTTTATCCACGTATGCCATTGTGCAAATTGTGGAAGATAGAGCAATGACTTTTGGACCAATTTGCTGTTTCGTATTCGTAAAAGATGAAATTTGAAATATTGCGCCATGCTTTGATCCATCTTTGTCAATAACTTGTCCATAGCTTCTATGTGTATCTGATGCGGTACCTTTCGTATCCCATACCACAATATATTGACCTTGGGAATTTACTGAAACATCGAAACTATTAAAATCCATTGTATTAATAACAGAATCTAAAAGTATTTCGTCGCCAATTTTATTTCCGTTGTCATCAAATATTTGCCCTATAATTTCTTTTTGTTCTGGGCTATCATTACTTCGATAACAGATAACTATAAATTCTGAATTGTCCAAAAGTACCTTAATTTTTGGTTTAATATTTGAGTGTATTTCAGAAATTGTAAACCCATCCCCATGAGTGTCACCGTCTTGTTCCAAAATTTTACCAAATAAATCCGAATCGGAGGAAGTTTCTAAGAGATATACACTAATAAAAACATTATCTCGTAACGTTTCTACAGTTGGTTTTAAAATATCCTCTCCGGTTTGTGCTTCATATACAGTTAATATTTGATTAGAAACTTGGCCAGAATTGTCGATAGTTGATGTTTTTAGGGATTGCTTTTTATTAGATTCTAGATATTGCACAAGAAAGGTATTTGAATTTAAAGATATAATTGTATTTTCATCTGTATTTTCATCATAATATAAAGTTACGATATCATCGGATGGATTTAAATTATTTCCATTTTGATCAACAGTATTGAAAATTAAATTATTTTTATCAGCATTAATTTCAGGACGAGTTATTGAATAAAAGGCGCCATTGTCATAAAGAACTATAGCAGGATCTTCTTCACTTTTATCAGAATCTATGTATTCATAGACACTTCCTTTTGCTAATTCAAATTCATTGGAAATAACAATACCCTTTTCATCATAAATTTTACCAACAAACAAATTTGTTGCCTCTTGATTATCCGTTTTAAAAACAACGAGCCAGTATCCAAACTTTGTTAGGGCATATGGATGAGGGACAGTTTGATATTCAAATTCGGTTTGATGTATTTGGATTATTCCTGACATTCCTGTTGACGTTGTATTTGTAAAGGTTTTTCCATAAGTTCCATAATTACCAGTGCCCTCATTCTCTTGTCTCCAAGTAACTACAAAACGCTCTTCCTCAGTATCTTGTAATTTAATAATTTTTGGATATTCATTCAATTCACCATCACCGCCACTAATTAAAGTAACTTCAAATGTGATTTTGGATTGGAAATCAAGTGTCATTTGAGATAAATATATTTCACTTGTTCGATTATCTTTTTTGGATGTAAAAGGCAACAAGATCTGATCGTTTGAGTTTTTTATTAGAGTGGATTTATAGCTTTTGAGGGTTGTTTGAATTTCAGGGGTAGTTGTAACAACGATTGGTTCTGTTTGAACATATCCTTCTCGGGTTAACACAGAGCAATAATATTGTTTGTTGATTTCCGAATTTGAAAAAAAGCAAAGATAATAATAATTATCGTGTAGTTCTAAAAATGAAATATCAAAGCAAAAATCACTATCTATTCCTATCTGTGCCCTGACACCAAAATTGCTTGTGTCATAATTAAAAACTTGTGAAATTATCCCATAAGTATCATCGTATGAAATTACAAGTGAAGCAATAACAAACTGATCGTTGCTAAGTCTGTAAACCGATGGTGTTCTGCAATAATCAGTGCTTCGACAAACAGGACCAAAATATAATTTTGAAATAGTCCCATCACCTTTTACAATTTGGTAATAGATTTTATTTACATACCGAAATAAAGATTGGTCATATCTGTAAAGACCCATCACCACGATAAAAAGATCGTCCTCAAGATCAATTTCGCTACATTCTTTCCCCTCATTCTTTTTGTAGTTTTCTTCTTTTGGTAAGGACACAATTTGGAGATTTTCCAAGACAAATGGGTAGTCTTCAAAAATTGTAAAGCTTTCAACTAATAATTTTCCTTCACAATCAAGAATTACACCTTCAATTCTTCCTAAGTCTTCCTCTTCCTCTGTTTCTTTTACTTGGTATATTTGTGCAATTCTTCCACTTTGCAATTTGGCAGCACGGTTGTGATAAATTTTTCCTTTCTCCAAAGTTGTCAATTGGTGGGTGTCTGAAGTTACAACACCTTCAAGATCATAAAATTTTCCAGAATTTTCAGTACACGGATAACCCCGACACTGTTCCGTAACCCCACACCCAATTTGTCCCGAACTTAATATTGCACAATTACCATTTGTTGAAGTTACACCCAAAAATTGATCTTTACTTATACTTTTTATAGTTTTTCCTTTCACAAGTGACAGACAAATTAAAAAAATTATCAAAAAGTGTTGTCTTTGAAAAGAAAAAACAAAACCTTTCATAATTTGAAAAACAAAAAAAATAAAAAAAATAACAATTTTGAGATTCACTTATTTACTTCATTTATTTTTCAATCAAAAGAGTTCCTGCCAATTCGAAGGGAAAAAGATCCAACATATTTTTCTTTATTCCAAAAAATACTATGAAAAAAGATCAAGTAAAAAATTGAACTTTTTAAATATTAAATTTTGGGTTTCTTTTGATTTTTCTCTTGACAACAAACAAAACTACTCAATTTTCCAGTATTTCTTTTTTTTTTTTTTTTTTTTTTTGGAGTGGCCTTTATTACAATTTTGTTCAATTATTGTTCAATTTTCCAGAACTCTATTAAAACTACCCAAATATTTTTTTACTAAAAAAAAATTTTCCTTTTTTATTTTGAGGTTTTCTTGTTTAAGACAAAACCTTTAAAAAAAAAAAAATCAACAAAAATAAAGTACACACAAAATACTCCTTAAAGAACCTCATCTTTTCAAAACATTTTAATTTTTTAAATCCTTGGAAGGTGTTTGAAAATTGAGAACATAAAAAGAATAATTTGGAAATAAATAGTAAAAACTTGAAAAGTTTGAAAGGTTCAGAGATAAACAGAAAAGTTTGGAAATTCACTGAAAACTTTAGAAAGGTTGAAAGTGTTTGATGTTTGTTGAGGAATAAGATTTTTAGGAGTGTTCAACTCGATTACTTCTTCATTTTTCTCCACTTTCCCAAGTTTTTTCTCTTGTTTAGGTTTCAAGAAAATCTTTGCAATGAAACTGTGTCTACTCATAGTAATTACCCTTATTTGTTTTGCCAAGTTTAGTTTGAGTTCTGATTGTTCAGGATCGCCAACCCTAATCGGCGAGACAATGGTTTTACAAACCGGAAGCACAAACTTAGGCATCACACGGTCAGCTAATGGAAAAGGTTTCAACACTGTGGGCTGGCGTAACTGTAAGACCAAGAGTTGTTCAAAACTCAATTCTTACTCTTCAAAAACCTCTGACAAATACCCACAAGAAAGCTTTGAGTCTGGTGGTATTACAAAATTGGAAACCATAAGGCTAACAAATGGCCAAATGCTTCAAAGCTTTATACAAACACATGGCGGAGAGGATGCGAATGAAAACCATTGGTATGCCCAATACATTAACGAAGAAGGGGAAACTGAAGGGGAGAGAATCAAATTGGCTTCCTTTCTTACATTACGGCACCCCTTTTCAACAAAAATTATTCCACGGGTGAGCTATTCCGGAGGAGGCTTTATTGCAATTTGGAAAAACTATTTGAACGACTTCCAGGCGAACAAAACCTTTGTACAATTGTTTTCAAATGAAGGGTACCGTGAGGGCCCCTTGTCGCCAATATGTATGGATCCAAGTGACGATTGCTGGGATCCATCAATAACAGAATTTGGGGATGGGACTTTTGCCGTTGGCTACCACTATTTGAATTCAAGTTTAACAAATGTTATTGGTAGGATTGAATTTTTTACCCAGGACGGATCCTTTTCTGATCGGGCTGAAGTCATCCCACAGGAAACAAATGACATTTCCAATTTTCAAATAGTTTCTAGCGACTCTGCTAGCAAAACGAATTATTGGTGTCTTTGGATGTACACTGGTTATTATCAACATGACACAAACGAACCAGAAAAGTCAGGCATATATGCGCAGGTACGATCAATTTCTGATAATTCGATAATACAATCACAATTCCAAATTGACAAAACAAATGCCTTCAACCAAATTAATTTCAAAACACTGGTCCTCGTCGACCCAACAGATACCGAGAACCAAAACCTTTTAATTGTTTGGGAAACAAAACATTCCGATGGCCAATCTTTGAACATTCAATATTCTGTTTACAATTTTGAAAGTTATGATGCAGTCGTTGATGATAAAGGCGTCAACACGCACGTGTCATCGGACCAGTATAACCCCGTTTTCACATTATTTGAAAATGGCAAATTTATCATCGCCTGGAATTCCAACGGACAGGATTCTGATGGCACAGCAGTTAGCGCCCGGATCTTTTCTGCCAGCGGGAGCGCCTTTACTTCAGAATTCCGAGTGAATCTTGATGAAAGTGGTGATCAGTATGTTCAAAGCTTACTGCCATTGGACGACGAGCACTGTGTAGTGTTCTATTTAGACGAAGGCAGCAGCAAACAAAAATTGATTTACCAAAAAATTGACCAAAATGGCGAGAAGGTTGACTCGGCAGTTGAAGTTAGCTCTTGGGATGCATCAGCAAATTATGAACATTATTCGCCTCCAAGTTTAATCAATGGCCTTGAAAGCGAGGATTTTTTTGCCTTTTACTTGGACGTATATAAGGCTTCTGGATATTACTGGAAGGATTATGACTTTGATGGGAATCTTGTTACGGATGCGATTTTAATTTCAAATTATTTAGAATACAAGACCCACGACCAACTAAATAGAGAACAAATTTCATTAATAACCTTGACAAATACAAACATCGCCTTTTTAAGATCGACGTCCACTGATCCAGATCAAGACAACCCAACTTCAAATACGTATAATTTAAATCTTCAATATATTGAAAGCAGTGGGGACAAATATCTAAGCGACACTGAAATAAATAAACACAAGTATTTAAATAAAGAGTTCTCCACAATTCAACTCTATGGAGACAATTTTTTTGTTGTTTGGGAATATTTGGATGGAACTTATAATCACCCGATCCTCAAGGGGTGTTTAATAGACAACGACGGCAACATTGTTAAATCTGAATTCAAGATCCACTCAGATAGGCAACAAAGCCAAATGAACCCATCTTTATCTTCCTTACCCGCGCTGAAGAATAAAAAAAATTTTATAATAGTTTATCAGGTAAACGAATTTGACAATAGCGGCTATGGGATTGTAAGAAAAATATATGATAATGATCTTGAAGAGATTAGTGAAGAATTGCAAGTCAACAATTATACCCTCAATGACCAAGATAACCCCAAAATATCTTCCTTTTCAAACTTAATTTCAAAAAGAGCTGTTGTTATCTGGAGCAGCTTTGATCAGCACCAAACAGGCGAAGGCTATGATATATATGGCCAAATACTCCGATATGATTCATCTCTATATGGCAATGAAATTTTTATCTCAACTAATACCGACGAGAAGCAAGACACAGATGTAAGTTTAATTACACTTAGCAGCGACCATTTCCTTGTTAGTTGGATTTCCTCGTTTATTAACGGATCAAGCCCTCGGATAAAAGCAACCATCCAAGACAATTTTGGCAATAGCCTTTACGGGATTATGGATCCTACAGATAACACCGACGGCTGGGATGAAATAAACCCACAGATCCTGGCTTTAGATTGCGGATCTTGGGTCATTTCCTGGTCATCAGATACCAGTAATAATGGCATCTATGATTCCACATTCTTTAGAGTTTTTTCAAATGATGGCACACCGCTTATATCAAAAGAAAATTTAATAACTTCAAAACAGCATTCCGTGCCGCCTTCAATATTTAAATTATCAGAATACAGATTTTTAATCATTTATGATTCGAAACCAGAACAAGAAAATATCTTATATGGTAAAATATACACAATGGATGAATCAGAACCAGATCCAACTCCTCTGTTTACACCTACACCGCGACCAGAAACAAGTGAAAAGTCTTCAATGGCAGTGGTGAATTTTTATTCATCTAAATTATTATTATTTATATTTTCAACTCTATTTCTGTTTTTGATTTAACTTTTTTAAATTATTGTTTTTTAAAATATTAATTTTTTTATTTGTTATTTTTTATTTTTGTTAAATTTTTATATAAAACGGTTTAAATATTTTTATTTGCGAATGGGCTAATTTAATATTATCATAAGTAGTGATTCATATTGTTTGGATTTTTACAAAATATAAAAAGTTTACAGATATTTTTCAGTAAAAATTTATAGAGGCTATTGTTAAAAGGCAGAATTCTTTTTGGTTACATTAGAATAATATTATCTTGTTTTAGAATCTTGGTATTTCATTTTTATAAAAAATTTTTTCATATAAATTGGAAATCGTTTCCTTATTCAATAATCCTATATCTATTTGTGTACTAAGAACAAGAAATAAAATTATTCAGCTTTCCGATTTTTCTGAAATGTTATATTATTGTAAAAAAATTCTGATTCAAAAAAAAAGATTTTATAGGTCAACTTACTTAAATGTTTACTAGATGATCTTATTTTAATTATGAAAGGTAATATTAATGGAATACAATTCAAAACCCTTGTGTTAAATCATTAATTTCAGAATTTGGAAATGACTCATTTTAAATAAGTAAAAAATAACCATTCAAAAAAAAATTAGCACATTGGACTATTTAGGCATTTGATTTTCAATAAAACCTATATAACTGGAAATGAAAACAGAGGATAACTTACCATTGCACAAGTCGAAATATAAAATGTTGATCTGAAATTTTTTTTTTGTCTGATCTGATTTAATTTTTTCTAAAATTTCGATTTTTGTCGTTCCCAGCTCTTTAGGAGCTCTATTTAAGGAGATATTGCCCAATATCGATTTTCACTAATGAAAATTTTAATTGGTGCTTATTAGTGAAAATTTTTACTTATGAAAATTGATTATATTTGATCTTCAAAATTATACTCAATTTTTGGCAATTAACTTAATTACCTTTATTAATTCCGAGGAAAAAAAGTTATTTTTTTAAAAATTTTTAAGTAGAGTTTATATTAACTTATATACAAGTAATCATACTTTTAATATGTAAAGTTATTGACGTAAGTAACATTAGGATATTTTTTCACTATTTAGGCCAATAACTTCAAAATGAAAAGAGCTATAATAAAATCAAAAAAAAGATGCATCATGATATCTTTCATTAATGTTGCCCTATCAACATTAGCCAATTTCAAGCAAAAAAAAAAAAAAAAAAAAAAAAAAGATTTTTTAATAGTAGACTCTAGTAAAAATAAAAAACACTTAAACTTCTGCTCTTCTTATAGAAAAAAATATTACCCGTGTAGATGAGATTTACAAATTATGAACGATTGAAGACTTGTTCTTTCAAAAATTTTTTTTTTTAAAAAAATTGCTAGTAAAACCATATTTTTTTTTTAATTTTTTTTTTATTTTTTTGAAAAAAAAAACAAATTGGAAAAAAATAACTTTTGTAAGAAAATTATTGATAGTTTTCTATCCATCTAGTCCGATACTTGAATAATATTTAATAAAAGGCCTATATATATATATATATATATATATATAATGGAAATAGGAAATAAAATAAAAAAAATTAGAAAATTAAAATTTATTTTTTGATTTTTCTAATAAAATAATTTAGAATTCTAATCAGAATTTTAATAGAAAATTTATATGAAATCGATATTTATTATCTATTATATAATTAGAACTTTACCATTAAAAGAAATCAAATAAAAAGAATAAAAAATAGTAATAAAAAAAAATAACTAATAAATTAATAAATATAATAATTTTTAGGAGTTTTTAAATTCATAGAGAATATATTATAAAATGAAAAATAAATTGTTTTTAACGTAAATAGATAACTAATAAAGTTATATTGAATTTAATTAAAATTGATGAAGGCCAATCAATGATATGTATTCCAATGTACTTTTGTGTAAATAATTTTACAAATTAAATATAAAAAAGGACATATATATAGGAATGTATTAGATAAAATAAAAATAATTTATTAATAAGTAAATAGAAGAATAATATTGATTAAAAATATTGATACACAAATTATTGTATAAATAGATAAAAATTTAAATATGATAAAAAATTACCGAGAATTAATCTTAAAATTTCATTAAAATATTTATGTAACCCATTCAAATATTTGTTTCATCCATCCCATAATCTAAAAATCTTGGGAGATGTGAAATAAAATGTTTGTTTAAAAGATAATCATTATGACAATTTTCAAAAAAAATTGTGAGAGGAATTAAATTTACCAATCTTTGAAAATTAGTTTTAATTAAAATTATTTCATGATTTAATGTAAAAATTTTAGATTTTTGAATAATATTTTGTGCTAGAATATGAAATACTTCTTTATTATTTTCAGAATCTTCATTTTCAGTGTTGTGAGTTCTTTTTATAATTTTTTCAATATGATAAAACTTATTATCAAAAGTTTGAACAAAACAATTCTCTTTAAATATATGTTTATTCACTACGATTGAAGTTTGTGATATTAAATCTTGAGTTTCATAATCTTCTAAATTTAAAATACGTTTAAGAAAATTTAATAAATCGGGGGCAATCCTTTTTATGTATTTCCGATTTTTGATATCGTTGCCAATTTCTAGCAAACTAATATCATAAATTTTCCTTAATAATTCATTTTCAATTAAATTAATTAAGAGTTTTATACCATTTAATTTTAATTTCCTGGTTTTTAATTTAAAATTTTGATGAAAGCGTTCAAGAGCTAAATAAAAAGTGAACATTGAACCGTTCTTTCTGATACATTTTGATAAGTGTCTCAGATAATGAATATTAGTTTTTCTTTTTTAAGTTATAAAAATTCGATTTTTTTTTTTTTATTAGTTTCATCTTCAATAAAATTATGACTTGAGCCTGGCAAATCTTTAAAATTACATAATTTTAAATGGATAAAACGGAAATCATTACACTTTTTTTCAAGTAAATCATCATCATTTTTATTTCTTGAAGGTAAAAAGAGATTGGATATCAAACTATTAAACAAATCAATCCAATCTAAAATTACTTTTTAACTTATTATTAATTGGAACTTGGTCGAAATATTCTGTCTTCCAATTAGAAAAATCATTTACAAGAGTAAGATGATTTTTTTCTCGAAATATATCTAAAATTAATTGGTCTCTTTTATTCTTGAAAAGCTTTTTATATCTTTTTTCATTTTCATCTTTGATTTCCTTTTGAGTTAGATTTCTTTTATCTGTTTGTTTATCTAACTCAATTTGAATCTTTTCAATTTCAAAATCTTGGATTTTAGATTCAAAATATCCATATTCAGTTAATTCAATCGCAATATTAAGTATCATTGAAAGGTCCAAAACCTCGATTGCGTTTAGTTTATTACCAAGCGGGTCTAAAGGAACATTAACCCATGGATACAACTTAATTAAAATATCAAGATTCCCTGATAAAGATTCAATATAAGTTTTACCTAATAATGTTTTTTACAATTAATAGTCCATCTTTAAAAAAGTCCCTCAAGTAATAAATGGACCCAGCAAATCGTAAAATGATAAAAACTATAACTTTTAAAATTGAATAAATGCAACCAGGGATTTCCTCTTTGTAAGAGAACTCCATGTTTTTTCGATATCTTTTCTTTAATTATTCTGTATTGTTCAGGTTCTGGTTGTATATCCAATAAAACTAAAAATTTCTGTAGCTCTTTTAAAAAAATCGTCATTACGCTTTTTGAGAAAAAAATATCAATACCTTCAGAATATAAATTTATACAGACTTCAGTGTTTAAAGTTAGATTATCTTGAGTCTCACTTTCACTTTCATTATTAATATTTTGTGAATCTTCACTAGTAATAGATTCTTCATCATTCTCAATTTCGATTGATATTCTTTCTTGAATAATTTCTAATTGTTTTTTATCTCCATTTAATCTTTTTTTTTTTTTCTTGAATGATTAAGGTCGAATCTATCATTTCATTCTCTAAATTATTTTGATTTGAGTTCCTTTTTCTAGTTGTAGGAATTACAAAGTCATCGTTATCAGAATTAACTCGCGTGATATCAAAGTTTTTATCTTTAAAAATTATATTCTTGCCCAAATTAAACCCTTCATTATGTTTGGACAGACAACAATGTCTACAAACTTCAATAGAGGAATGACTTAATTTACCAGAGGCGGGCTGTTGTTCTACTGTATCTCCAGCAATAGAACATAATCTAATAAAAACTTTCTTTCCAAATAATTCTTTCGTTTGTTGTAAGTGTAATAATTCACTGATAAATGGTAATCGTGTTTTTAAATCATAAATGGGCACTTCTTTGGGAAGATTCATTAAAAGAAAAATGGAATGATTTTTGAGACGAGCACCAACATTAAAGTTTTCGATAAACATATAAACACCTTTTAAATTATCACGCATCGAACTTTTATGAGAATGTGCATCGATAAAAAGACTGATAAAAAAAACATAATCATATTGATTATCTTCAGGGTTGAGATTAAATTTTTTAAACTTTTTTGTATGATAAAATTCCATTGGTTTGAAATTATCACAATTAACATCACTATTTGTCTTTTGAAAACCAATTTTTAATAAATATTCTTTTAACTTGGATTGTATAATCAAATCGAGCCAAGTAGTTATTGTAATATAGGGAACTTCTAATACTTTTTCGATAATTTTATTACTTTTTTTGGATTTCAAATCCCAACGCAATTTAATTGTAGATATTCTCTCATTAGTTTGTTTTTTATTTTGGGTATTATTGTTATAATAATTATAAATATTATCATAACCAATTTCTTTAAGCATACGCTTTCTTATAACACGTGGTGTACATAATAATTTTTCTTCAGGGTGATAGTGTTGAAGAATTTTCATTAAATCTTTAAAATGGACACTCGGGGTATTGGATTTAAGTTTCCATTCAAATAAATCTTTTTGTAAATTTTTACTTTTTAGAAAGTTCTCATATAATAACCTTGGCTGTTCAGAATAATTTGTATTGGGTGTCTCATTATTGATATTATTCCAATTTGGGTCAAAAACATTATAAATAGATAAATCTACCTTAAAATCGCAAATATTATCCTTACAAAATTGTATTTGTGTTTTAATATCCTCTATACTTAGAGGAATTTGAATGTGTTTTATTGCGTTTTTTTTTGGAAATATTTGAGGAATATTTTGTTGAATGTTTTGTTTTTTGGTAGTCAAGTTTGTAGTATTCGTGTTTGATAAATCTTCATAATAATCCGAATCCTCATCATAATCGGAAAAAACTTCACAATCTAAATCTTGTGATATTTGTTTCCAATAAAGTAAATTAGAATGATTAATCCGATTTCTTTTATATTTGTTCTGAATTTTTTGAGTTTTAATACTTTTTGGAACAATTTGATAAGGAAATTCTTCCATTTCCGATTCAGAATTTGACGAAATATCTTCAATATTATCATCAATGGGCAACCCAGATTCACTAAAGTCGGTTTCGAAACCACCAATACCAAAAGAGTTGTCATTTTCAAAATTTGTCGGGGGTTCATCAGAAGGTGTACCCATTGGATTAAAATCATGATTCATTTGTAAAGATTCATTTTTTTCAGAAGTGTAATCCTTTTTACGGTATTTATTCTGAAGAAGGACTGAATGTTTCTTACAAATTAATGGAGATGTTAACTTAATTCTCATTTCCATGCATTTTTTATTTAAATTATTCCCAACAAAATCACAAATTGTAAATGTTTTATTACATTTTTGTGTTTTACCCTTGATTCTTATACCGTTAAAACCACATTTACAATCTAATATTTTTTTTTTCGCATTCCTCATGAATAAGAAAACGGGATATATCTTTTTTACGGGCACTCCTTTTCAAAAAATGTTTCAAATAGCCATAATTACTTCTTTTATGTAGTTGTACTTTTTTTTTCAATTTAACAACTAAATTTTTTAAATTATCAGATTTTAAATCAAAACAATCTTTTAAACAGCAAAATTGAGAACGAGTTTTCATAATTTATTATTATACTATTAAAATTAAAAAAAGTTGTTTAAAATAATATTATAATAATGGTTAGAGAAATGGTTAATACATGGGAATGAAAAAAAAAAAAAAAAAAAAAAAAAAATATACAATCTAAATACAGTCAGTATCAAATTTAAGACACAAACTTTCAACGAAATTTAAGGCACAATCTCAAATTAAGGCACAACATTCATATTCTAGTAAAATAATTTGTAAAAAATTTAATTCTAAATTTTGTGCCTTAATTTGAGATTTTCATTGTGCCTTAAATTTCGTAGAAAGTTTGTGCCTTAAAAGTGAAACTGACTGTAGATAAAATAAATACTTGTAAATATTTTCTATTCCTTTTTTTTAAATATTTGTATGATAGGATTTTTTCTTAAAATAAACACTTAATATCATAGGACCGTACTTGGGCTCAGTTGATTAAAGTATAAAAAAAAAACAGTAAATTCTTTTCCTCGGCAGACAAGCGCCTTTTAAAATAAAATTTAATAGGCAGAGTATACACTTTCTAGGGGGTTAAACTCATCATCACAGTTCGACTGACATAAAATACGGTCTTTTTGGAAGGTTTCTGCACCTACATTACTATATACAGGGTTGAATCAAAACTACTTCTAAAGTACCTCCATAAAAAGATAGTTTTTACAAAAAAAATGATTCAATTAAAGATTTTAGAGGAAATCTAACTGTATATTAGATGTTCTGGTTTTTACCTTGCCATTAAGTTTAAGACGGGCTGCAAAACAGCAGGAATATGTTAATTTAAAGAATATTTAAAATAATTGGAAATTTTTAAAATATTTTACTCATATTTAGATATTTAAATATTTTGATAGTTAAATATTTAAATTTTTAAATATTAGTCAATTCAAAAAAAATAATATTTTACAGTAAAATCTGTGGAATAGAAAAAATTAAAAAGAAAATACAGTCAGTTTCACTTTTAAGGCACAAACTAGCAACGGAATTTAAGGCACAAGAAAATCTCAAATTAAGGTACAAAATTTGTAATTTTTTTCTTTTACAATTTATTTTACTAGAATCTGAATTTTGTGCTTTAATTTGAGATTTTTATTGTGCCTTAAATTTCGTTGAAAGTTTGTTCCTTAAAAGTGGAACTGACTGTAGTCTTAAATTTATAATGTTGAATTTTTGAAACAAAATAATAAGTAATTTTTAGACAAATTCAGTAAAAGGGTAATTTTTGTTTGTATAACAGTTCAAAAATATTTATACCAATTTGATTCATAATCCTAAAAAAAGATTTTCTGTTGTTTATCCAATTTTAGTATTAAGAGAAGTTCAATTTGTTTTTAAATCTTTTAAAAGGAAAATTTTAAATCTAAAAATAAATAAATAAATTTTATATTGAAAATTAGATTATTTATAATCAAAAAAATCTTTTTTTTAAAATACTTATTGATTTTAGTTATGGAGAAGATTTTTTTTATTGGTTTTTCATAAAAATTAATTCGTTTAAAAATTTTTCAGTCTTGTGGATACAGATTTTCTTTTTGTCAAAAAAGTGAATTATAGAGTATATTATTCTCATAATAATTCATTTATATATAATATAAAATAATCAATTTTTTTTATTCTATTATAATATTTTGTCATAAACTTTTTTATTGTTTCTAGCTTAAAATAAGGGACTAAATTTGGGCTCAGTTGATAAAAGTATAAACAGAAATAAAAATAATTACTATTTTTTTTTACTGTCCTCGGCAGACCAGCGCCCTTTTTTAAATTTAAAAAAAGGGCTGAGTATACACTTTCGAGGGGGATAGACACGCCATCACAGTTCGACTGACAAGAAATTTAGTCTTTATATCGGTTTCTATGAATACACACCTCTGGTCAATTTAATTAAATCGTCCTCTCCTTAAGTTAAACGTACAAGTAACATAATTCATCAAGGAACAAAATTAATAATAAGGATTAGGTGTCAATGACCTTCACCGAGTATGAAGCTATGTACATTAATACAATAAAACATCAATATAATATATCACTTTATATTGAACAATAATAATAAAAAATAATTAATATCTTCAAAGAAGACCACGATAATAATTTATTAATTCATAAAAAACGAAAATAATAACAACTTTGAAAAATAAATATAATAATATTCATTTTTCATGAGTATTGTTATTAACGTGGCATTCCACGACTAAATGAGTGGAGCACAGAGTACCCGAATTTATAACTATTAAAATTATTAAAGTTTATTCCAACAAATCAATTGTTTTAATTTATATGAATAAAATTATTATAGAAAAATTATAATATTATCAATTTTCACAAAAAATAATCTACTTTTTAAATTATTTTATAAATCTTATAAATTCAATAAAAAGCATTAACATTATAGAATTTCTATGGATTTACAAAATACAAATTTTTTCATTGTTTAATTTTCTGAAAATTCTTGTAATTTAACTCTTTGGGATGATTTTAAAAATAAACATTTTTATTTCTAAGTTTAAAGATTTCAAAAATAAAATTTAGAATACTTTCCATTATATATATGTATGTATGTATGTATGTCTATGTATATATATATATTATACAAAAAACTTAATTTTAAAGCAACTTAATAAATCAAAAGCTCAAACTTTGTTATACAGTCAGTTTCACTTTTAAGGCACAAACTTTCAACGAAATTTAAGGCACAAAAAAATCTCAAATTAATGCACAAAATTTGCAATTTTTTTTTTTACAATTTATTTTTACTAGAATTTGAATTTTGTGCTTTAATTTGAGATTTTTATTGTGCCTTAAATTTCGTTGAAAGTTTGTGCCTTAAAAGTGAAACTGACTGTAAGTTTAAAAAATCAAACTAAACTACTCAAATTGGATAAAAAAACTTCTTTATAGTCAATTTTGAAAATAATGATTAACTTAAAAAATATAAATGATAAAAATATTATTTACTTAATTCAAAATAGATTTCAAAGGCAAACGCTTAAGCAAAATAAAACAGCAAAGGCAAAGTCAAACAAAAACGCAAACACAAAAGCAAACAGCAAACGCAAAAGCAAACGCAAACGCAAAATCAAACAGCAATGGCAAACGCAAAGGCAAAGGCAAAAGCAAAAGCAAACGCAAACGCAAAATCAAACAGAAAAGGCAAACTAAACACTAATCAAACAGAAAAGGCAAACTAAACACTTTAATCTATTTTTACAATTTAGATTTTTTTTTCAAAAAATAAAAATTTTGATAAAAAAAGAATTTAAAGAAATTAGAAAACACAAGGTAAATATTTTATTAATTTTAATTTTAATTTTTTTCGACCGAGGTTCTGGAAGTTAATTATGTGTTTGACGTTTTTATGAAACAAAAAAAAAATTAGTTCCTTTGTTATTTTGCCTTTCTCATTAGATTTCAAAATTTAGAGTTAGATCTTAGTATATAACACTACCATCTCTATGTTTAAATGACTCAGATCTGAATCAAATCTTTCATTTACAGTCAGTTTCACTTTTAAGGCACAAACTTTCTACGAAATTTAAGGCACAAGCAAAATCTCAAATTAAAGCACAAAATTCAAATTCTAGTAAAAATAAATTGTAAAAAATAAAATTCCAAATTTTGTGCCTTAATTTGAGATTTTTATTGTGCCTTAAATTTCGTTGAAAGTTTGTGCCTTAAAAGTGAAACTGACTGTAATACATATTTTAAAGTATGATTCGTCAAAAATAGGAAGTTTTTTGTGAACAAGAGATATAAAAACTATGATTAAATTCATTTAAAATGTTCTAAATGGGCATATTACTGGAACATATAGTAACAACTGTCTATTTTTAAGAAATCAAAATTCAAAAGATGTAATAAACTCCAAAATAACCATGTAAGTCAATTCAGACTTTAATAAAATCTGTGGAGTGGCATTTAATGACTCTTGATTAATGTAGTAATGTGATAGTATTCAAATATAGAGTATAAAAATCAAAATGTATAAAATCTTCACATATATTGAATGGAATAGGTTCATAGACTCTAAAATTATCTGAAATCGATTTTTAGAATAGTAAATTACAGTCAGTTTCACTTTTAAGGTACAAACTTTTAACGAAATTTAAGGCACAAAAAAAATCTCAAATTAAGGCACAAAATTCAAATTCTAGTAAAATAAATTGTAAAAAAAAAAATTCCAAATTTTGTGCCTTAATTTGAGATTTTTTTGTGCCTTAAATTTCGTTAAAAGTTTGTGCCTTAAAAGTGAAACTGACTGTATGTAAAATATTGGTTTTGGGGGTAATAAAAAATTTTTTGGCCAAAACATGGCCATTTCAAATAATTATGGCCAAGGTTATTTGAAAAGGCCAAGTAGGCCATAGTTATTTATACATGGCCTAATTAGGCCAAAAGAAAATTGTTTTTTTCATTAGGGACTAGTAAAGTCCCTAATGACAAAAGAGATTTTAGATCTCTTTTTTATTTTTTATTTTTTTTTTTTTGAAATTGCCTTCCATTGAAGTGGAAGGCAATTTTTTTAAAAGTGTGGCCTTGTTGGCCAAAAAAAATGGCCTTTTTAGGCCAAAGGGTTTGAAAAATCGCCGTAATGGCGTGATTTTACATAATTCCCGCCATTACGGCGAGAATTATGCTTTATTTGCCAAAAATTGACCAATAGTGGCTTAAATTGCCACTATAGACTTGGAATGGTCAATTTTTGGCCATAATTATTTGAAATGGCCATGTTTTGGCCAAGGTTATTTGAAAAGGCCAAGTAGGCCATAGTTATTTATACATGGCCTAATTAGGCCAAAAAGAAAAATTGTTTTTTTTCATTAGGGACTAGTAAAGTCCCTAATGACAAAAAAGAGATTTTAGATCTCTTTTTTTTTTTTTATTTTTTTTTTTTTGAAATTGCCTTCCATTGAAGTGGAAGGCAATTTTTTTAAAAGTGTGGCCTTGTTGGCCAAAAAAAAATGGCCTTTTTAGGCCAAAGGGTTTGAAAAATCGCCGTAATGGCGTGATTTTACATAATTCCCGCCATTACGGCGAGAATTATGCTTTATTTGCCAAAAATTGACCAATAGTGGCTTAAATTGCCACTATAGACTTGGAATGGTCAATTTTTGGCCATAATTATTTGAAATGGCCATGTTTTGGCCAAGGTTATTTGAAAAGGCCAAGTAGGCCATAGTTATTTATACATGGCCTAATTAGGCCAAAAGAAAATTGTTTTTTTCATTAGGGACTAGTAAAGTCCCTAATGACAAAAGAGATTTTAGATCTCTTTTTTATTTTTTATTTTTTTTTTTTTTGAAATTGCCTTCCATTGAAGTGGAAGGCAATTTTTTTAAAAGTGTGGCCTTGTTGGCCAAAAAAAAATGGCCTTTTTAGGCCAAAGGGTTTGAAAAATCGCCGTAATGGCGTGATTTTACATAATTCCCGCCATTACGGCGAGAATTATGCTTTATTTGCCAAAAATTGACCAATAGTGGCTTAAATTGCCACTATAGACTTGGAATGGTCAATTTTTGGCCATAATTATTTGAAATGGCCATGTTTTGGCCAAGGTTATTTGAAAAGGCCAAGTAGGCCATAGTTATTTATACATGGCCTAATTAGGCCAAAAGAAAATTGTTTTTTTCATTAGGGACTAGTAAAGTCCCTAATGACAAAAGAGATTTTAGATCTCTTTTTTATTTTTTTTTTTTTTTTTTTTTTTGAAATTGCCTTCCATTGAAGTGGAAGGCAATTTTTTTAAAAGTGTGGCCTTGTTGGCCAAAAAAAATGGCCTTTTTAGGCCAAAGGGTTTGAAAAATCGCCGTAATGGCGTGATTTTACATAATTCCCGCCGTAATGGCGTGATTTTACATAATTCCCGCCATTACGGCGAGAATTATGCTTTATTTGCCAAAAATTGACCAATAGTGGCTTAAATTGCCACTATAGACTTGGAATGGTCAATTTTTGGCCATAATTATTTGAAATGGCCATGTTTTGGCCAAGGTTATTTGAAAAGGCCAAGTAGGCCATAGTTATTTATACATGGCCTAATTAGGCCAAAAAGAAAATTGTTTTTTTTCATTAGGGACTAGTAAAGTCCCTAATGACAAAAGAGATTTTAGATCTCTTTTTTATTTTTTATTTTTTTTTTTTTGAAATTGCCTTCCATTGAAGTGGAAGGCAATTTTTTTAAAAGTGTGGCCTTGTTGGCCAAAAAAAATGGCCTTTTTAGGCCAAAGGGTTTGAAAAATCGCCGTAATGGCGTGATTTTACATAATTCCCGCCATTACGGCGAGAATTATGCTTTATTTGCCAAAAATTGACCAATAGTGGCTTAAATTGCCACTATAGACTTGGAATGGTCAATTTTTGGCCATAATTATTTGAAATGGCCATGTTTTGGCCAAGGTTATTTGAAAAGGCCAAGTAGGCCATAGTTATTTATACATGGCCTAATTAGGCCAAAAGAAAATTGTTTTTTTCATTAGGGACTAGTAAAGTCCCTAATGACAAAAGAGATTTTAGATCTCTTTTTTATTTTTTATTTTTTTTTTTTTGAAATTGCCTTCCATTGAAGTGGAAGGCAATTTTTTTAAAAGTGTGGCCTTGTTGGCCAAAAAAAATGGCCTTTTTAGGCCATAGGGTTTGAAAATTTTTTTTGTTGTATTGTTAAATGGCCTCTAAAGGCCTTATTTAAATGTTTTTTATTTTTTTTTTTTTTTTTTTTTTTTTTTGTTTTTTTTTTTTTTAAAAAAAAATGATTTAAGTAAAAAATAACAAACAAAAAAAAATTACTTTATTAATGAGTATTCTACCAAAACAAAAGCACAATACACTCCAAATCCAAAAATCAAAAACCCACTATTAAATGTCAACAATAAAAAGAAAAATAAAAAAAGAAATAAATAAAAAAAAATAAATCTCTAAATCTTTAAGGGGTTATTCAAAATACCCAAAATCAATTAAAACCTTTAAAAACACTGAACTATACCAACTATAGTCTTGAATTACAAATTCAATAAGTTTTTTAATTCAAAATATTACTTAAATTTTTTAAATCAATTTTACAAATTATCACAAGTTTAATTATTTCTACTTTTTTTTTACTTTATTATTATCAAAACTAAACTTGATAGAGATTTTTTAATTTTCAAAATTGTTTTTATAAATATCGTTCTATTAATAATAATCTTTAGTGTCTATTTATCTTCAAGATATTTTTATTTTTTGTTATTAAAGACAATTATTACCAACTATACATCAATATATTTAACTGAATGTAATTATTCAAAAACAAATTAAAAAAAATTAAAAATGACTTAATTAAAATTAAATAATATTTTTGGATTTTTTCAAAAAATTGTAGTTTTACTTCAAATTATATAAAAATATAAACACTTTTTAATTTTTTTAAAAAATGACTTTAGTAAAAAAAATTTTTTTTTTTTAATTTTTTAATATTTCCATTCTAATAAAAAAAATGAAATTTTACTAGAGTTTTCCTATTAAAAAAAAATTTTTTTTTAAACATTGTTTTTCAGTTAAAATAAAAATAAAAATCATTTTTTTGAGATGTTTAAAAAAAAATTTTTTTTTTCAAAGTTACCAATTTTTTGTGCTTTAAAAAAAATTTTGAAAAAAATTTTTTATATACATTTTTTAAAATTTTCAATTTTGAAAAAAGTCAAAAACACCCATTTTAAAATACTAAATATTTTCGAAACCACTAACCCTCATAATGTTTAAATTTAAAAAATTCACAAAAAAAATCAAAATAAAAAATTTTTTGAAAAAAATTTTTTGTCTATGACAAATAGATTTTTATATTTCATTTTATCAACCAATATTCACAGTAACTAATGTATTTTTATAAATAACTTGGATAAAAGTGAAAAAAAATAAATAAAAAAATTTTTTTTTAATCTAAAAAAAAAATTTCAAAATTAAAAATTTTATAACTATTGTAGTTAAAAATATATTATAAATATAATATTTGAGTAAATCAAAAATGGGAAAATCAAAAGAGTAGTAAAAAAATTTTCAAAAAAAAATATTTTTTTAAACCTTAATTTTATCAATTTTTTTCACCAAAATCATATTTTAGATCAAAAATTACCCTAGTAAGATGATATTTAAAACACCAAAAAAAAATTATTTTTGTGTAAAAAGGTACCTTTTTTAAAAATGAAAAATTCTAAATTTCAAAAAAAAATTTTTTTTTGACAAAAAATCGAAAATTGAGAATAACTTCTAAACTAGAGGAGATACAGAGCTCTAAACTTAAAAAATCATCTTTTTAGATTATTTTGATTTTGGAACGATGTGTAATTCGCCCAGAGATCCAATATTTAAAAATTCGATTTTTTTCAATTTATACTTGTGTGGTAGATATAAATATATTTTCAAAATTCATAATACACACTTTTAATTTGATAAAGGCCATTTAAAACTTGTTATCTTATCTCAATTATATTACGAATTGGAAAATTCCAATCATTCAAAAAAGGAATTTATATATATATATAGTTATATTAAAAACTTGTATTAATGATAGATTAAGATCAAGATTAACAACCAAATAAGGCACACCAACGTATAATATTCACGCTTTAACCAATTAAACTAATACTTTTATGATAAATACAGCCAGTTCGACTTTTAAGGTATAAATTTTTAATGAAAATTTAAGGTACCAAAAATTTCACAAATTAAGGCACACAATTCAAATTCTAGTAAAATAATTTGTATAAAAAAAAAAATTTAAATTTGGTGCCATAATTTGAGATTTTTATGTGCTTTAAATTTCGTTAAAAGTTTGTGCCTTAAAAGTGGAACCGACTGTATACTATACCAATAAAAGAAAATTTAACCTTTTTAAAAAACGACAATAACCGAATTTACACCAAATCCTTAATAAAAAACTTCCGATATGGATTCATACATTTAAAAAATATTGATATAAATGGAAAAATTCAAAAATTCAATAAATTAATAGAATACTTTTCAGATTTAAAACATTTTGTTTTATAAACTTTTTCAAAAATTTATTTAATTTAAATACACACGGAAAACCTTTTAATATTTAGAGAACAATTTTTAAAAAATTAAAAAAAGTAGATTTAAATCAAAAAAATAGAGTAATTTTTTTCGGAATATTTTTGAAATATTAAACACTTAATTATTTTCTAAATAGATAATTATATTTTCTCATTCAAAAAAATTAGAAATTTTATAAAGTTGTAAAAAAACAATAAAAAAAAAACATAAAATCTTATCGAATAATAATATCTTCTCTTCCACGGACGATAAAATTATGAAAAATATAGAAATGGGTGTAAAGGACACATCAAAAAAAATCTAAGGAAAAAATTACAAAAAATAACTAACTTGTTAGACAAAAAAGACAGTTTGTTACAAATTGTTTTTTGCTAATAATAATGAATTTTATGAAATTTAAAAATATTTTATTTCAATTTACATAATACAGATCAACATTATAACCTTAAAATCATATTATTACATTTACATTTTTCCTTTTATATGACATTCCATCCAATATATTTAATGTTTTCACCTTCTTGATAATATAAGACATTTATAAAAAAGAGGGACATTTTTTTTTACATTTTTAATCAAAAAATACTCTTTGTAAGGAAATTTATTCAATAAATTTATAACTAAAATCAAATTAAATATGAATAATGTTATAATAATCAACTCTAATATTTTTTTAAAAATATATTTATCACAATTTTTCAAAAAATAGAAAAAAAAAATTTAATTTTTATTAAATAAAATAATGGACAAACATTTCAAATGTAAAAAAGAGGAAATATTCCAAAAAACAAAATCATTTTTTCATAAAAATAAAAAAACTGTTATAAGTTTTACATTATATTGAAAAAAATTTTTTTCGAGATTTAAATCTCTTCTTGGAAAGTAATTTTTTTGAACAAAAAAAAAAATAATTTGCAATTATCAAATATTAAAAGCTATCCTATAAAATCAAGATCAGAAAATATTATTTCTTTACTTTATTTCATAGTGTATATAAAAAAAAAACAAACCAAATTATTATCAAGATTATCATTATTAATTTTTTAATAACTTTTGGTATTTGAATAGTTTTATCACAACTGGTTCTAATAAAGACATTTTTATAAAAAAATAACCATATATTCTAAAAATTTTAATTTATAGCGACTTGGTTTTTCTAAAATTTAAGTTCTCTTCATAAAATGATACTTTAGCCAAAAACCATTTTGATTATATTTCATTATTTAAAAAACGAAAACAAGTTTTTGACTAACCCAATTTATTTTTAGAATGGTAATTCTATTTGATTTATTCATTTGAAAAATATTTTAGAAATGAGAAATATCTTAATTTAAACATAATGAAAAAATAAAAAATTTAAACAAGTGAAAAATATCAACTTTTCAAAAATTGCTACTAAAGCCTTTTAAAAGAATGAATCAAACAGTTTGTGAAGCACCTTTTAGAAAATTTAAAACCCACCTTTTAAACATAATTGTAAAAATAAAAAAACCATATATAAGTTCTTAATTATTTTTTGCAATTATAACGTTTATATTAAACAACCTTAATGTATTCTAGGGATTACTCATGTATTAGAAAAATTGGACATATTACTGTTTAATTATGATTACAGTATTAAATCTTTTTATTATACTTTTTATACCAAAAAAAGTAAAAAATAAAAATAGACCAATAAAAATACAAAAAAGCTAGATAATCAGAAGCTTTTTATATAATAATCCGGTTTTATTTTATTTGTCTACCAGAGAGTAAAAAATAAAAAAAAATATTATTTAATTAATAATATTATTAATGTTGTCCAAAAAACTGATACATACATTAGAAAAATCTATTTCAAATTATAAGTCATGTTTCATATATTCTAAAAAACCTCTACATTAAAAGATCAAGAAATATTCTTTAACTATAAATTCAAAATAGTATTGATTCCAAAAAGCTCGTCAACAATTAAAATAGAAATTCCAATAATGAAGGACCAACGTTGGATTTTTCTCAGATAAATAGAGCTCATTATTGATTAAGTGTTCTGATCAAAAAAAAATTAAAATTAATTAAAAAATTAGTAAATTACAAATAAGCCTACACATTCCAATTTTTAATTTATAATTTTCAAAAAAATTCAATTGGGGGTTAACCTTCAAAATTAATTTGACATCAGATATATTATTGAATAGCCAATTACACTTGCATTTGATATTGAAAAAAACAAAAAAAACATGTGTTTTAATTTGAAATAATGTTTTTAGACCTGAACATAGTTCTTTTTTCGAATTTAAGTTGAAAATTTCTGTTTCAAATTTTAGCAAATAAAGTCTTTGAAAATTGAACAAATTTTCCTATTTTGGTCCATTCTTTCAAAGTTTTCTCGACTACTTAAGAATTGCTGATTAATTACTAACATTTGGAACAATCACGATATTCTTTTCAGCCTTAAATATAATTATTTTTTTCAAATTATTTTTCAATAATTCAAAGTTTTTATGGAGAATAAAAGTTGGGTAGTTGCAGTTCTAAAATACACACCCATAGACGATGAAGAACTCCCATTAGAAATTGGTGATCGGATTTCTGTTGATTGGAACCAAGAGTATGAACCCTTTTTTAAAAACAAATCTAAAAAAGTTTTAGCTTTTGGGGATTTTTGAAGATCTTTTCATTTTTCAAAAAGTTTTTTCTTTTTTCGGGAAAAAAAAAAATGTAATCGAATTATGAACAAATGGAACTGGGTTGTTCTTCATTTTCTCAAAGCACCAATTTCTTGAATAAACATCACCCATCAAAAAAAAAAAAAAAAAAAAAGGTTTTTGTATTTATCAAATTTTTTAACAAAAGAAAAAAAACTTTTGGTTTTGATAATTCAACGAGAACAAACACTTTATTTTTTCATTGACAATTAAAAAAAAAAAATGGAATTTAAAGAGTACTTTCTCTTTTCAAATTCAATGAGATCACTTTCTCCAAAGAAATATTTCAAAAATAAAAGAAAAAAAATAAAAAATCATCGAATTTCGAAAAAATAATCTGTTTAAAATTAATTGAAAACTGTGAGGCAAGTACTGAGATCTTTGTATCATTTTCTTTTTAAATAAAAACAAAAAAAAAAAAAACAAAAATTGAAATACTATAGACCTGATCAAGGATGGTATAAAGGAAACAAGAATGGGATCAATGGTTTATTTCATGAAACGTGTGTGGAACCGGAAAATTCTAATTCAACGGAATCTAAGAACGAAACAAATTCAAACCAGGGATTAGAAACGAATTATTTAGGAAACGAACCTAACAAGAACCAAGAAGATCTAAATCTAACAAATTTGGATCTTGAAACAGAAAAATTATTTGAACAATTTTCTGGTAATAATAGCACCGAGACAAACAAAGGAAAAAAAGAAGAACCAGAAACGAAAAAGGATATTGAAAATATTAATGTAAATACCATCACCACAAACGAAAATGATCAGAAAGATGAGCTTTCCAATTTCCTTCTTCAATTAGAGCTAAAAACTGAAAAATTCAAAAAACAAAATTCTGAGAATCTTAAAAATGAAACTGAAGACGATGAACAACTCAAAGAGTTGGAGAGGCTTGAAGAAAAAGAACTTGAGGAACTCGAGCAATTAGAAAAACTAGAACAACTTAAGCTATTACATTTACAAGAACAAGGACGGCTAGAAAAGGAAAGACTAGAGCAAGAAAGATTAGATAGGGAAAAAGAAATATTGGAAAAATTGGAAAAGGAAAAATTAGAAAAGGAACAAAAAGAACTCGAGGAACTTGAGCAATTAGAAAAATTAGAGCAACTTAAGCTATTGCATTTACAAGAACAAGAACGGTTAAAAAAGGAAAGGTTAGAGGAAGAAAGATTAAAAAGTGAAAAATTAGAAAAGGAAAAATTAGAACAACTTAAACTATTGCATTTACAAGAACAAGAACGGTTAGAAAAGGAAAAATTAGAAAAGGAACAGCAAGAAAAGGAAAAACAAGAAAAGGAAAAATTAGAACAACTTAAACTATTGCATTTACAAGAACAAGAACGGTTAGAAAAAGAAAGACTAGAGCAAGAGAGATTAAATAAGGAAAAAGAAGAAAAAGAAAGAAAAGAAAAAGAAAAAAATGATCTTGAAAAATTAAAACAACTTCGACAATTAAAGCGATTACAATTATTAAAACCACAACAAGATCAAAAGCAAAAGCAAAACGATAACCACCCACAGCAGCAGCAGCAGCAAGATTTAGAAAAAGAAAAAGACGAAACGATAGAGACTGAAAAGGAAAAACAAGAAAAAAGAAATCAATTAGAAAAAATAAATGACTTAAAACATGAAGAGGATATATTGCAATTGAAAGAAATGCAATCACAAACTCAAAGCCAACAAGAAAATGAATTAAAGCCAGAGGAATCCTTATTAAACCAGGAAAATAATTCAACAACTATTAACGAAAACGAAAACGAAAACGAAAATGAAAATGAAAATGAAAATGAAAATGAAAATGAAAAGACTCCACTATCTTCTGAAAATCAAAAACCTTCAAGTAAAAGGGAACAAGTAAAGCGTGCTTTTATGTTGCTAAAACAAAAAGTTGAAAATGAATCAGGATTCATTTCATCTCTTGATGAAAAAGCTTCTGAACTGGAATATAAAATTCAAGATCTTCAACAAATCTTAAACAGCCAAGCAATTTCTCTTGAAAATTTAGTTAATAATGTTGAAAAGTAATTTATATCATGATAATATCAATTAATAATAATTAAGAATAATAATTACCATTAAATAATAAACGGTTTATTTGATATTTTTATTATATTGCATGACAATAAAGGGAGTAGTTACATGCATTATTATATGCATGTGTGTAGTTTTTTTAATAAATCGAAACTTATTAATAAAGTATATTAATTAAGAGAAATGTTATTATTTTCCAATTCAAGCTTAATTTTGAGAAAAGTAAAATCCATGACAATTTTTTTTGTACAAATTTGGAAAATTAAATATTTGATTCTTTTCGGAAGATTGGTATTAAAAGAAAAGTTCACCCACAACCAAAAAGAATTCAGAAAATAACCTTAAGAGATCAGTACTCTACAACAACAGGGCAAAATTTCAAAATATTTTATTAGTGATATTTTCAGTGCTTAAAAATTATGTTGATCTCAAGTGTCAAAAATTTCTGATCTACTAAGAAATCCAGAAAAAGAAAATATTTTTCAGTGAGATCAATATTTTTTTTCCATATTTTATAAAAAACAAAACATTTAAATTCATATTATTCCTTACATTATAAAAATTTTTTTACCCTTCTTATTACCATTTCATCATTATTTTTCAATAACAAGTCTTTGTTGACCAGGAATATTAAGGTAAAGAGTTTTTTTCTTTTTTGAGATAATTCTTTTGATTAACCAGAAAATTGATTTATTCAACCTTATCGAAAAATAATTGTATTTTTTTGAGAAGGATAGTTTAGAAATATTAAAGCTTTAATGTCATTTACAAATTTTTACTTAGAAACTGTGTTTTTGCTATAAGATAAAATTCGTTTTTTCAAAATAAATTTTTCTTGAAGATATTTGGGATTTTTGTAATTTTATCCTCAAGAATTTCAAAATCAATTATTTTTTCTGCCAAAAATGAATAGAATTGTTAAAAGGATTCTTGTCAGTAAGGCCAAATAATTTGTTAAAAAAAATTATTCAGAATTCGAAAATTCTTTGCAATTTATTTTTCTTTTTTTGAAAACCTGAAAACGACTTTTTTTGAACTTTCAAGAATAAAAAATTTTTGCTGAATAGATCTAGAATTTCCTTGATAAACTTTTGTTAAGACTAGATCGAAATTTCATTTATTTAATCACCTATACCTCTATTGTTTTTATTGACTGGTATTTGAATTGGAAGAATAATGGGTCTATTATTAAATATCAAAATGGGACAAATCGATTTTTTTTGTATTTTTGAAGAGTTTCTTGATTATTATTATGAATATGAAAGTTTTAATTGTTTTTTAGGGCTGTGGAAAAAAAAAAAAAAAAATATTTTGCAATTGGTTGTATATTCTGACTTGTTTTATAGAAAATCCGAAATGGTGAAATCATTTATAATAAATATTTTGAAAAATTTGTTTGAAACCTAATTTTAACGACCATTGTAAAGTGGAAAACTTTTTCCCATACTACAAGTTACATTTGTCTAATTCAACTTGTAATTTTTTTTTTACTAATATACCGACAAAAATTCCCTAATATACCACCCAAACAATCCGAACATACACTAACAAACTCTAAAATACCCAAACCTATTTGGAAAGGGTTTTAAAAACAAACAACCAATATATTTCAATCTAATTGACTATATTGAAAAAAAAAAATATAGTATTTAAACAATTCAGAAATTTGACCCAATTTGAAAAATAATAATTTTCCCAAATGTAAAATATCTAAAATCCTTTTTTGATCAATTCACAAATTGTCTGACTTTCCAAGTTCAAAATCAAAGGAAATCTATATGAACAAATTAATTTTTTTTTATAGAAAATACAACAAATTTTTTTCTTAAATTAACCTGAACCAAGAATATTAGATTTGAAAAAGCATAAAATAACACAAAGTCAGAATCTTTAGAAAAGTTTTCAAAAGTAATCAAGAATTGAAAAAAAAATTTTTTATTTATTATTCTTATTACAAGTTGGCTCATGTGGCAAAAAATAATTTTAAAACAAAAAATATCAAATATTCTGCTAGATCTTATTTCAAAAAGTTAAAAAAAAAGTTTTATATTTGCGTATTTTTTCTGAAAAAGTAAATAATCAAATATTCGTATCAAAATTTGTTAAAGTGTTTGATTATTATTTCCCAATCAAGCTAATTAATCCAGTTTGGTTTTTTTTTATTAATTCTAAATGAATAAAACAAGATATGTTTTAAATATTATTCTTTGAAATTATTGTAAACGAGAAAACTTTGGGGGTTTTAATTGGAAATTCAATTGTATTCTCAATTTAATTTTTCAAATAAAGATAAAATTCCATCTTAATAATATTTGATAAAAGACATTTTTAACCGAAATACAGGCAAATTACTAAAAGTAAAATATATATCATTTTCAATTTAATAAAGATTCGGATGATGTAATCTAAGTTTTATCCTCTTTTGAAAAAAAAAAAAAAAGGATTACCCAAAAAACTTTTTTTGAAACAAAATTTTAAATAAGCAATAAATAGTAGCCAATTAAAATCTGAGAAAAAAAATTAGAAATTTGTAATTGTTTTTTTATTATGATGGAATTATTGTATTACCAAAATTGGCAAAATCCCCCCTTTAAAAATAGTCAATTCTATTTAACATTCTTTTTTATAAGCATAATAATTCCCCTTTCAAGAAAGAGTATGTTATATTGAGTTGTTTGAATTATATTTTGCGAGATTTAGATATTTTGGCTAAGGGTTATATATAAGAAATCATTAAGATATGGAACTAACTTTCGTAACAGGTGGTGGAATATTTTTTTTTTTTTTTTAATACTCTTGGTGGCTATAATTGGGGTTTAATGGAATTTTAAATGATGTAGTATTAATCACTTGAACAAGTTTATTTATTTGCAAGTATAAAAAAATTAAATAATATCAATCATAAAATAACCTTTAATATTTGTAATTTACAAAGCCATTAAAAACTTTTCAAAGATTTTATATCGACGAAATTTATCAAGATAAAATTCAAAAAGAAAAAGAAAACACAATTTAATAAAATTCGAAATTTATCTATTTTGATAATTAATAATATACCATTTTCAAGGAGTCATTCAGAATTTGAGTTTTAAATTTTGAAGACAATACATTGGAATAATTAGAATTAATACATATAGGTATCAAAATATATTTTATTAGGTGTTATTCTATTTATTATATATATATATTCAAGATCAAGTATCAAAAATAATTGAAATTTGGAACATTTTTTAGGAAATTAAAACAGAAAGAAAGTTTACTAACTAGAGTCGGTTCCGCCTTTAAGGTACAAACTTTCAATGAAATTTAAGGTACAATAAAAATCTCAAATTAAGGCACAAAATTCAGATTATAGTAAAATAATTTGAGTAAAAAAAAAAAATTACAAATTTTGTACCTTAATTTGAGTTTTTTATGTGCCTTAAATTTCGTTGAAAGTTTGTACCCTAAAAGTGGAACTGACTGTAACAGAAACAATTCATATTATATTAGAGATTATGAATTTAAAATAATCAAATAAAAAATTATTTCTCTATGAATAAGAAGAATTATAAAGGTTTTTTAAAAGTATTTTGATAAAAATTTTAAACTTTATTGTTTGGTATATTTTTAACAATTTTTTTGGATAAAAGGAAAAAAAAAAATTGATAAAAAAATGTGGATTAGAATCAAAAAATTATATTTATTATTGTTTAAAAACATTTATTAACATTTTTTTGAAAGTAAAATGTTTATTTTCGGTATATAATTATTTTAAAACTTATTAGTTTGATTTTTTAACTTATATTTTTGTAAACGTACTTCAAATTAAAGAATATTTATTACTTTAAAAAGGTAGTTATTTGTGATTGAAATAATTTGACAATAACGATGAATTTGGAACTTTTCTAAACTCAGAAAAATGAAGTTAACTTCTAAAAACAATAATTCGTTTCTGAAAATTAATTATTTATCTACTTTGGTCTTATTTTAATTCGTTTTTTACTTTCAGTTTTCAATTTTATATTTTGTAATTTTTTTGAATTTGCTGTTAAATTTACTTTATATTTTTTTTTGTGACAGACAATTCCTTCACAAAAAATATAATTAAAGAAAAATCCAAACTTCCACAAAAGAGTTGTGTTACATTGAATATACTGTTACTTTCAACAACAAAAGAACAAAATTTTCACTCGACTTTTCAAAACAATCCCATCTTAAGAATTAAGAGAAATCATCAAAGTTCACCAATTCTAAAAAGACTGTAATTAATAATTTAAACTTGTTTTTGAATATTAAAAAATTGCAAAGTTCACTGATAGGAAATCTTTTTTTGGAAAGCTGAATGAAAATTTTGTTCAATTTATTATGAAACAAATCGTAAAAAAGTCATCAAGTGAAAAATTTCAATTAAATTCTTCAAATCAAAATTTTTTATTTTTTTTCGCTTTTAATTTTTTCATTATACTTTCAATTTGCAAATATGACTTCTTTTTTAGATGTTATATCAACTAATGACAAAAAACAGTTTGACAATTTTGTAAAAACAAACAAAGTAAATTTTGAAGAAACACAAGAGACAGATCCAAACAACAAAGTTGAGGATCAAAACTTGACGTTTCTTCACATTGCTGTTCTTTGTGGGAGCAACAATTTAGTCAAGCCCCTGATTAGTAAGGGTGTTAAAATTGATAAGAAGACTTCTCTTGGCAGCACAGCATTACATTTATCAATCCTCCAAGGCAAACCAGAAATTACTCTCAAGCTCTTAGATTTGGGTGCAGATGTGAACTTGACCAACGTCGAAGGTAAAACCGCACTACATTTAGCTTGTGAACATTCAAGAGATCAAGTGGTCAATAAACTAATGAAAAAAGGTTCCCCATTGGATGTTGTTGATTCAGCTGGGCATTCTCCCTTGACATCATTGGCACATTTTGGGAATTTGGAAACTACAAAAAAGTTTTTAAGCTGTAACAAATCTCTTATCAACGAAACAGATGGCATTGGCTGGAACGCACTCCACTACGCCTCCTTTTATGGGAGGGTGGAAATCTTGCAATACTTGTTAAACCAGGGCGCAATTGTTGACGAGCTGACAGACGATTTTTTGCAATCGATCCATTTAGCCTCACAGCAAGGTGGCATTGAAGTTATTGAAATTTTGTTAAATGCTGACTCAGACATCGAGGCACTTGCTGGTGACAATTTTACACCTTTACATTGTGCTGCACAATTTGGACAAAGCGAGACAGTCAAATTTTTGCTTAAAAAGGGCGCAAACCCAGAGATTAAAAATAATTTGGGTGCAACACCTTTGCATTTAGCTTGCCATGAAAACGGCCAAGAAATTATTTTACAATTGTTGTCTGCTGAGTCCGATATAAACGAAGAAGATTTTTCAATGGCTACTCCGTTAATTTATGCTGTTCGTGAAAATGCTGTGAATTTAATTCCTATCTTAATCGATAAAGGCGCAAATTTAAATCAAACAGACGAAGACGGTTGGTCGTGCCTTCATTTTGCCGCTGGAAACGGTTTTGTTGAAGCAATTAAACTTTTATTTAAATACCAGATCGAAGTAACCTAATTCAATTTTTTTTTTTCAATTTTCTCCTTTTTTTTTTATTTTATTTTTTTTTTTTTTTTTCGATCTATTTCTTTTCGGTTGTTACTGGAAATTTCCTCTTTTTTTTTTTTTTTTTTTTCAGAAAAGTTCAAAATTCAACACATTTTCTTATTTTTTTAATAGTTAGTTCCTTAGGTAATCATTCACAAGTGATCAATTTTTCCAATACTCAAATCAAAAAATTTTAAGTCACTCATTTTGAATTTCCATTAGGAAGATTGATATTTTGTGGTTGGTTCAGATTACTTTTATTACTAATAACAGAATTAGAGGACGTCACACCGTGTAAAAATCAAGACTAATAATAAGTCAATTTTCTTGAAAAAGTAATTATTTTTTGGTGGATTTCCATCCATAAAAATCAAATTCTTAAAAGACTCAATTTAAAGACTTTTTCAAAAATACTATTATTTTTCAATTAAAAAATGAAAATTTTTGGTTCACATCCCAAAATATTTTTCTAGTTTATAAGTTGAAGAAAATCCAAAAGATCTTTACAATATCGTTTAGAAATGATATTTTTAGACAATAAATGAAACTTCCATAGTTAAATCTAAGACAAAATTTTTACTCTGCTAATTTGATTGTAACAATAATAATTAATATTCATTTTGGAAATTGAAAGAAAACTTTTCATTTATTAATTCGAAAATAACAGTAGTATAATTTTAATTTAATTATTTGAACTTAATAGAAAGTAAACTTTTGAACACAAAATTGATCAACTCAATGAATCGAATCAATAGATAAAAATTTTATAGAAAAATATAAAAATAACACTTTTTTCATGAGATCACTGTTTTTGTGTTTAGACGTAATTATTTAGCCCTTTTAAAAATTTTTTAAAAGCGATTTTAAAATACTTTCCAAAATACAATAAAATATTTTTTGATTGAATTTATCCACTTTATACACACTTAAATTGAATAATGGGAATAAATTCTAAAGTGAAATAATCAATAAACCCAACTAATATAGTTTTTTCTTCTTACTGGCCTTATTGAAAATAAAAGACTAAAACATCGAAGATTTTTATATTTCCTTTAACATTTTGAAGTTTGAACTTTCAGAAATTTTTTACATAAGATGTTTAAATTTAAACAATTTTCACCTATTATTTACAAGCTAAATAATTGTTTAGATGACATAAAAAATAACCACAATTATGACACACGTTTTTGTTACTCTTTTTTAACTTTTTCGTATTTTTTTTTGACGCTTTTTGCTGTTAAGTTTGATTTTTATACCTTTTTACACACTCTGAACATATTTTTTGGCTCTAAAGTATGCTGAATCAAGAGTTCTTGTTCAAATTTCAAATTTATTTTTTTTTCAAAATTTTCTTGTTTTGTGAAAAAAAAACAATTTTTCAAAAGAAAAAGGGAATAAATACATCAATTTATTAAAAGATATTACCAATATCAATGTATTTTTCTTTTTTTTTTTAGAAATTTATATTCTCACACTCAATTTACTTTTTTTTTTTTTTATTAACATGATAAAACTAAATATATATATTAGATCGATTTACCAACAAACAAAACACAAACAGCACTTCATATTGCATGTAGTGAAAACCAACAGGAATGTGCAAGATTATTAATTGAAAATGGTGCCGAAATTAATAAAAAAACAAAATTAAATTGGGCACCAATTCATTTTGCAGCAAAATCTGGGGACGGGGACTTTGTAAAATATTTACTATCAAAAAATGCAAATTTATCCTTGAAAACTGGATATGGATCTACTGTTGTCCATTTATCAAGTCAAGATGGCAATGAATCCACTTTAAAAATCTTTTTGGAAAATGGATGTAAAAAAAACCCAAAAAATAGAGGAAACGCATCACCTATTCATTTGGCTGTTGTAGGTAACCATGTTAATGTATTAAAGTTACTAATTCAAAATGATGCCGAAATTGATATTCAAGATAATAATGGAGACACCCCATTGCATTTAGCAATAATGTATGGACATCTTGAATGTATTCAATTTTTATTAAAATATAATTCTAATCCCTTAGTAAAAAATACAAGAGGATTGACTCCTATAATGTTATCCGAACAATCTGGGAATCAAGAAATTATTTCTTTCTTAAAAAAATTGATGGACAATCAAAAAAATAAGATTAACAAAAAAGAAGACTTAAAGGATGAGCTCTTATTATCTTCTTCTGATGAAGACGAGGATGAGGATAAAGAAAAAGAAAAAGAAAAAGAAAAAGATGGAAACAATAAAATTCCAATTATTACTTCAATTGAATCAAAACCAAATCTTGATCTTACAAATAAAAATAATGAATTAGAAAACAATGAACTTGAATTTGAAGGAAAAAAAATTGATGACCTTGAAGAAGACATTGAACTTGATGAAATTGGTGTTGGAATTAAACCAAGAAAGGAACCTATTATTTTAGTTTATGATAGTGATAGTGAAGATGATTTAGAACTTTCCATTTCAAATAAACAAAAACACACTGTTAACGAATTGGAAAAAGAGAAGGAAATACAAATTGAAAACAAAAATAAAAATAAAAATGAAAATGAAAATGAAAATGAAGATGAAGATGAAGATGAAAATGAAAATGAAAATGAAAATGAAAATGAAAATGAAAATAAAAATAAAAATGAACAACATTCAAGAGAAGAATTAATAGAATTATTAGAAGAAGCAATTGAACTCAAATCTGATTCCAAAATTTGGGCTTTAAGATTAAAAATTATTAAAGATATTTATACTAACATTTTGAACATACCACAAACTAAAGAGCATTATACAATCGTTTATAATTTCATTGGAAATATCATTTTGGATAAGAGCAATAGCCCAAGGAAATTGTTATTATACTTACTCAAATTTAAATTAAATATGTCATTCTATCATTTCCTAGCACTTTATAACTTGAATTATAAATCAATCTGGAAAAACAAAGGTAAAAAAAAAAAATCAAGTGAGGAAGAAGATGATGATGACAAGAACGAAGAAGAAGAACTTAAACAAAAGCCACATTTATACTGGTTTGATGATAACAAAGAAAACCAGAAAGTCATTGAAACCTTTTCTAAAGTATGTCCAAATCTTAAAATTATTCTGATGGATCGCTACAATAAAGAAGACTTGAAAAAACGATTTTATGATCGTTTTAACAACCGAAAGAATTGGCTACATTCAAGAATCATTTGTAATAACACATCAGCACAAACTTTAATACCATTAATTCGTGATAAATGGGACTGTCAAATCCCAGCTTTAATTTATTGTAGAAGAACAGAATATGCAAGAAAATTGATCATTTTAGGCAATTACAAAAATATTTGGTACACAGCTTTAGATCGATGCTGTAGAATGTTTGGAGCAATGACCTTGAACCCCCCTCCAATTCTTTCTAAAAATTTATTCATAGCAAATACTAAAAAGCACGGCCAAAATATTTCATATAATTCGAAAAAACTCAAAAGGTTAAGATCACTAATGATCGAACAAAGAGTCTATATTTTATCAAAATTAAAATACCCACGCAAAAATTATGGCGGCATCTATGCTAAAAACGCTGTTTTCGATGCACTCTTGGAATTAGAATTAAATGTTAATAGAGTAATCCGTGACCCAGGCAAGGCAAAATATGGCAATATCTCGATCATATTGAAAACCATTGCAGAAATAACTATAAGATATGGAAAGGGAATGACATTTACACATTTTGGGTATATAAACCAAATAACTACAGAAGCCGAAGAACAAAAACATATTTTATGGCTGGATGTACGTAAAACAGATAATAAAATGGTCGTTAAAAGAGCTAAAAAATTTAGAATAAAATACGCATTCCCACCTACTTTGAAAAAAAAAACCCAATACGTAATTTTTATTTTTTTTTCTTTTCTTTATTTTTTTCTTTATCTTAATTGATTTTTGTATAAATTGTAAATATTGATGATATCTTGTTCTTTATATATTTTAATTTCCAATTTATTTTTATATTCATTAATATTTTTACTTTTATTTTATTTTTATAAATCATTCCAAATTATTAAAAATTTATAGAAAGAAATTGATGTTGTTGATCTTGAAAAATCACACCAATTTATTGAAGATTTCATAAAAGAATATGGTTGGTATACTGGATTTAAAGTTCGTATTATGAGTAATTTGTATAATGCAAAGGCTTTATTATTATATATTAGAAAGCAATTAAAATGTGATTTACCTGTTTTAATCTTCTGTTCAACAAAAAATCTGAATAAAGCAAAAAAATTTTCCAAAAATTTCCCTGGTGTTTGGGCTACTACTCATTTTAAAAATACAGTTAGCTATTGTCAATTCCAATTGAAATAATTTTTTTTTTTTTTTTTTATTATTATTCAGATTTTTTATTTTTTTATTTTTATTTTTTATATTTTTATGGATTCATTTTCTCTAATGAATTTTTTGATATTTTATATTTTTATTTTTCAAAATAAATTTGTAAAATTTCATTTTAATCATAATTTTTTGACAAGGTTCTATTTAGATTACCATCTCTTTTAATAAAATCAAACTTTTTATTTAGTATTATTATTTTTTTTTACTTTTAGAATTTTTTATGTTGTAATTTTTTTTCAAATTAATACATTAAAAATGGATATAATATCAAAATTTAACTTTGATAGATATTAATTTTGATTCAAAATTTATGGATTTTTTAGTGAATCATTTTTTTTTTTTATGTAAAAAATTGTTTAGATTATTGATAAAGAAGATACGGCAATGTTAAAAGGTTCAAGAATTGGACCTACCTCGATTTTTTTGGAAATTCTTTAATAATTTACCAATTTTAATAAAAATTTATATTTGATTTTATTATCCCAAATACTCCTAGAATTATAAGAATAAAAATGCCAGGAATATTCAGTTCTTCAAAATATTCATTAAAGGGATTTTATTGTAAAAATAATCCCATTTTTCTATCTCGAAAAACATCTAATAATATATATATTATTATTAGATATCTGAAATAATTCTTTTTTATATACTTAGTCAATTTCATCTCAGTAGAATACATTTTGAGTATTTTATTTATCTCTATTTCTGTTTTTTAATGTATTTTCCAAATTAAAAACTTTTTAATAATCAAAAGTAATTTTTGACAAATAAATATTAAAAATAAAATGAATTTTCAATGAGAGAGATTATAAATAATCTTCACAACTCACACCCAACAACAACTATAGTAACACACCTCTTTAAATATTACTATTTTTTTTTTGAAACATTTCAAAGATAAGAGGAATTATTACTGAATGAAGAAATACTAAAAATTCAAAAATATAGAACGTCATTCTGAGGTTATAAAAAAAGTTCCCACTTTAATGATCAGCACTTTTAAAAAAAGAAACTCACACAAACATTTATATCTTTTTAAAAACAACAAATTAATTCCTAATAGAGGAAAAATAAACCTAAATTTTTAATCGAGGTCTTTTCATTCCAATAGTATTAAATCATGAGGTTAATAATTTTATTTATTATTTTTTTCTTATCATTATATGTCTTTCGCTCCAATTTCGGTATTTTTTATTTTTTCTAATTACCAGTAATTGACATCAAAAATAATATTCGCTCTTATGTTATTATTAAAAATTGAATGGGAATTGTCGATCAATAAATTAATAAAGAAAAAAATTCAAAGAGAAAAAACTGAAACATTTTTTGCTTATTTTGGAAAACATAATTAAAAATCTATTATTTTGGAATTGAACGAAGAGTTACTGAATAAAATTTGAATTCAAAAAGGTTAAAAAAGTTTAGATACTCAGTTTTTTGATCATAAGAGATTGATACAAAATTTATTTGTAATAAAAAACTTGAATACCTTGAAATACTACAATTGTTCGAAAAATAAGAAGGTATTTAATAGTTTTTTGGAATAATTTTTTGGGAAAACAACTATTTCAATTTCGAATTCTAAAGTATAAAACGGAAGAAAGGGAAGATAAAGACTAGAAAGTCGTGTTTAATTGCTTTTTTGAAGTGGAATTTTTTATCCCAAAAATTAAATCCATAATCGACATCGGGGATTTGGTACTCATTTTCATTAATTTGATTTACTTTTTGAGATTATTTATTACAAAGTGGATTTTAAAAATTACAAATAAACATCAGGAATAAAACTGTTTGTAGCTTGAATGTTTGGTAGTAATTATCTTTTATCTTTTTTTAGTTGAAGAAAACAACAAAAAAGAGCAATTTATTTTCTCAACACATAGAAAGAATAGTTTAATTTCAATTTTGGTTTAAAAATTGTTTTGTTAGGTGGAGTGTTTTCCACTCGGTACAAAAAAACAGAAGTTGTATTTTTTCAAGAAAAAAATTTTAAATGAAATTTCAATTTTTAAAAAGAAATAAAATGATTTTGGTTATTTATTCGAATTTTGGAAGAAAAACCAGCAAACTCAAACCCTTATTAACAGATCTTGAAATGATTTTGATTTTAGTAACTACAAAATAATAAAACTTTGAAAATTTTTTATTTTTTTTCGATTACCAATAAAAGATTATGGGGGTATGTCGAACTCAAATAGTGAATCAGGGGTTGGTTTTAACAATATTCTAATCGAATTTAGCTCTCTATATTCATTAAAACAATTGCTTTAAAAAAACATCATCCCCGTATATTGAGACATATTATTTAACATTTTTTTCAATTGTAAAATTTTTTTTTGTAAAATAACAATTGGTGAAGTTCTGTTTATTTTGTATAGTTCTTATTAAAACACTATTTTTAAACATTTAAGTGACCTAACCAAAAGGACGTGTGTTCTGACAGAATTTTGTACAAACATTACACATACCATCCTTACATATTGGCCTAGGTTTATATGACCGTTGAAACAAATTAAAATAAATTATATTTAAAAATAATGAGGTTTATATACAATAAGTTATTAATTTTCGACCCCCTAACCAAGTTTATCATAGTATAAAAAAATACTTAAAATTAGATATTTAGACACTTTATTCTTCAAAAAAGTGTTTTATTAATATCAAGTCCTAATAAATAATTTAAATTTAATGTTTTTACTCTATTTTAATTCTACTCTTAATGATTAATTGATTAAAAAGGATTATTTAAAATAGAACAAAAAAGAAAATAAAAAAAAGTAATCAGGCTAAATAAATTTATTTTATTTTTACCAGATTAGATCTTAATTTCTTAAACCAAAACAAATAATTTAAATTTGTATTGTGTATTTCAAATTCATTTAACCACTTTCGCCCTACGAGTTTAGTTAAAAAGAAGATAATTTTACAGCACATAAGAAAGTATTTTCTAAATTATTTTATAATTATTTCTTTGGCATATATTTAACTCACATTACTTGTGAGACGTTATTATTCTTTTAGGTATGATTAATATATAGATATGTGTATAATAATTGAATATTTATTTGTAATAATTGATAAAATCTTTTTAAAATAAAAACTTTTGTAAACTAATTCTCAATTTCATTTATTGTTGAAAAAAAAAAAATCACTTATTTTTGATAAACAGCTTTCGGGTGAAATAAATAACAATAAGAAAATTGAGGATTTTTATCCTTTAATTTTTTCAAGGGGAAGAAATAACAATCAAATCTAAACACATAAATTTCAAAAACTTTGAAAATTCCTTTTTTTATTATTAATCAATTTAGTATATTAATGAAAATTTTCAAAAATATTTTTTATTTTCAAGACAAAGAAATAAAGTCTTGAGTAACCCTTACCTTCTATTTGGACCCTTAATTAATTAATTTAAGTTTATCAATTTTGACGTTGATAAATGTAAATTGTTTAAAAATCACAAATATTGATAATTTATCGAGAAAATGACTGGATAAGGAAATCTAACTTTTTATTTGAATTTAAAACATGAGAATTATATTTTATCAATTTTAAAACATATAAATGAGTTTGAAATTTGAGATAGGAGTTTTTGTTAAAGAAATATCAATTAAAATAAAAGTAAATTATTTTTGTAAAAAAACTTTTTCCTATTCAGATACCAAATT
Organism: Anaeramoeba flamelloides; assembly: GCA_027625915.1. NCBI lineage: Eukaryota > Anaeramoebidae > Anaeramoeba > Anaeramoeba flamelloides. Next base: position 300,513 of record JANTQA010000017.1, on the reverse strand, counting down.
GAAATCTTAATGTTTAATACAATTATCCAAATACAAGATATCAAGAAAATAAAATTATTATTTTATGAATATAAAAATAAATTAAACTAAAATTCAAAATTTTCCACACAGCTAAAACATTCCAAACAATCACAATAATACAATTTCATTGAAATTGGAGATAATTTTGATTTTTGTAAAATATGAAAATCATTTTTTCATCTTTTAGTTTTTGTTTTCATTTCATTGTTTGAATTACGTAATTTGCTTGGTTGGATCAAAATTTTTCTCAATGATAGACATTATGTTAAAGTCAAGTTGTTCCAAATAGAAGAACTCAAATAAAATTAGTTGGTAGTATCTAACCATTTGATCGATCAATATTCCTAATAGAATTTAAACCAATTTACCAATGTATTTTTTTGTTTTGCTCTCACCAAAATTTTTAACACACCCATGATTTATTTGTATTGATAATTATTTATTTTTTGTTTTGTGAGTATTGTAATTTATAAACAGGTGTTAACATTTCAATTAGTGAATGGTTCTAATTTGGTAAATCTTCGAGAAGTGATTAAATAAGTTTTTTTTTTCACAAATCGAATTTTGGTGTGTTAAAAATTTTGAATTGGGGTTTATTTGCAAAATCACGATTTAAGAACTACATTTTTAGGTGAAAACAGTGAAATAATGTATAAAATCGCCCTTGAAAGAGTTCCATAATCTACGTACTATTTACCCAAGGAGAATTTCTTTTAGAAAAAAAGTGAAATTTTCACAATTTCAACAATTTTCACAATTTTTGCCTAGTTAGATAATGCAAAATTTTGATTTTAATATTTTAGAATTTCCATTTCAACTTTCGGAACTCACACTATTTTCTTGGGATGTAGTACACATTTTTTACATTTTCTTTTCCAAGTTTGAAATGTTCTCAAAATTGAATATGTACTTGAAAATCCCCAAAATCCATTTTTTACAATTATTTTTTTTGTTATTTAAAATTTTCCTTTTCATTGAAAAACAAAGAAAAAAAGTCTCCTTTAAAAGAGAGATGAAAAAAAATCTGTTTTTGTGTGTACAATTTCTTCTGTTTACAAATTTTTTGTGTGAAGTAAAAGTGAAATAACACAATTACTCTACCCTCCTCAAGGGTGGGAACGTAGTCCTTAATAAGAAATTTATCTTTTTTTCATTAGAATAATTGCCATAAATTAATTTTTCGATTTCAGTTTATTTTCTCGATTAATTATCAATATTTGGGATTTTTAAATAATCTACTTTTGCCAAGTGTCAAAATTGATAAATTTGGAATATTTAATTAAGATCCCTATGGGTTGGTTGAAGTTTACCCAATAATTTTATCTATGTCATGAAAATGGGATATATTTTTTAAATTTTTGCAAAGATTTTGAATTGATCAATAATAAAAACGGAATTTCCAAAGTTTTTGAAGTTTTTTAAGTCTAATCTTTGACAGTAAAAACTAACCACAAGAAAAAATTGTTTTGGGTAAATGAAAATAATCTAAAAATGGAAAAAGTGAGTTTCAATAGAAACAAAACAAGAAAAATGCTCATTAGAACATTGAAATTTTGCAAAATAATAATTTTATGGAATTTATTTTTTGAGTTGGAAAAATCAAACTTTTTTTTCTTGTTTTCGATATTTCTTGAATGCAATTTTCCTTGTGTTTCTCCATTTTACTTCTAATACCGTTCATTTTGCATAGTTGTGCCTTTGTGCCATACAACCCCAATTGGACATTCAACCGTAAGATTCCCGATAACACACCACTTGACGAGCGCTCTGATGCTGTTGTCAATAAATTCAATTCCAATTTGCAGAATAAAAAGATCTATTTAGCGAATGTGAAAGAAGTCCCGCCAGTTTATTATGGCACAGACAGTGATCCCATTTATACAGTTGATTCAAATTTTGATGAGTGTCGGATCAGGATGCCAGCCAATGCCGTCGAAGGAACAGGCTCTGATTCGCCGCTTCTTGTTCGGAACGAAAACCATCTTGATTATGGGCAACAAGTAGAGCTGAGAATTTGGCAGAACACAATTAACCATAGCCAACAAAAGATCACGGGCAATGGTGGTGGCTTGTTCCATTACAACAATGATGGAAAGATCTTAAACAAGGACCAAACGTCATCAGACGCTAATGCCTTTTTAGGATATGGAACTGGCAGCGGCCTGTCGTGGGCTGGTTTAATAACAGCTGAAGAGATTGAAAGTGGCGAAATTAAACATGCACTCCGGTTTGCATATTCCAATTGCGATATGACCGATACGTATCGCTATCCTGCGATCGCCACAGATCAACCAAAAAACTGCAACGACTGTGAAAACCCGCCATGCACCCCAAGCTCTGCAATTGAAATGGGGATGAGATTACGACTTAAACCTAGTGTCGATTGCGACGCGAGGACTGTTCCCATTAGAGAATCTTGGGACCTTACAGTTGAAGAACAAGATAAGCAAAAAAGATTCCTGAAAATTTACTGCACGGCGTTAAGGGACTATGGGATGTATGTAGTTGATGGCGCTCCCAGTGAGGCCATTGTCTTGATGATGGAATCAAACCATACAGCAAATTGGGAACCCTTGATCGGTCCTTCTGATCCGGACACAAATTGGAATTTTCTTGTTCGTGATCAACAAACGCCATCAGACGGATTCACTCGCGATTCAACCAGTGGCATACCCTGGGATCAGATTCAAGTGGTTCAAGAACCCTTCCCTGAACTGTATCAGTGTAACAACCCACAATGGGATCCCAAAGAAACCCAATCAATTGTGCCCTCTGAAGATTCTTATGTCAGAGGCGGCGATGATAATGAGGATCAAAATTTTTCAAGCGATGACTTTTTAAGAGTTAAGTGGTCGTCGGGTATCGAATACAAGAGAATTGCAATTGTTAAATTTAATCTTTCACAAATCGATCTCTCAAGTATTACATATGCCGCTATTCAAATAAAGCCGTATCAGATTAACGCCGATTTCGATGCGTATGTAAGGGTTCGGCCATTTGAGGACGATTGGACAGAAACAGACGTCACCTTTTCAAACCTCCCACACGGACTGGATCCGGTATTTTGCTATTTCAAACCAGACGTTGATAATTTTCAACAAATAGATGTCTTGTCATATCTTAAATCACTTGACTCTCCAAAATTTTTTTCAATATCAATCTCAACAACACCACAAGATGGCGCTCAAACAGATATTTTTTTTCGAAGCAAACGAAGTTCTCAAACTGATCAGATGATTAAATTAGTTTATTCTTTTGAAGACTCTCCTTTGCCAACTCCTTCGCCAAGTAACTCATCTTCTAATAACGCCAGTCATTCTTACCAGCTAAAAACAAATTTATCAAATATTCTTATTCTTCTTTTTTCGTTTTTTTTTTTATTGAACTTTTTTAAAAGTTTTTAATTAACTCACAAGTAAAACCAGTTTTAAATTTAATTTCTTAAAAAAAGTATGTCTGTTATACAAACCATGCATTAAAAAAGAAATCAAAAAATAAAAGTATATATTTAGTTTTACTGCAAATGTGCCAAGATGATTTCTAAATTTGAAAAGTTTATTTTGATAAATTGTGATGTTTTTTTTTTTGTTCTTAAATGAAGTGAAAAAAATAATTTCCTCTTACAGCCATTAGGTTTTTTTTAATTTCTTAAATTAAAAGAAAATAAAAGAAATTAGCTTTTTATTTCTCAAATTAAAACAAACCAATTCACTTTTCGTTAAATTTTCCAGACTTTTAAAGAATTGAGTAAAATCTTTGATTTTGATCTCTTCTTTGAATTTTGGAAAAGTGTTGTTAGGTTTTCTTGGGGGTTCTGTTTATTTGTGAAGTGTTCTAGGTTTTTTTGAGGTTTTCTATTTTAATTGTAAAACCTATTGATTTTTGTTAGGTTTTTTTGAGTTTTCTATTCCTTTTGAAAATTACCGTTGTAGAAAAAAAGTGAAACATGGAAAAAAAGTGAAACACCGTTTTTAATTGGGAACATTACTGAAATTTCAAACAAGATCAATGAAAAAAAGAATAAATAAATAAATAAATAAAGACAAAATGAAGTATTCGCCACAATAACAGTTTTTTTAATACTATCTTTTGGTATGGGTTTTTCTTTGATTGAACAATTATTAAAAATTTGTTCAAAAAATTGACTATTTTTGAGATCTCCAAAACCACACCAAAAATTTCGATAAATCAAGTAGATTTAAATTGTATTTGTTGTATTGATTGAAAATAATATAATGGGTTATTATTTGAAGTTAAGTGGTTTCTTCTTTTTATTGATTTTACTTTTCATTTTCAGTAATGTTCCCAATTAAAAACCTTGTTTCACTTTTTTTCCACAACAGTTAATACATTTTACAAATAAAACAGAAAACCTCAAGAAAACAACCAATATGTATTTGTTTTAATTTGATATATAAAAACTAATTTCTTTTATTTTCTTTTAATTTAAGAAATTAAATAAAACCTAGGCACTTGAGGACACTTCTGTAATTGGCTAAATTTAGTTTCGAAATTTTGATAAAGAATAATAATTTTCTTTATCTTTAATTAATAACAATATTGATACTGAGGATTTATTTCAAATAATATCTTTGATATCATTTTTATTATTTTTGTTTATATAATTAATACTTTAATCCAAATATTATCTTATTTTTATCATAGAATGGTTTTCTTAAAGAAAATAATTGACAATTCAATAATTTCTAGATTCGAATGATTCTTTGTATCAAATGCAAAATTTTTTTATCATAAAAAATTAGAATATCCATTTAGATAATTTGTGAATTGTTTTAATTATAAAATAGAAAACCTCAAAAAAACCTAGAACGCTTCACAGATAAATTAGAAAAAGTCAAAAAAACCTAAAGAAAGTCTATTGATTTTCCAAATAAACAGAAAACTCAAGAAAAGCTAACTGCGGTTTTTTTCAAGTTGTGGAATTCATCACAAAATTTCTTAACTTTTCTTAAAATTTCTTAAATTGAAAAACACCTAAATCAAAGTGAATCAGAATTTCAAAAGAAAAAAGAAAAATCAAAGATTTAACTTAATTCTTTCAAATCCTGGAAAACCTCACTACTGTGAATAAATTACAATTTTGACATACCATTGATATGATTTGTTTTGAATAATATAATTTGTATTAATTTTCTTCTCTCTTTTTTCTGGGCATTATTCTTAAATTACTCTTTTCTCTCAATAAATTAATAATAAATAAATAAAAAAAAAATTTTCAAAAAATATTAAAAATATCAAAAAAAAAAAATATGTTGAGAAATAATTTTCTATTGTTTGAAAATAATGAATAATTTTTGGCATCATAATGTAAATAAAGTTTGATAAGAATATTTTATACTTTGAAAATTGTAATTTATTTCCAATAATATCAATAAAACAAAAAAAAAAAAAAAAATAATTATTAAGAATCAAATTTTTAATTTAAATTGAATTACATTAACATTTCCATTTTGAAAATTATAATATATAAGAAAGTTCTGATTAAATAATTGATATCAATCAGTTAATAACTGTATATTTATTTGCTGATCTTATTTTGTAGAATATTTTGATTATTTTTTTTTTTAAAAAAAAACAAATAAAAAAAGTTTAAATAATTTGAAGTGAATTATTATAACATGTAATTTTAATAATATTTTGATAATGTGGCTTTATTTATTGTTATTAAATTGTACTAACATTAAATTTAATCATTATTATAAATAATTAAAATTATATATATATATATATATATATATATATATTAAAATCTATAATTATTTAAATATTTATAAAAACTAATTAAGTGGTAATTGGATAAATGAAAATAATGAATACAAAAATTAGACCCAAGCATTAAAGCCTTCATACATTTTTGCCAAGTTATCTATTGATGTAGCAGTTTGAATCAAATGGTTTACTTCATCGTTTATTGATAAATTGGAATTAAATTTCAAATCAACCTTATTAAAAACACTTTTAGCTTTATTAATACTGTTTTTAAAATCGACTTTTTCATTTAAATGATTATCTTCTTTTGAATTTTCCATTTTTTTGATATTAATTTTAGTTTTTTCAGATTCTCCCATCAATGCAAAGACATCTAAAAACAATTTCAAATATTGATTTCTGAACCCAGATAGAACAGTTTCGAATTTAACATTAAACCGTTTTTTGTTTTTATTTTTCATTGAAATTGAAATATCTTCTAAAAATTGATTAATGGCATGAAATAGATTCTTCTTTGATTCCAAAATTGCTGTGGATTTTTTACCAATAGTATTATAAAATTCGCCATATTTGGAATTACTTTCTAGATTTTTTAATAAAGGTTGAACTTCCTTCCAAAAAGTATTATTTTGATAATTACAAATCTCCATAACGTCTTTGATTAATTGATTAATATCTTGCAAATAATTTGTAACATTATTTTTTAAAGGACTGATTAATTTTTTGAAATTAATTATTGCCTTTTGATGATTTAATTTTTTGCTTTCCAATTTTTCTTGCTTTTTAGATAAATCCAAACCAGATTGTTTCGAATTCTGAATTAATACTGAATTTTTATTTATACCATCTAATACATTTTCTAAATCATATATAATATTGAGACATTTTTGATCAATTTTTTCATCTGTCCTACCTTTTTCAAATAGGATTATTTCGTTTAATAGTTTTAAAATATTTATTGACAAATTATGATAATTAATTTCATATTGCTGCTTTCTACTCATTGATCTCTTTAAAAAATCAATGTTTTCTCTTTCGATTTCAATAGAATTACCAGAATTGTTAATATTAAACAGATCTGAAGATTTTTGTATAATTTTGATAAATTCTTTGTCTATTCCATTCATTAAATTAAAATTTTTTGATAATTTGGAATATAATTTTTTCATTTCCCTTGTAAATTTTTTATAATTATTATCCTTTATACTAAATTCTTGCTGTTTTTTAAATATTCCATCATCATAAGAGTAATCTTCATCATCATCATCATCATCATCCTCATCATTATCGTCGTCCTCATTGTCTTTATTTATTTTTGCTTTCTCATCGTCTTCTTTTAAATCATTATTAAGATTATTTAAATCAGTTAATTTTGATTCAATTATTTTTAGTTGTTCTTGGAAACCTAAAAATTGCAATAAACTTGGCACAACATTATTTTTTTCATCATCATTATCACGATCATTTTTTTGAAATATATTTATTAATTGATTTAATAATTGATTAAACAGCGGTATTAATAATTGTTTCATGAAAAATAATAAAAAGTTTTCAATTAATTTTCCAATAGCATCTTCATCCTTCTTATTATTTTTTTCAAATAATTGAACAAAAATATTTAATTTATGTATTAAAAACAATTTTTCTATTGAAATGTTTGATGTGATCATTGTCCCAATTTTAAGTTGATCAAAAGAATTTTCTAAATCAATAAACAGATTATTTAAATTAAATAATTGGCTATCTTTCATTAATAAATCTTTAAAATATTGGAAATTATTCTCAAAAATAAATTGGTCTTCACCCGATTTCACTTGATTATTATTCTGAAATAAATTATTAATTTGGATTTGAATTTTTTTTATATTGAATTTAAATTTTTGATTTATTTTATTATGATCAAAATTAATTAATTTTTCTTTGATATTATTAAATTTTAATAAAATTAAATTAATACTTTCAACGGCAAATATCAATTCTTCATTATTTTCTAAAAGATTGAAAATTAATAGACTAATTTTCGAAACCGACTTCAATAAGCAATCAATTTTAACGATAATATTTTTAAATTGTTTGTAAATTTTCTCATAATTATTAATGGTACTAAAATTTTGCATTTTATCCTTTAAAATTAATAATATTGAACTGATTGAATGTAAAAAAATTGGATATATTCCAAGATCTAAATTAATTTTCTGAATATTCAATTCCTTCATAATATTATTTTGTAATTTTTTTTTCGAACTATTAATTTTATTGCCACACTTTAATTTTTTGTCATTATAGAATTTTAATTTTTTAATGATTCCATTCAATTTTTTTTTTCTTAATTGAATTTGTTCTTGTTTTTCCTTTTCTTCCTCTTCATTCTCCTTCTTTTTCTTAACAAGATCTTTCTCATTTTTCTTATCAATATTATTTTTATATAAATTACTATATCTATTCTTAATTGATTGGAAAAATTTTGGTAAATCATTTATTGGTTGATCAAGTAAATTATTTATATTATTTGACCAAATATAATATTTTGAATTTAAATTGGCTTTATTATCCTTTATTAATAATTTCAAATAATATCTTTTGTATTTCAAACATAATTTGTAACTGAATAATAATAAATTTATTCTATTTCTATTATTTATTTTCCATTTATTTTCAATTTCTTTTGACGTTTTTAAAAACTCTTGACCATTGTTAGTATATGAAGACAATGCGTCCCAAAATATTGGATCTGATTTATTAATTTTCCCCATTTCCAATTTGGTTATTTGATAATTATTTTCAAAATCCTTTTCAGTTAATAAATTTGTGATAAATTTGGTTTCAATTTTTGAATTATAGGCTTCAAATTCTTCTGAAATCAATGTTAATTGATCAATTAATTCATCTCTTTGCTTTGAAAAATATTTATTTTCATTTTGGACCTTGTGAAATAATTTTTTATAATCGTCTATTTGATTATTGATATTTGTGATTTCATCTTTAAATTCCCTTTTTTCTCTGATATGCCTGTTTAATTGGGAATCCAAATCGCAATATTTGATGAAATTATTTTTAATTGCTTTTAATTTCTTTTTCAACAACTCGATTTGCTTGATAAAAAAATCTTTAGCATCAGTAAACCGTTTTTTCCTATTTTTAATTTCGGAACAAAAATCAATTAAAGAAACTTCCAATTCAATCATTTTTCGGTTATACCTTTCCGCAACATTTGTTTTCCATTCATTTAATGGATCATTAATGAATGTTTCTAATGTCAGCATTATAATTTGCTTTTTGCTTTTTAATACTTTTAAGGATTTTTTACAACTTGAAAAATAGGTTCCATTGATCCCATTAACCCCCAAAGAGTTTATCAAGTTATTTGTCAACCTAAAGGGAACAGTTTCTGGTACCAGTAGACGCTTACCCTTCTCAAAGCACACGTTAAAATCAATATTAATCATTTTCCCAGAATTGAAATCAATTAATATATTTGCCAAATGACGATCGCCAAGCCCAATAAGATGCCCAACCATTGAATTGATTGCTAAAGATCTTTTATAGACTAATAATTTGTTCCACCAATCATTTGTAGACGAACTATTTTGAATAAATTCCTTCGAAATTAAATTCTGTGGCGTTTGGTTGCTCAATTCGGTATAAACCTGTTTTAATACTTCAACGGGCCAATCCTTTCTGTTCCTTTTTTTATCATTATTGTAATCATTAATATTTTCATTTTTTAAGTTTATTGTTTCAATATTATTTAATTTGAAATATCTTTCTAATTGGATATAATATTCCTTAGTTGGACTCATCATTTTTGTTTCATTTTGATACCAATTCTTATATAGAGAATATAACGGCGTTCCATTTTTAACCATCTCAATTAATCCCGAATTCCCTAATAATGGAATCACAGAGTATAATTCAATTTGATGATTTCCATCAACAATCAAATTAATGATATGAAATAACTGAATAATTCTTTGGTCCAATTTTAAATCATCCTTACCTTTTAACAAATATTTGGAAATTTCTCCTCTTTCATTTTTAATATTCAGTATTTTTGGCCTCGTTTTGGTTGGAATGATCTCCACATTGTTTAATATTTTATTGATTTTTATTAAAGAGTTATTTTTTGATTGGAAATTTAATAACGGTATAAGGTTAACTCTTAAACTCGTTAAGATTGGGCTAATATTTTTTAATTCTAAATTTTTTCTTTTTAATATATTTTGTAATGTGTTCAATAGACCAACCGTTTTTTTTAAAGATAATTCCAAATTTGTCAAATATTTTGGTTCCTTTAATTCCTTAATTGAATTTTCAATATCTTTTATTAATGTTTTTTCAAACCATTCTTCATGCTTTGTTTTTATTTTTACACTTTCACTTTTATTTACATTTTGATTTTGATTTTCATTTACATTTTCATTTTTATTTTCATGTTCATTCTCATTTGCATTTACATTTACATCATCTTTTTCCATATTATTATTATTATTATTATTATTAATTTCATTATTATTAATATTATTAAAATGATTGTTAAATAATTTTTCTAATTTATTTATTGTTGATTTCATGAATTGCCTATATTTTTCTTTCGATTTAGAAACAGTAGCTAATGATTTTAAAAAAGAACTACCTGGTTTAAATCTTAATAATGATGATTCCCATTTTTCTTCAGGTAATAAAGACATTGGCTCAAGCTCATAAATAAATTTTATTGATTCATTGAAAACATCTAAATTATTAACCTTCAATTCTTCAAACAAATATTTTAAATGATCATTATTTAAATTATTTAAGGATTCCACTATAATTGGGATCATTAATTTTTCTGGATAATTATTTAATAATTGTAAACATAATTCCTTTATCAAGTCTTTTGATTCATTATTTGAATTTATATTATGAAATTCACTGAAAATTCTTGAAACAATTGGCAAAAAGTTATTATATTTACCTAATTCTTTAATTTTCTTTTTAAATACATTTGGGGTTTTTACTAAACTCAGAACTTTAATAAATTTTAAAGTTAAAGAGATTTCCTTTTTGACATTAAATTTAAAAAAATTAATCATTGAATTAATGACATTTTTTATCATTATTTCTAACTTTTCATCCTCGTCATTTTCCTCTGTTTGTTTACTCTCCTTCAAATTATTCCCCATTTCTTCAATTTTATTTGAATCATTTTTTTTCTCTTTTTTATTAAGTTGGCTTTCTTTCAAATATTGATTCATTTGCTTATAATTCCAATCTGAATAAAATAACCATAATTTCGAGTTATTTGAATCTTTATCAAAATAATTTTCAAAATAAGTGTTAAAATTAAATGATCCTTTATTATTATTTTTTAATTTCTTTATTAATTTTAATTTATTTTTTTCTTTTAAATTTACTATTTTTAAATATTTATTAATTAAGTCATTACTTTTCTCATTATTATTTTTTTTAAAATAAAAATCATTTTTTGCTATTTTATACCAATTACTGCCTTTTAAGTTTTCTTTTTCTTTCTTTAAATAGTCAAGGGCTGTATTAAAATTTTTATTATTTAAATAATTTTTATAAATTTTTTTTTTGATCCAATTTTCATTAAAAGCCTTATCCAAAAAATTTAAATAAACCAAATTATTTGTAGTTAATTTTGATTTTTTAAATTTTGAATCAGAATAAATTTTTTGAACATCAATCCCTTTTCCTTTCCCATTTCCATTCATATTAATATTTCCAATTCTATCATCATCATCATCATCATTATTATTATTAAATTCATCATTTTCTTCAAAATTAAATTTTTTATTTTTCTTTAAAAAGTTTAATATTTTCCATTCATTAATAAATAAATTAATTTGCTTTAAAGGCATTTCTTTAACATTATTTATTTTTTTTATTAATAGATTTTTAATTATTTGGTAATCTTCCTTTTCACCGGAAATCATCAATAATAATTCCTTCATATTTATACCATTAATTTGAAAATTTTCTTTATTTTGTTTTAAAGTTTTCTTAGCTTCAAAGGAATTAAAACTAGTTAAGGTTTCTAAAAAAATTTTTTTAAAATTAAATAATTTTTCAATTTTTTCATTTTTTGAATTATTATTAAATTGCTCAAACCAATTAATCATTTCAGAATTATTTTGAATCATTAAATAACCATTGGTTAATAATTCAATTAAATAATTGTAACTACAGTTGATAATTTGAATGTTTTCCTTTTTATTTTCAATTTTTTGCTTATTAACCTGATTTTTATTACTAAAATATAAATCAGTATAATTGGTAATTACATTTTTCATCTGTGAAATAAAATTTTCATATTGCCTTTTGGCATAATAAATTGTTGCCGATAACCAAGAAATTGTGTAATCTTTTAATGGTAATTCGCTAAATTCGTTAAATAATTCTTTGATTAAAAATACTAAACCTTTTAATTCGCCAACTTGTTCTAATTCAATTAATGCTCTTGTTAAAAAAAATAAAGTCCATTCTAAATCCATTCTAATTCTAATTAACTCCTTTTTTGAATTCAAAAGAATCTTTTCAGGAAGTAATAACTTCAAATCATTTAAATGAAGAAAAGAATACCTGATTACCGAAGTATGATCCTCTTGCTTTTGTGAAGCGATCATTATTATTGGTCTAATTTGAGAAAACCATTCTTTAAATACATGTGCATTTTTTTTAAAAAAATTTGAAGTTTCAATTTTATTATTAGTCGTAGTAGTATTAGTATTAATTAGATTTTTATTGCTATTGCTGCTGCTACTACTACTACTACTACTACTACTGTTGTTGTTGTTGTTGTTATTGTTATTACAGAACGAACCAATAGAAGAATTGAGAATTTCTCTTTCCAGATGATTTATGATTTGTAAAAAAACTTTTCCATTAATGTCTTCAGATGAATTATTTTCAAATGATTTTTTTAAAAAGATTTCAAAAGCTTTTAAAGTATCATTAGGTTTTCCAAATATCGTTTGAAGATTATTATCAATACAATATAATGAAATTTGTAATAAAGAAAAATAATGAATTTCAGATCTATTATTTTTTAAATTAATCAATTCATTTTCATTTTTATTCCCATTGTTATTATCATTTGATTTATTATTATTATTATTATTATTATTATTATTATTATTATTATTATTATTATTATTATGTAAATAACCAGATAAATTATAAATTCTTTTTAAAAAATTTTTAATCTGATCAGAATTATTATTTTTAATTGAAAAATAAATTAACAGTTGTCTAAATTGTTCAGAAGAAATGGTACTGTTTCTAAATTCTTTAATCATTTGATTACGTTCTTTAACCTTAAGAAAATCTGGTGGGAAATCAAAATATATTTGATTAACGACTGGAACTAAAGATAATAATTTTAGAGATTTTTCTTGAATGTTTTTATTTTTTTCATTCAATTGTAATAAACAGATTTCTAAAAGTTGTAAATTTTCCTTATTACTAAGCATTTGAGGAAAAATTAATTGGATTTTAATCAATATTTTGAGAGTTTCATATTTAATAATTTTATTTGAATTTAATAAAAATGGAAATAAATATTCAAATATTGATTTTCTTTTGAATTGAATTTTTGTTATTAATTTTTTTTCAAGAATTAAATTTAATAAAATTAAATAATTTTTTTTTATTTTTAAGATTAAATTTTCCAATATTAATTATTTCAAAAAAATAATTTAGATTATTTGTATATCCTTTTAATTCTTTTAAAATAAGTTCTTTTAAAATAATTGCTTTAATTAATTGTGATTTTAATATTTTCTTTTTTGTTAAAAAACAAAGTTCATAAAAATAATTATTCATTTTTGCTTCAGATAAATTACACATTTTCAAAATATTAAAATTTGATTGGAAATTCTTTTCATTATCAATATTAATTTTTAATAAAATTTTTTTTGTTAAATAATTTCTTGGTTTAATTTTTGGTTGAAAACGAAATAGCAAACTTTGATTTTCATTGGTCTTGTCATTAACATTCATAAATTCATTAATATTATAGTTGACATTATAATTGCTATTATTATAGGAATTTTTAAAATTATTTCTATAGTAATTATTTTGATAGGGTTGGTAATTATTGCCATTATGACTTTGATTTGAATTTTCGTTATTTTTAGAGGTTGTTAAAATTTTGTTTTCCTGAAATACATTTGAATTTGGATTAAAAACAAATAATAATTTGTCTTGTCCTTGATCTACTTTAAATAATAAATTGTCGCTATTATTTTTTAAAGCTTTCTTTTCGATTTTTTTTTCAGTTAAAAGAATACTTTCTTTTTCAATTTTCAAATGATTTTCTTGATCTTTTTTAATTTCTTTATCCTTTTTAATTTCTTTTCCCTTTCTCCCGACTGTTTCCTCTTCTTTTTCTTTTTCCTTTTCCTGATATCCCTTTCCTTGATTATTATCAATTGATTTTTTTTTATTTTCATTGCTAATTATAAATAATATTTCTTTTTCTTTCGAATTTTCTTTCGAATTTTCTTTTTCATTTTCGTTTTCATTTTCGTTTTCATTTTCGTTTTCATTTTTTATATTCATTATTTTTATTTGATTATTCTCAATACTAAATAATAAAGCGTTTCCAGTATTTAAATCAGAGTTGAATTGAGTTGAATTGTTATTTGTTGGATAAGTTGGATAACTATTAGTGTTAATTTGATTATATTGTGGGAAATAATTTTTATTTAAACCGGTTTCTACACTTTCTAATCCTACCGCTCCACTCTTTATGCCTTTTATTTCTTCTCTTCTCTCATTTTCCTTTTCAGTATTCACATATTCGTTTTTATAATATTGATTTTCTTTATTAATTACTTCAATGATAGTTTGGATAATATAAGAACAAATTTTTTCATTTCTATGAAATCTAAGATTTAAAAATTCTTTATTTAGAACTAAATATTTTAAATCATTAAAACAAAGAAAATATTCAAGTTTTTGAAGGATTTGGAAATTAATTTTTAATAGTCTTTCCATTTTTTTTTCTGAACAGCCAGAATTAAAAAAATAAAATTGAATTAATGATTCAATTTGAGGGAAAATTTTTATTAAATGTTTTTCAATTAAAACTTTCAATATACTTTCTATCATTTGGCAACCATTTAATACCGAAAAAGTTGGTTCATATTTTAGATGGATCTTTTGATAACATTCAATAAAAGATTTAATGACCCTACTTAATTGAAATTCATTAATGGATTTTTGATTAATTAAAGTTAATATTTTTAAAAAATATGATGTAATCACTTTAAATCTTTCATTATTTATTCGATTCCATTTCTTGATTAAATTGATTTCTGCTATGATTTCTCCTAAAATTTCTAAAACTAATGAATTTTGAATTTTCCAAATCTTTGAAAAGCATTCCTCAAAATATGGTTCAATTTGTAAAGACGATTTTGGTGGGATTTTAAAACCAATTATAATCAAGACTAAAGGCTTGAAATGATTTGATAATTTTAAAAAAAATTTGCCAAAAAATATTTTAATGATCTTTAAATACTCGATAATGATATCCATTGATTCATCTCCTTTAATTAAATTTTCAATTTGGTGTAATAAATTCTTTACATTATTTAATGTTAATTTATTTTTATTATCTTCAATTGATGTTCGCAATAATATAATTAATTCTAAATATAATTCTTTATATGACTTGGTGAATTTTTTTAAAATCCATTCATAAAATTTATAAGTAAGCGCTGGCAGTTCTCCAATTGTTAAGAATAATTGAAAACATGCCTTCCTGATTTTATTATCTCTTTTATATTTATTTGATTCATAAAAATTTATTAATTTGTTTGTTTATTGTTAATAATAATAAGATAATATATATATATATAAGAGAGATATTAGAGATGAAAAAATTAATTAATAAAGCAATTAAATATTTTTGAAGAATGATTTAGAAAATGTTTAATTTTTTTGATTTTGTTTCCATTTTTCCCCTGGTGGGATCTTTTTATATTGGGAAGAAGAGTTAAAAAAGAAAAAGATCAAGTGGTTACTTGCTAATACTGAGACACTAAAACACGAAAGTATGAGTAAACTCAAAAAGAAAAACAAAAAAGCAAAGGCTAAAATGACCAAAGATTTCAAGCAAATAAGATCAAAAAAAAAAGAAGAAATTAAAACAATTAAACAACGATCGGTAAATGAACATTCATGATCCATTATCAATTTAAATTAAATCAACCAAAAGTATTGTGACTTTGATTTTTGATAGTCCGTAATGAAAGATATTTTTGTTTTTTTTTTTGATTTTTTATCAATTGCTTCTTATAAACTCTTTTTAAATTTCTTTTTTTCTTTTACTTTTTTTTCTTTTTCCTTTTTTCTTTTAAATTTTTTGATTTTTCTTTTTTAAACATAAAAAAAAATTTGGGTATGTCTTTCCATTGAGCAATCGTGAAATCTATGATTTTACGCTTAAATTACCTTTGAGGAAATTTAAGTAAAAGGACATCTAGAGTGTGATTTACACTTCTTCCATCAATAAAATAAATAAACTTGGGATTTTTTCTCATTTAATATTTGCATTTTTGTTTTTGAGATCTTTATAAATTTTTACAGATTTTGTTAGTTTTTTAAAAAGTTTTGTTGTTTTTAAGATGATTTTCTACATTCCTGAAAGAAGGTGTATCACCAACTTTGTTAAAACCTACTCGTGTTTGTTGTGAAAAATACTGGAGCTTAGATCTTAACTTTAGGAAAAAAAAAAACAATAAGTTTCCAATTTTTTCTAAAGTTGGGTTCCTTTTGGTATATCATTTTAAAGAAACAAACTTTGTACCAAAAAATTAGAAAAAAAATAAAGTCAAAAAACACTTGAATATCAATTTAAAGTTAAAAACAAATAATGCTAAGGCGTTTTAAGAGTGTTATCTTTCTAATAAAAGAGTTTAATTAAACAACTCAAAGTTGTTATTTAATTGTTTTGTAATAAGAGTTTTTGTAATAAGATTTTTTGTTAAAATTCATTAAAAAAAAAATTGATTTAATTCATAGAACATTATGTAATTTACTTATATGTACAACTAAACAATAAAAATGGGTTTACGATCGTTATTTTCTTGAGAGGATTGTTGATTATAAATTCGTCATATTCTCACGAAAATGGCTAATAGGTTTAATACTTAATATGATTTAGAAAAAATTAAACCTTGTTCGTCTAAATTTAAAAAACATACTAAAAAAGAATATACAACTGTTTTATAAAAATGACTAACAAAAGTTTTAAAAATTGTCAGACTTTAAACTACTTTAAATAGTGAACCGGGCAGTTTGAGCAACACTTTGTAAAACTTTTATTCATCACTTTTTTATACAGCTGTTTTTCAAAAGATTTTTTAACAAATACGAAAAAAAATTGAAGTGTTGATATTTGTTTTTGAATTATAATATGGTGGTAATAAGTTTGATTGATGAGAAAGTCGTTTTAAAAAAGTGTTGGCTAACAGTTTTCCAAAGTATCTTTATAGCAGTCGATAAACTTGAATAGACCGATTTTTATTGCTTGATGTAGAAATTTTTTGTCTCAGTTTTTGAAACGATTTTTGTGATAAATTCAAATAAATGTTTTTAAATTTTTTGGTTCATTTTCCAAATCTGATAAATCTACTGTTCAAACAGCCCATTTACAGAGAATGTTTCAAAAACCAAAAAAGTTTACAAAGCTTATTTGCACTTTAACCAATGAAATTCTTTATTCAAAACGAAGTTAAAAAAAAAAAATAACTAATTGTTGTAAAGTACAAGTACAAAAAATGGTTTTTTTGAGTCAAATAACTACAAAAAATCTCATGGCTTTTATAAAAGCTTTGGGCCTTTCAAACACTTTCAGATAATTTACAAACCTTTCCAACACTTTTCAGCACTTATAAAGGGGAAAGGCTTTGCAAAAGTCATGATATTTTTTTATAATGTGAACTAAAAAGTTTTTTATATTTTTTTGAATTTACCAGCAAAAAAATCTTTTTCTTTGGTAAATTTGGAATAATCCTTTTCTAGTATTTGTGAAAAGAATCTTTTTCATTTGGTTGAAAGATCAATTTATTGTTTTGGCTAAGTAATTAATTTTGAAACTTTAAGGAGGGGCGTTCTAAATAAGTCCCAAATGAATTCTACAAATCTTATCCTTTTATTTTGGTTAAGGTGAACACGATCTTTTATCCAAAGATTAAAAGGTATTTTTTTTTTTTTTGCAAATAATTTCTGTTTTTTGGGTTTTGATTTTTTTCTGTATTTTAAATACAAATACTCACTTATACAACAAAGTGGTAACGAAGTGGAGTATTGATTTATGAGGAAATTAATGAACTTAACGAAGCTATTAGTACTTTGGCACAGTCAAATGAAAAACTAGTTAAATAAATTTCTCCTTAGGTGTATTTTTATAAGAACTTGGTAAGTGAAGTTTTTAATGGAGTTTTTTGTTTGTTTTTTATATTCTTTTAAGACCTTTTTTTGCAAAAAATAATTAATTTTAATCTGTGGACAAAAGATTGTATTCGCCTTAACGAGATGTGAATGGAAGGTGTTTGTAGTAGTGTCTTGAAAATTTGTTTCGTGCGTGTATCCTTAGAATGTGAAAAATAAAAAAAAAAAAATTAAAAAAAAAAAAAAAGAAAAGAATCGACTAAAAACGAGTTTAGAATGAAGGTGTTTCAAATATTTTGTTTGTATTTTTCTTGTGAACATTATTTTCTCTGTTTTATTGGTGTTACCATTTTTTCTTGAGATTTATTATCAAAAAGCATAATTTTTTTTTTTTTTTTTTTACAAAAAAAAACCTTGGTAAAGTATTTTAACATACAAAAAAAAATGAAAAGGTTTTGTGAAACTAAAATTTCAAGCAGTAAAAGAATAAAGAACAATGTTTTTAAAAACAAACAAAAGTGAAAAGATAAATTAAAATTTTTTTCTTATAAAAAGCAAGCAAGTGAAAAGTGGACAAGCTAACCCATAAAGAAAAGAAAAGAAAAGAAAAAAAATTTTATCAAAATCCAAAACAAGTAACTTACTGATCAAGAAGTATTAAATGTAGTGCATTAAGCAATGGAACCAAAAGTTCTTTGCTTTGCTTGTCATTCATTTTCTGAAAGATTTTCCCAATTCTATTTAAAGAAATTGTTCGTGGTTTGGGATCTAAAAAAGGCTTGTGGGCCTCTTGCAAATTTCGAAGAAGTTCCCCATCAAAGGTTTGAAAAACCCAATCAGGTAGCGTTTTCAGATTCGGGTTTGTATATATCTTTGTTCTTGGTGCAAATCGCTTGAAATATGACTTGACTTTTGAGGCGTTCTTTCGGTTAAAATCCGTCAAGAAATAATACTCATACTGGCGTGTTAAAATTATAAGAGAGTTGAGGTTGAGTTTCACTTCTTCAATTGCCCGTGTTAGTATCGTTATTTGCTGATAAATGATTTTGGTTTTCCCAAAATATAAGGGATATCCCCTTGTTTTTGATTTTGATCCAGTTTTGTATGCTACATTTTGGATCGTAAATGACATTTACTCAAAGGAACACAAGTTCTTCTAACGTTTTCAAAACAATATCAAAACACAAGAAAGGTTTGAAAAAAAAAATATTTGAAAGAAAAAACAAAATTCAAAAAATGAATTGTTATTTTGAAATTTTAGTATTTGAAATGCAGTTTGATTAATTGATCTATTAACAACTTGAAATGAGTAAATCAGGAACTTAAGATACACTGAGAAATCTTGGGATACATACATTTTTCAAATTAGCTGTATTCAGAATGAATTTTTTATTTGAAATTATTTCTTTTAAAGTTTCCAAGGGATAAACAACCACGGTTATGTCTGTTGAAGGATTGGTTTCAATTACCCAAAAACCAGAAGATTTTTCTATTCATAATAATTTCTCAATTTATTGTTAGATTTTTTTGATTCAGAGATAAAACAACAAATTAACAAAAAAATAAGTAAAAGTATTTTTCAAAAAGTCTGATCAACAGTTTTTCAAAGAGCTATTGAAGTTCACAAACTGTTTTTTTTGATCCTTTTTGAAATCTTTCGCTTCAACACTTTTTTAAATGACTTTGGTAAATAATATTTCTTAATGAATGACTCATTTACTTTATAAAATTCAAAATTAATAAAAACAAGATAAAGATTTTATTTATTCGAGTATCTTTGTAGACATAAAAGTTTTCTCTTGTTAACGATATTTGATTGTTGTTTGTTGGTAATACTTGAGTAATTTATGATTATTTGATTTAAAATAACTTTTGCAGAAAAAAATAGGGATTAGGAAAAAAAGTGGGATATTTATTTGGTCAAAAAGTAAAAATTTAATTGTCAATACGAGTAAAACTAAGATCAAAACCACCATAAAATATTGAAGATATTAAGAACCAAAATGTGATTAAAAGCTTTTAAGAAATATCATATTTAAGGTATTTTACTGTGGTTTCAATTACATCAAGATCCTTCAAGAAGAATGTTGTAAAAAACAAATTTTTATTATAAAACAACGCTTCATTGAAATTAAGAATTATCACTATTTTTTATCAAAAGTAGTGAAAAAATATAGGAAATCAAAATAGTCCAGAACAAGATTTTTAATTGTGAATATTAGGAAAATTGATATGTAATTTCTTTTATTTTCGATAAAATCCTTTTTATAAATAACCAAATTTTTTAATGATCCTCAGTAATAAACCTACTTAAAGTTCATTAAAATATGGGTATCTATAGGGTTTTCAACTAATTAATTGATAGACTAAAGTAGATCAACTATTTTGGAAAAAAATAGAGTTTTATAGAGGTTTAATAGAGTTTGGAAAATGGTAATTTTTATTCTTGGTTTTTGATTGATTGAATGGTATATTGATTAAGTGTTATTTCATTAGTCACGATTCTAATAAGTTGGCGTGTTGTATTTTTAGATGTTTGACTCTTAAAAAAGGGATTTGATTTTAAATAAAAGAAATTTTACCGCGATTTTCCTAATATTCACAATTAAAAATATTTTCAGGGATTTTTTTTATGTCAAGTATTTTTTTCACTACTATATCTCTTTCTTAATTTTTAAAGGATTAATTTTTGATCTTATTAAAATCAGTTTTTTTTTATTGAAATAATTGTTTATTCTTTCTTTATCTGACTTTAATATCAATCTTTTTTTGGAAAATACTCAATTTTTCTAATAACCAACTTATTTTCTTTGGTATATTCAAAGTGATTATTTCAAAAAATAAATTTTTAAAAAAATTATTAAAGAAACCTCTATGACAAGTCTAAAATAACTCTGGTCTGCTAAAAAAAATCCGGAAAAGAAAGTATATTTTTTTCAGTGAGATCATTTTTTTTTTTTTTTTTCATTTTTTCTGAAAAAGAAAATAATTTAAATTCATTTTATTTCTTATAATTTAAATATTTTTACACTTTTTTATTACGGTTTCCAGGATTATTACTCAATAAAAAGTCTTTTTTGACAGGAATATTAATCTATAGATTTTTTTAATTTTTTTGAGATAATTCTTTTGGTTAACCAAAAAAATTAATTTAAACAGTTATAATGAAAAATATTTAGATTTATTTAAGAACTGTAGTTAGAAACTTTAACTTATTATAGTCATTTGTTAATTTTATTTTGAAATTATTTTTTTGTTATAAGATAAAAAATGATTTTTGAAAAGAAATGTTTATTGAAGATATTTTGGAATTGTATAATCTTAACAAAAACTTTAAAATCAATTTTTTTTGACAAATATAATTTAAATTGTTATAAGAATTCTTGTGAATAAGACCCAACAATTTGTTAAAAAATTAATTTAGAATGGAAAATTGTATTGCATTTTTATTTCATTATTTGAAAACTATAAAATCAATTTTTTCATAAAAACTTAAAGAATAAAACAAAATTTACTAAATAGATCCAAAATTTCCTTGATAAACTTGTGTTAAATTTTTTATCAAATTTTCATTAATTAAATCACCCATACTTAAATCTGTTTTATTGGTTTAAATTTGAATTGAAATATTAATTATAAAAAATAATCACAAAATAAAAAAAAATTTCGTTCAAAATCAAATCTATCCAACATAAAACCAACAATAGTAACACACTACTCAACAATTAACTTAAGTTTTATAAAAAAATTATAGGTTACTTTTTTTCCTTTTATATTGGAAACATCTGAATCTTGAATTTCTAAAAAGAGACAAAAATTCATAAATTGTTTAAATTTTGTTAACACACCCATTTCATAAGCCAAAAAACAATTTTTAAATATTTTTTCATAAGCTCAAAAAGATTTTATTTTTGTTTCAAAAGATACTACTCCCTTAAATTATTTTATTGGAGAATTTCAATAAGTTTTTGTAAAAATAAATTTTTTTTTAATTTCGATCAACATCCCATACTCCCAAAAAAAAAAAATGAAATATTTTGTCTTTCATTTAATAGTGAATCTTTTCAACCGATATTTCTATTAAAATTGTTGGATTTCAATCCCTTCGGACAATAAAATAAAGATAGTCCTTCAGTAGGGATAGAAAACAATAATTAATACTAAAATGCGAAAGAAAGAAAATAAAAGAAAACAGAAAAAATTTCAAATATTCAGTTTCAAAATAGAACATCAATTTCTATAGAATCTGTCACCCCATTAAAAAAAAATGATTTATTTTTAGTTTTTCCATAATTTTTAATACAAGTATATAAATATTCGTCTATTAAAGTATTATTCCCCTTCAACTTTAAGTGATGATAAATAAAAAAAAAGTGAGGATTCAAAAATAAAAAAAATTCAAAAGTAAAAAAGTATAAAGAAAATTATAAAATATTAATAAAGAACACCAAGATAATTTATCAAAAGTATTTTCTCATCTATCTTTGAGATATCTTGAAAATAGTTTTATTATCCCTACATGAACACAAAAATGTACTTTCTCCATATTTTATTCTTAATAATGATAGTTAAAAAATCTTGAACTTTCTATTGAAAATATAACAAACTTTTTCAAGTTAGAAACTGTGAGTTTTTAAATATTAAATTATAAATATTTCAATCTCTTGATTTGGAAAATTAATTAAAAAAATGTATTTCAAAAATTATGTAACTTGTTTTAAAAAAAAATCTCTTTTGTAATTTTAAAATTCGCACAAATAATTGAAAAAAAAAATATATATATATTAAAATTTTATTCTTATTAAAATCATTTTCTTCTATTTTGCTTTGATAGCCATTTCGAGCAAAGGTCGATAATATTTTTTTTTTTATCCTTTTGTGCTGCATTTAAAATCTTTTTCACAGAATTTTCCCAATTATTGGAAGAAGCTATATTAAATGCCTGTTTATAATTTTTCAATAGAATAAAAGCTTGTAATCTATTTTGTGGCTCTTGTAAAATTTTCAAATATTTTTTCGCCGTTTTTGAATCGTTTTTTTGTGTAACGAAAATTGAAATACATTTTAAAATGATTCTGTCCCACTCTTGTGATCGCATTGTCCCCTTTGCGCTATCGAAGGTTTTGTTCAATAAATTAATTTTGCCGTCTTTCACGAGATTGATTGCTGCGTTTTCATAGATTGTCGCTGTGGGCAAACGGTATTCTTGAATAATTTGGAATGCGAGGTCATTATTTCCCAAAACGATTAAGTTTTGAGAAATTGAAGCTCTTTTTTGCGCATTCGAAAATAAGGAATTTTCCAAGAAATTCGATTGTGTCTTGCCCTTTTTCTTCAAAAAGTTTTCGATTTCGATTTGTAAAGAAACTGTTTTCAATTGTCTGTCGATATCGTGCCTCGTAAATTGCTTTTGGGATTTGAATTTGATTTGGTTGGTGGTGTTGCTTTTATTGTTTTGAAGATTATTTAGCCCCTCGATAAAATGATTTTTTGCCTTCGACAATAAATGAATTGCTTCTTTGAATGTGGTTGCTTCATGATATTGCATCAATCGTGTGTATGCAGCCCTTACTTCATCCTTCATAAAGGATTGGAATCGATGCAAAACAGTATATATTTTTTTTTGATTTAAAAATTTGCAAATTTCCATTAATGGCTTTTCAATTTTCATTAAAGTTGGATCAATTTTTCGAAAGGCTCTTAACATTTTTGGGATCGAAGCATGAGTCAAGCAATGCTGAAGCACGATTTTAATCAAATAATTTAAATTTAAGTCATTATTAATAATATATTCAATGGCGTCAACCAATCTTCCATGTTTCGTTAAAAATGTCAAATAATTTTGATCTGTGCCATAGGTATTAATATAGTAGATACATTCATCAAATCTTTCAATTGTTAAATTCCTTCCTATTGTTTGGAATTGGAATTGTTCACTATTGTTTTTGTTGTTGATATTGCCCCCACTGCTGCTGCTGCTGTTATTATTGTTATTTTTCAAATAATTAATCATTTGCTTGTTAATTTGTCTAATTGCTTCCAAATCTAATGGTGGTCTAGATTCCAAAATTACAATAATTTCTGACAATAATTTTTGATTTTGTCCTTGATCTCGTTTAAATTGTTGTGGCGAAAATGGAATTCTTAAATTTACTTTATTAGTTCTTTGGTTTTTTTTCATTAATAAATTGTTTTGATTTTTATTAATATTCATGTTCATATTCTTATCAGTAGTGATGGTGGTGGTATTTTTATTTGAATTGGTATTATTCGTATTATAAGAAATTAAACAGTGTTTAAATTTTTCTCTGGCTTCTTGGTATTTGCCTAATTTTAATAATTTCAATCCCCAATATTCCCATACCGGCTGGTCGTTGGTGTGTGTTCTTGTAGCCAAATCCATTGCCATTTGAATGTTGTCCTCTAAAAGTAATTTATCTCTTAAAATTCTTGCGCGCTTTGGATCACTGAAATCGGAAATTGAATTAATTTTAATTTTAGAATTTGAAGTCATTAATCTTTCTAATAATTCTAAATAATTTAAATAAGAATCACAAGTTGAAATCATTGAGGAATTTAAAGTTTCATTATCTAAAAATTTTAATTTTGCAAACAAATACAATTGCTTCATCAAATTTGATACTAAATAAATTAAATCAGTACCACCTTCGCTCAATTTTTGTGAAAGTAAATCACATAATTGTAAAGAAATAGTGCCTGCTTCTGTTGGTGTTGAGCATAATTCTAAAAATGCCTTTGTTAATTTTAATGATGGTGATTCTGAAAAGTAAAATTCCTTTCTAATTTTTTCATCATGTTCAATGTTTCCATTTAGCCATGATTTTGTTGGAATTTTTAATTCTTCCTCTTCCTCGTCATCGCCGTCATCATCTTCATCATCCTCAGTTTGTTCGTATATTTTGTCCTCTTTTTCTTTTTCCTTTTCTTCATCTTGCTTGGCAATATTTTCTTCATTATTAGAACTTTTTTTATTTTCATCTTCCTTTTCCTTTTCCTTTTCCTTTTCCTTTTCCTTTTCCTTTTCCTTTTTCATAATGAAATCATTTTCATTATCATTTTGCAGTTCTTCTAATTCCTCATTTTGTTTTTTTTTTAAAAACAAAGTAAAATCTATTGCCTTTTCAGAATATTCTTTTACTTTTATTAATTTATATAATTGAGGAATTTTTTTGGATAATTTTTTCACTATACTTGTTGCTTTGTTCATTAATAAAATTTCTAACATTATACTTGGATCCATTGAAGAAAAATTTTGGAAGTTTTTCCTTATTTTTAAGGGTAAATTAATTAAAATTTTCAATGATAATTCTTCATTTTCTAATTGTGCTTTTGTATTTTCATCAATTTGATTTTTTAAATTGTTTTTAATAAATTGGATTAAAAATAATTTTTCTTCATTTTTGATTAACTTGTTTAATACCGATTGACATATTTTTAATGATCTTTCCTTTCCCAACGAAATTAAAAATAGCAAAGTGTTACTTGTATCTTTCGAAGAAGTTGTGATGTAATATAATAATAAATTTTGATCAATAAAGTCTAAATAATTTTTACAGTTGAAAATATCAGTAACCTTTTTTGAAATTTCAAATTCTTTAATTTTCACCAAGTAATGGATAATTTTTTCTGGTTCATTTTCACAAAGATCTTTTAATACGTGCCAATTTTTCCAAACAGTGTTTTGTTTTAGATCCAAGATTTGTTTAAATAATACAAATTGGTTTTTTAAATTATCCAATTCTTCACTCATTTGAAGCGCTGACAAGCACATATCAATATCCCAATTGTTGATATATTTAAGAATCAATTTGCTTCGGTTTTCTTCATTGATCCTCAAAATTGTTTCAAACCTTAATTGTTCATTATTGTTAGTGTTTTCGATTAATTTAATTAATAAATCCTGTGGTGCGCCATTGATTAAATATTTGTCAGCAAATTCTGCTGCCTTTATTAAATCTTCTTTTTCTTCAAGTTTAGATACCACTTTTAATATTTTTTCTTCTTTAAAATCAATTAAAAAGTTTTCAGTGAATATTTCAAATGATTCATTTACTTTTTCATTTTTTTGTTTCTTTTCTTTATTATCTTTAATATTTTCATTTTCTTTGTTATCTTTAATATTTTCATTCTCATTTTCAATGTTATAATTTTTAAAAATATTCTCTAATTCAATTTTTTTTTTAATATATCTATTTAACGTTTTAAAGTCTTTAGAATTTTCTAAAGCAAATTCTAAAAATTTGTAATTATTTTTTTTTGGTGATAAAAACAAACAAGCCAAAATTGATACTAAAGGGTTGTGTTTATAAATAAATTCAACAATTTTTATAGTTAATGGAAACGTTTCATTGTTTTCTAATTTAAGTTTTGTAAATTCATTGATGATAATTGATATTAAATTTGATTCATATATTTTTGAAATTTCAATAGCTTTATCAAAATCATTTTCAATATAAATTAAATCAAATAATATTTTTTCAGCTCTTTCATTTAAAATATCTAAATAATTTTCATATTTTTTATTATTTAATACTTTTCCTAAATTAATAATGTAATTTAAAAACATTGAAAAATAATTACCACCTTCTTCTTCTTCTTCTTCTTCTTCTTTTTCTTTTTCTTCTAGCCCCTTTTTCTTTTCATTTTCCTTTTCCTTTTCATTTTCCTTTTCCTTTTCATTTTCCTTATTGTTGTTATCTTCAATTGTATCAGTTAAATTTACATTAAATGAATCAGCTAATAATTGTAATAATTTATTTGTATTTAATTTTTTTTCAATTGCTTCTTGGAATTCCTTTAATAATTTTTCTCTATTAAATTTATTTTTTAAAAATTTTTTTAATTTTGTTATTGTTTTTGGTAATTGTTCAGTTTGGTTAGATAATATTTGTTGAAGAGATTGATTTGGATAGTATTTGGAAAGTAAAAGATAACGGTTTATTAATAAAGAATATGAATTAATCAATTGTTGGTCTTTAATATCATCAACACGTTCAAGATAATAATTAGCTTTATTTAAAAATTGGATAGAACGTTGGTCTTCACAAGAAATAGCTAAATCACAATATAATTTAAATTTAAAAAAATTTGATGAATTTTTTAGAATTATATTTTCGTTGTCGTTTTTGTTGTTGTTTTCGTTTTTGTTTTCATTTTCATTTTCGTTTTCAATTTCGGGTTTGGTTTCAGTTTTCATTTCATTGGTTTCGTTATCTTCGTTGCGTAATATACTATCAAAAGCTTCAGCAATTTTCACTTCTTCAACTATTTCTCCCTCCAATGAAAAAAAATTGACTATTTCATGGCATTGTTTATAATTATTCTGTTTTAAAGAAATTATTAATAAAGTTTCTGGTGTTGAAATTAATAAAGGTATTAATTCTTGATCTTTTAAATTTGGAAATGTTTTTTTTATTAAGTTATATCTCCATTTGCTTTCAAATATTTTTTTTTTCAATAATTTTAATTCTTGGCCTTGAATAGTGAAATTTTGTAAATTAATTTCAAATAGATTTAATAATTTTTCGAATATTTGACAAGTAATTAAAAAATCATGTTTTTTTGATTTTATATTTTCCTTTGATTTATTAAAAATATTTAGTGTTTTTGATTTGTCTTGCTTTTTATTTTTTACTTCATTAATATTATTTTCGTTGTTATTAGATAAATTGTTTATTATTATGGAATTTACATTTATTATATCCTGTTCGCGAAGAAAGATTAATGAAAAAATGGTTTGAAGAATAGTTATCATGTATTTTTCATCTAATTTCCAAATTTTATTTAATTGTTTTTGAATCAATTGAAATTTCAATTCTTCAGTTTGTTTTTTTTGGATAATGGAGATTAAATTTCTAATACAAAAAAAAGATTGGATTATTAATAATTGTATTAATTTTTCGTTTTTTGAACGATTTAAAAAGGGTTCTTTATCAATAATTTCTTCTTTGATTTCACTGTTCTGATTTTCTATTTCTTTTTGAATTTCTTTTCCAATTTGAATAAATCCAATTTCTTCTTCTTCAACTTCTTTTTCTTTTTCTTTTTCTATTTCTTTTATTTTTTCTTCTTTTTCTAATTCGTCTTTTTCTTTTCCTTTATTTTTTTTTTCAATCGTTTCTTTATTTTTTTCTTCTTCTTTTTCAAAATTGACTATTTTTTTTATGGATATCATTTTTAATAATTCCTTTTCATTTTGTAGATATGGCAAATATGGTTCAAAAAAATATAATGGGCTATGGGTTTCAAGGGTTTCCAAAATCTCTTCTAAAGTGAAATCTTTCTTTTGTAATTCCTTGTTCAATAAATTGGAATTCTTTTTTAAATTTTCAATTTTTGATAAGGCCCATTTCCCAAATTCATAATTGAATTGTAAATCAAAGCAAGCTTGTCGAAGTAAAGGATCTGATGCGGCAATATATTTTGCATTCCAAACATGCTCTATGACCTGGGGGATATAATCCGAATGCTTTTTCAGCCATGGCCAGCAGAGCAAAAAAACTAAAGACGCTAAGGGGCGAAATGGTTCTCGGACTAACAATTTTTCAACTAAATTGACGTGATAAGAAGTAATAAGATCACGTGAGCGTGTTAATATAAATTCGAGCCCATGTTTATTTGTAACGCGAAGCTCATTCCAAAATTCAGACCAAAAGGTTTCTGGATCTTCATAACGAAAAGAATCCGGGACGTCCAATTGATTAAACCGATCTTTTACAAAGGCGTCTTCTAAAGTACAAAATTCCGTTAAATAATTCGGGTTTTTGCAACAAAGAAGAGACTGGTATATTCCATTATTATTTAATGGTTTCTTTTTTAGTTTATTGTTATTATTGGTGTTATTCATTTTCTTTGATAATACATTTTTGAATAATTGCGTGACATCACCAAATAGTCTTTTGTCGCGAGCGTCCAAATATTTTAAATATTGTGTGAATTTTCCCCATTGCTTATTATTTATAAATTGCTGACAAACACTTAATAATATTTCTTGTAAAGCTTTATGTAATATTTTCGATTCCCCAAAATGTGAAAAGATGGTGAATGTTAATTCTGGATCAGACAATAACAAATTTTTTGTTTCTTTTTTTGCTAACTTGGTTAAGTTGTGTGTTTCTTTTTTTACAGGCGTTGTTAAATTGTTTGGTTTTTTTTTGGTTTGTTTTTGTTTATGTTTTTGTTTTTTTTTCATTTTTGTTTCTGTTTCTGGTTTTGTATGTGTTTCTGTTTTTTGTGTTTGCTTAATTTCCCCAAATTTTGCAAATTGATCATTTGTCCACAATTGTCTGAATTCTTTTAAACATTTTTTACTAACATGTTCGGACGCCTGTGCCAATAATAATTCAAAATTTCTTTGTTCATAAACTCTTGGCGTTAAAAACTCTTTTAAACTTTTGGTTCCTTTATCAGATAATTCAAACAAAATCGTACACAAAAACCAGGTGAAATGCGCAGCGGTTGGAGTTGAGCTTGGCATCATCCAATCAGTCGGTGGGCCATTTACTATGAGAAATTTTAAAAGCGATATTGCTAATTCTGGTGTTGTTTTGTGAAGCCGAAAAAGTGTCATACGGGCAAGCTCTGTTTGGCCTTGTGAAAAATAATTTAAAACAAGTTGTAGATCTTCATCAGGTGGAATAAGAAATGAAAAACTATTCGAGCTCATTTAAAAAATCAAAAGACAGAAAAAAAAAATTTGATTAAAAAAAAAATTTGATTATTCACTCAGAACAAGATGAAAAAAAGAAGATGAAAAAATGATCTTTTGGAAAGAATCAAGAGTTTTACGAACTTATGATTATTATCTGGCCTTTTCAAACACTTTCAGTGAATTTACAAACCATTAAAACACTCACCAACTCTTTAAAAGAGGATGGGATTGAGAAAAGTCTAAAGTTTTTTTTTTATGTTAATAGTTCAAAGAAGTCTTGTTGTTTATCTTCAGATAAACTTTGGTTTTTGAGGTTTATCTTTGAAAAATTAACTTTTGGTGGGATATTTGACTTTGGAACAGTTCTTTCTTATATTACAAAAGTCTTTAATTTCAGGAGGTCTGAATTCTTTTAAATAGAGTATAGGATTCTTGTTCAAGAAACAAAGATATTAATATTTGATTTCAATTTGTCTCCTAAATGCTGAGTTAACTCAAAACCTTGTAAATCAGACTATCAAAAAATTATAGTATTTAAATATTTTAATGTTCTCTATACATAACACAGTTCAAAACACAAGAAATACAATGACAGAGCAAAAATACAAATTGGTGTTAACAGGATATTAGACAACTGGTATTCGAATTAGAAATGGGATAAAATTTCAATTTCTTTTTCTCAAATAGAGAACGAAATCACAAACACAAATTACAACCTACTTCTTTGAAAACCCTATTATTAAAGAAAAATATGGAAAAGGAAGTGAATATTTTTTCCCATTTAGAATTTAATAATCAGTAAGGAAAAGTTGATTATAAAAGAGTCGAATTAAATCCCAAATAATTTTATTTCTTGATTGATTTTAATTGGTTCTTTGAGTGTATTCATCTTGTTATCATAAAAATATTTGGGAAATTTGAAAGAAAATTCTACGTTGGTTTATAGGACAAGAACAATAACATACAATCCTAATCCTCCTGCTTTGAAAATTGGGATGTTTGGAGTGTCTTTGTATTTTGTAAAAGTTCCTTTTAGTAGTTGTTCAAGTTTTGAGAACACCGAATTATTGATTGAGAGAATTCTTTTTTTTTTCAAATCAAATCAATAATCTGTTTTCTCTCGATTCTCAAAGAAGCAACCCAACAAGAATATTTATATCTTTTATTTGTTTTGAAAAGTCTAGTATTCTTTGCTCTGAATTGAGGAAACAAATTTTTTTTTTTTTTATGAATTTCTTTTTGGTAAGTCGCTTTTAGATCCAAACATGTTTCCTTGATGAACAAGACTTTTTTGAGAAAATTAGTCATTCACTTGAATATGGATTTAAGTTTTCAGTTAATGAGAGATCGTCAGGAGGATTTTCATGAATCACCTTTTTTTATGGTTTTTTTTTTGATTTTATTTTTTCTTTTTTAACCTTGTACTTGAACCATTTAAACCTAGCTTTGTTCTTGTTCGTTTAATACCATAATATAAAATATTACATTACATACTTTGGAAATTAATGTGTCAGTTATCGATCAACTCCAAAGTAGAGAAAATAAATAGAATTTTTGTAAACATTCTTCTTTATTACTAAGACAGGTGATGAACTTTTCAATAGGGTTTAATATCTAAATACAAATTGATTCGTAGATCGAGAAAAATAATTAAAAATCATTGATTAAGAAAAAAAAAACGAAAGGATGAAAGGTGAATAAACAAAGAAAATATATCTTTACCAAAACCGATTCCCCATAATTTTTGGAAGATTTTAAAATAATCATTTTTTTTCTTTTTTTTTTTTTTTTTTTAACTTTCACAAAATACCTATCAGGAAATGATAAAAAAAATATCTCTTTTTCTTTTCTTTTTCTTGTTCATAAATTTTGCTTTCCTCAAGCCACTATTTACCGAAACATTTGACGATCCCAAACTTGAAGGATGGGAGTATACCGAAGATCCCAAATATCAAGGAAAATTTGATGTGAAATTACCACAATTCCCATTTACCATTGAAAATGATTATGGCCTTACTGTCATGAACAACTCACAATTTTACGGGATTTCACGTCCATTCTCGAAACCCTTGGATTTTAGTGAAAATGGAATAATTTTCCATTACACCGTTCGGTGGCAGTTCCCATTAAATTGCGGCGGGGCGTATGTCAAGTTCTTTCGAGAGCCAAAATCTGGGCTATTTGATCCAAAGAAAGTAAATGGATTAACACCTTATTCGTTAATGTTTGGTCCTGATCGTTGCGGTGCAAAATCTGTTGTTCACTTTAGGATTTCCACCGAAAGAAAAGCGGAAGAAACCCAAGAATCAAAAAATTATGAAAAGTATCTCAAAAAAACGGCAAGTGTGCCTTTAAATTTAATTGCACATTCTTACATGCTCAGGATATATCAAGGGAAATACGAATTGAAGGTTGATAATGAAATAAGATCCGAAGGGCTTTTATCAGATCTTGAATTATTTGAAATTGAGGGTTTCAATTCTGAAAAAGCAAAAGAAGAGGATTCAGAAATTGACGAAGAAAAGCAAAAACTCCAAGAACAATTAATAAAGGAAATCACAAGTATCAAAGAAAAAGTTTCTGCTATAGGCCTTGAATTATGGAGCGTCGACGCTGGAATCTTAGTCGATGATATTTGGATTGGGCATGGCAACCAGAAAAAGGAGTATGATGCATTTTATAAAAAGCAAGTTGAACCAAAAATTACCGCACACAAAAATGCACACAACCAAGCATTAAATCAGAACGAGGGCCTTGATCTTTTTGGTGGTGGTGATGATAAAAAGAAGACGCCCGTTAAACAAGAAAATAATGAAAAGAATGAGGAAAATGTGAATGAAACAGATCAAATCCAAACTAATTTTATGAAAATTGTTGATTTCGTTATCAAATATAAAATTGAATTAACAACAGGATACATTGTTTTGTTCTCAATTCTAATCACTATTTTATTTTTCCAAAATAAAACAATCAAAAAACAAAATAAAACATTATTAGACTTGAAGACAAAAAAAGAAAAGATGGATAAAGATGGAAATAAAGATCTAAAAGAAAACGAAGAAGAAGATGAAAAAGATGATGATGATGATGATGATGGTGATGACAATGGCGACGAAGATGACGAAGATGACGAAGATGATGAAAAAGATGATGATGATGGTGAAGAAGAAGATTAATTTAGGAAAATAAAATATTTTGTTGATCTAGTTTTAGGCCAGGATAACCAAATAAAATTAGAATAATTTTTTTAAAAAAATATTTTTTGTTTTAAAAGAATTGGAATGGTTTTGATGACATCCGATTTAAATGCTTTTGGATTTTAAAATACTAAAGTTTTGTTTTTTAAAAAAATTGGTTATTTGAGTAATTTTTTCAATTAAAAAACTTTTTTAAATATTCAATTTAAAAAAGTTTTCAAAACAAATAATATAAAATAGAAGATTTATGTAAACAGGAACGATTATTTGCCATTTGGGACAATTTGAGTGCCTTATTTTAGTAAAATATACAAGTCCTTATTTTGTATTTAAAAATTAAATTAATTTATCAAGAGAGAAAGTCATGTTGATAATACAGCCATTCCAATCCTACTGAGGATAATTATAAGATATAGAAATTGGTTGACTTTTATAAAATTATGTTTTTAGAAATAGAAAATTCAATTTCTATCTTAACATTAGATGAAAATCTTAATTTCTCTAGAATCATAAGAGTAATTTTTTTTTTTTTTTTGTAATAAACAAAGACAAAAATTAAATTTCAAAAGAAAAGAAATCACAGAAACCACAGAAATCAAAAAAGAAAAGAAATCACAGAAATTACAAAAACCCTGGAAACTTGAAATTATTTTTCGATCATTGCTTTTTCATTGTTTAAACCTTGGATTTTCAAATTTTGGAAATTGAAGATCCTCATTAAAGTAACCTTTTTTTATAAATTTGTTAAGTGGGTAAGTACATTAACAAAATTTAAGTGTCATCATTTATGCAAAACTGAATTATTCAAATTATTTCTCTTGAACGAAATACATTAATGTTTCAATAAATCGGGGGTTGGAATATATATTTAGTATAATATATTTTCATACCAATTAAAAAATAGGATTCAAAAAAAATGAAAAGATTGATCAAGAAATAATAAACTAAAATAATTTATTACTTGAACTGATCAGTAAAAGTTGAGACAATTCTCCACTTCTTAATTTGGTTTTATTTTTAATTATTTATGAAAACACTTTAGTTTGTTAAATTTTTGATTTACAGATTAATTCTAAAATGAATTTAAAAAAACTATATTCATTTATTTATTTAGAGAAAGCAGCAATTAAAGAAAAGTGTATTGAATAACCAAAAGAGAAGAAGAAAATTAATTAAAATATATATAAAAAATAAAATTATCATTTGCATGACCCAATTAAAAACTATACACTACCCTTAGATTTTCTTGTGTTTTCTGTTTAATTGAAAAATCAATAGGTTTTTGTTAGATTTTCTTGAGTTTTCTATTTTATTTGTGAAGTGTTCTTAGTTTTTTTGAGTTTTCTATTTAAATTGTGAATCAATAGATTGTCATTAGGTTTTTTTTGAGTTTTCTATTTACAGTCAGTATCACTTTTAAGGTAAAAACTTTCAACGAAATTTAAGGAACAAAAAAAATCTCAAATTAAGGCACAAAAAATGGAATTTTATTTTTTACAATTTATTTTTACTAGAAATTGAATTTTGCGCTTTAATTTGAGATTTTTATTGTGCCTTAAATTTCGTTGAAAGTTTGTGCCTTAAAAGTGAAACTGACTGTATCTGGAAAATTAATAGATTTTCGTCTGTTTTTTTTTTACTTTTTGAAATAAACGGAAAATTTTCTAAAATTCTCTGTTTATTTCAAAAAGTAAAAAAAAACCTAGAACACTTCACAAATAAAATACAGTCAGTTCCACTTTTAAGGCACAAACTTTCAACGAAATTTAAAATACAATAAAAATATCAAACTAAGGCTCAAAATTCAGATTCTAGTAAAATAATTAATAAATTATCCAAATTTGGTGCCTAACTTTGAGATTTTTTTGTACCTTAAATTTTGTTGAAAGTTTGTGCCCGAAAAAGTGGAACTGACTGTAGAAAACCTCAAGAAAACCAGGAATCCGATAGCACCCGGCGACACGCCCCGTAAATACATATGGTGAGCCAGAAACCCAATTGAAAGATTTTTGATGTACTATAAAAATTCCTCAATCTGTGATTAATAATTAGTATTCTAATGTTGTTAGGTTTTTTTCATTTGAAATAATTATGTAAAATTAAAGATTTTACTCAATTCTTATATATATATATATATATATATATATAACATATCTCTACTACCGAAGAGTGTGTCACCATGTACCCGAATTTATATTTATTTTTATATTTTTATATTTTTACTATTTTAAGGATTTTTTGTTTTCATTTTTTATTATTATTTTTTCTTTATTACCTGAAATTTTCTCTGAGTTTTTATGAAAAATTCTCGACAAGAGCAATAAATTTCATAATTCTGATTCGTCTTATTAAATAATTACTTATGTATTGTTTCTTAGTATAACGTTTTCTTATAGTTTCTTATCTAAATATTTTTCACAATTTTTTTTTCCATTTGATTCTGATAAATTTATATCTTTCACCATAATAAATGAAACCATTTATTCATTCGTAATATTGAGTACAATCATCACATTTTTTAGAGTTTTTTTTTTCAATGCATTATATTCAGCTTTATTTTTTTTTTTCAATCCACATGACGATCTATTTAACCCCATTGTAGGAGTTTTAAATTTGAGGAATGTAGTACTTTATTTATATTTTAAATAAAAAATACATTTTCATTTAATTTATTTAATTCTTGATTGAGTTCAGAAAATCGGATATTTTTCTCTTCAGAAATAATAATTAAAAGGACAAATTTGTTCGATTTTATAATTATTTATTTTCTATTATCATGAGAACTAAAAATAATTCTAAAATCTGATTGAAATTTTTTCTAATAATTTCTTTTATTTTGAGTTGAATTTTTTATAACTGTTTTTTGATCCGTAAAATTTAATCTCTTTATTTTAATTTTTGAAATATTATACTTTATTTTGGTATTTTTTGCGAAAAATATTTCAAAATTGAATTTTTAAAAGATAAATTGTTGAAAAATATTGTGTTAAATAACTAATAAATAGCGATGGTACAAGAAATTCAAAGCTATAAATTGATTCATGCCCCTTCAAACTCAGAATATAGAAAAAAATATTCCAAAATAGGGTTTCAAGATATCATTTTTTTTTATTTTAGATTTCAACAAATTTATTTAGAACGGTGATCTTTTTTGTCTGGTCTTCTAAAAGAAAATATTTGATACAAAGATACACCTTTTTGAGTCTATTTTTTTTGGTTTAGTCTTTGAATAATTTCATTAATTCCCATAAACACATTTATAGATTCTAAACCTAATTTAATCAAAACAACAATTTAATCAGACAAAAAGTCCAAAAAATCAAGAAATTAAAGATACACTCTAGATTCCTTTGGTTCTGCTTTCTTTTAACAAATAGAACAGTAAATGGTATTTTGGTTTCAAAATTTCAATATCTGGTGGCACTTAAAAAATATTTTTCAGTAAGGTTTTATACAATTAAATTATTTCAAAATGGTAAAATGTACTTACTTCCTTATTCAATTCCCAAAACCAAAAAATAAATAAATTTACAGTCAGTTTCACTTTTAAGGCACAAACTTTCAACGAAATTTAAGGCACAAAAAAAAATCTCAAATTAAAACACAAAATTTTGGATTCTAGTAAAATAATTTGTAAAAATTAAAATCCAAAATTTTTTACCTTAATTTGGGATTTTTTTGTGTCTTAAATTTCGATGAAAGTTTGTGCCTTAAATTTGAAACTGACTGTATTTTTTTTTTTCCTATTTATAGATTTTTAATGTTTTTGTATAACTTTTATAATCCTTATACAATTTTCCATATACAGTCAGTTTCAAATTTAAGACACAAACTTTGAACGAGATTTAAGGAATAAAAAAAATCTCAAATTAAGGCACAAAATTTTTAATTATTTTGATTACAAATTATTTTACTAGAATTTGAATTTTGTTATTAATTTGAGATTTTTATGTACCTTAATTTTCGCTTAATTTTGTACCTTAAAAGTGGAACTGATTATAGTATAAACCTTTATTATTGAAATTCAATTGACAGGTCTAATAAATTATTGATGTAGGGTTGAAACAGCTATATTAAAAACTTCTAAAGTTAGGTTGTTTTTAATTGTTTATCAAATTTGGAAAAATTTTCAGGAATGATTATTTCAAATACCCCCCTAATAAAAAAATTATTTTTATAATATGTGATTATTATGTCATTTATATGGAACAACCTTCCCAACACTACTATGAACATTTAAAATACATATAAACCAGATTTCAATAATAATTATTTATACTTTATGACAAACCACATAATAGTTATGAAAATTTTAAAAAAAGTGTACAATTTATATTAATAGAGAGAAAAAAAATATATGTTCCTGCCAGTTCCACTTTTCAGATACAAACTTTAAACAAAATTTAAGGCATAAAAAAAATCCAAAATAAGGTACTTTTTTTGGATTTTTTCTTGGCTCAAATTATTTTACTTGAATTCGAAATTTGTTATTAATTCGAGATTTTTCTTGTGTGTCTTAAATTTAGTTCAAAGTTTGTATCTTATAAGTGGAACTTACTGTACCAATTTTTTGGTTTTGGGAATTAACTAAACAAATTCCTAAAAAAAACTTAATTTAATGAGGATCTTCAATTTCCAAAATTTGAATATCTCTGATGTAAACAAGAAGTAACCAATGATAGATGAAGATTTTGTTGTTACCTTGATTTTTTTTTTTGAAATTTAATTTTTATCTTTGTTTATTACAAAAAAAAAAAAAAAAAATTACTTCTATGATTCTAGAGAAATTGAGATTTTTATTTAATGTTAAGATAGAAATTAAATTTTCTCTTCTAAAATCTAATTTTATTTGAGATAAAAAAAATAATTTTATGAGAGATTTAAAATTCACACTTATTATAAAATTTTATGATAGGGATGGGAAAGGATGTAAGATTGACATTTAATTCTTTTAATTAATCGATATTCTTATCTAATATAAGAAAAAAAATATGAAAATTTCATATTTACTTTTCTAAAAATGAAATTCTTTTTTTTTGAAAATTATTTATTATGATCCTTTCATTCATTCTTTGAGAGTGAAATAGGCTATTTCTTTTCGTAAAATATTGTTGTAATTATATACATACAACAGAATTTTATCAGAAATACACCTTTTTTTATATAATAAGATATACGTTTCTTTACTTTTTTTCCAATTTTTCTTTTTGGTTATTTTTTGAGGATTATAAGGTAGTCCTAGGAAAAAATTGAGTAGCTTTTTCTTAGGTTTGATGAGTAGTATCTTCTCATTGATTATTGATCAAAAAAAATTCAAAAAATTTTTAGTAACAAAAATGCTAATATCTTGATCAAAAATGATGAATTCCTTTTAGTTTACCAAAAGCGATGAGAAAAGCTTCAGCTCTGATTTTTTTGAAAATATCTTATTTGGTACTAGCAGTTATTGATTTTTTTTAAAAAAAATATCGAATATATTTCTTTTTGAGATGCGAATGCATCGAGAGAAAAATATATTCAGATGTTTTTTTTTTTCAAAAAAAAAATCAATAGCGGATGTTATATTTTTAGGGCAAACAATATGAAAAAAAAAAAAGACTAAAAACAAAAAAAAAAAAAAAATTTTTATTTATTTTTCATCCTTTGCGATCTTTATCGATAATAGTTAGAAATGTTAAAAAACAACAAATATAAAAAGATCTTCATTTGTATTTTAATTTCTTTTAATATTTGTTCCAAACTCTCATCTGATATTGGAACTTCGTCTGGTGAATCGTTGTTATCTGATTGGCCACTAAAAGAGTAAAATTTTGGACCATTAAACATCCCAATACAACAAACTTATAAATAACAAAAATGTTTTGTTATTTTCTCTTTTTGAAATTCTGTCATTTCAATTATTTAAAAAAAAAGTAAAAATGAAACCGAATTTTTCCAACTCCTTTTAAAGGGTTGATTGCTTCGATTGCTACTCTTTTTTTAATCCTTAGCAAAAAATTTTTATCAAAAAATTGATATTTTTTTTTGATTTCAAAAAGTAAATTAATAAGATCCAAAAGCCAAAATAAACCTTTTTATTTGCAATAATTTTTTTTTTGATAAAGTGATCTGATATTTTTAGTAACTTGAATTTTTCACTTTATGAATTTGAATTTTCTTTCCCAAAAAAAAAACCCAAAGGCCAATTTAAACAATTTCCTCCTATATTTTTAATTTGAAAAAGTTTTGATATTTTTTCACTAATTTTTAGCTTATTTTTTTCTGACCAGAAAAGAAAAGCTTAACCCAATACAAGAACATTTGGTAAACAATATCGAATATGTTACATGATGTTGATCAGAAAAATATAGCAACATTTTTTATATTTTTTCCAATATTTTTGCATGAGAAAAATAACATAGTTATTAACGAGATATTTTTTTTCAAGATCATTTTTTTTAACTTATCTTTTTTGTTATTTTTAATAAAATGTTTTGAAAAAGAAAATAAAATTTTTAAGAAGAAACCAAATTAATAGTTTATGCACACTTGATGGTGTTTTAAGGAGAGTCAACAAAAAAACAGATCGATCGAGTTGAACAAAAGATCAAGCAAAAAATAAGAAAAAAGTGAAGAAAGTGTGAACCAAAGTAAATCAATTAAAAAGATCTCACAGTATTTCGACACTGGAGACTAATAGGGAAACTGAAAAGTAAAATGGCGAAAAAAAAGATCCTTTAATAAAAAGTTTTTTTCTTTATTTTGTTGTTTGTGTTTTTGCTTGTTTCAATTTTGTTTGTTAGAGTTCGATATAAATCAACTGAATCTCGTAGATTATATCTTCTCGATTGTCAGTGTAGTACCCACCATAATTAAAGCACTCTCAATTGGTTATCTTAGTTATTTTAATAAGAATATCTAAGGCCATTGCAATCCTAATGTCTCGAGCTTGCTCTCAACAAGGATTACAATGACCTTAGATATTCTTATTAAAATAACCAAGATAACCAATCGACTCTTGCAAAATTATTTAGGATACTCACGACCTCTCGGAAGTATAAGAACCGATATATAGTTAGTAAAAAATTATAATTATTTTTTGAAATTATGATATTTCATGTATTTGGAATTTATTATTATTTCAAGGATGTATATCGGAAAGCTGAACTTTCTTAAAATTTAATTATTTCTTTAGTATTTCCCGATCGTAATTTTAAAATAAAAAAAATTTCAATTCAATGTTAATAGACGAAAAAATTGTAAAAAAAATTTTTATTTATCAATTTATTTTTTGAATTGGTGAACTTGTTTTGTATTTCTGTTATTGTTTTTGTATCGTTTGGGTTCAGATAAAGTTAAAAAAATATAAAAAAAGTAAATTGCAAAATCGGGGAATCGAACCCCGGCCAACGGTTTGGAAGACCACCATTCTGCCACTGAACTAATTTTGCTGATTTACATTAAAAAGTATCAAATAAAAATATTCAAAATATTCAAAGAAAAATGAAAAAAAACTAAATAATTTAATTTAATATTCGATTATTTCCGATCATTTCAAATTTTGGAAATCTTCTCACTTAAGGGATCAACGTCTACCAAGGAGAAGCCTAGGAACAAAGTGTGTTGTTATTGTGACTAACCACTTTAATTTTACATAGTTCAAATGTCTCGTAAAAATCGATAAATCAAGTAGTAATATTTGTTGATATTATCAATTAAAAATGATCTATATATTAGTAAAAAAATCATCAATTTCAGAATAAAATCTGCATTTCGCCATAAATTTAAAGGTTGAATTATCAATATACAGACTCTAAAAGTTGAAAAATATCTTTCTTAAATTTGTAGCGAAATGTAGATTAGTTGCTAAAAAATTTGTTTTTTTTTAAACAATTAATTAATTAACGAATAAAGTTTTTTGACAAATTATTTCTCAAACCATGGAAATATATTGATTCTATAAGTATCTTTATCAAAAGCAAACAAAAATAATCATTCTTTGTTTTTTTTATGTTGAAGATTATTGAGTTAATCTTTGAAATTAAAAAATAAAAAAAATAATGACTTTTGGAAGTTCTAAAGATGAAATAACTAAATACCAAAATACTATATTTTTGGGTTTCTATTTTTAGATTTGGAAAAGGAATTAAAAATAATTTTTTCCAAAATCAACTTTTTTAATTGTGATCATTTAGTAAAAAATGAAATAATTTATTGTGCAATAAGATTTAGAATAGATTTTTTTAGAGCTATTTGAGTCATGATGCACTAATATCATTTACACCCAATTACAAAATACTTTGATTATAGAGAAATCTAGGGTGACGCTAATCCCTTCATCATGAATAAAACTCAAAGTTCATCTAAATTATAAATACAATATCAAAATATAATGGTACTCAAACAATACTTATAATGTAAAAGTATAAAGATGTAAAAAAATGATAATTGAACAATGGTATCTATAATTATTTATTTGCCCACAGTAGCCTTATATACAGTAAAAAAATACTTCATTTCATTTTATATATCTTAATATCTAAACTACCTTTGAAAAATTTTTTTTTGGCAATTGGTAATATAGAATAAAGATGAATATTAATACTAACTGTACCAATGGATATTGTTTTCAATTAAAAGTATATTCATCAAAATAATACCAAAAAATGAAAAAAAAAAATTGCACTTTTTTGGAGAAAACAATTTAAGATCAATTTCAATAAAAAACTGGAAATATGGAAAGGATCCAAATAATTTTTTAAACAATTAAATGAAGTTATATGTTTTGATCTGAAAATTTATCAGATTAAATTTCCTACTAAAAATTTTTTAGGATCAAAAAGAAAGAAAATAAATACAGAACAAATTTCCACTCCTAAAAAAAGTTTCTTCTTAAAAGGTAATCAGAAAATTTAATAGGTTTGATTAAAGTAATGACACACTTAAAAACAAATTAAATTATTACTGAGAATAAATTTATGATAAATACCCAATTTTGATATTTGTATTAAGACATTAGATTTAAGTTTAATAAAAATATTACAAAATAAATTTTCTTTGCTTTTTTGGAAATATTTTACTCTTTTAATTATTTATCCCTCTTTACTGATTTTAATTTGATAAATTAACTATTACTATTCTTTCTTATAATAAAAATAAATAATTAAATATACTATACTATTTTTATTATATAACCATTGTGTGCGACTATTGGACAATAAAAAAGGAGAAGAATTATCTTTGTCATCGTTTTTAAAAAAAGAATAAAAAACAAAACTAAAAGTCAGTAATTAAATATGTAAGAATTTGCCCTGAAAAAGAGAAATATTTACAAAAAACACTTTAAAAAAGTAAACGATAGCTTATTGGGAATCAAAATGTATTTTTAAGCAACAACAATTAACAAATAGAACCAATCTACAACTGTTCAAATCAATATATATATATATAAACTCTGTTTCAGTAAAAGTGCCCAACATTTTTTTCAAATATCAATTATTTTATCTAATTGACTATTTGAAGAACAAATAAGAAATTAACAGAATAAAATTCATTCAAAGAATTATTGATACCCATATGAAAGAAAACTAATTAACCAATTAATTTTCTTAAAAATTGAAAAACTCAAATTCTTAGGTCCCTATTGAGAAAAACAACAATTTTTGATTTGACCTTCTATGGGTATTTGAACAATAAATAGGAAACAATTTTCACTTCCTTTTCCATACTTTTCTTTTAGAAATCAAGCCCCCAACGAAGTGAGTCGGTATTTGTGGTCTCTATTTGAAAAAGGAAATATAAATAAAGTGAAAATTTTTCATTTTTATTAATCAAACATCAAGATCAAAGATCGAATTGAATTGCAATAGAAATCAATATGATTTCTCAATAATCATTTCCATAGTTTCAATAACCTTAGAATAACACATTTTTACCAAGTGACTATTGATCTTGCAATAAAAAAAAATTTTGCCTATGAATTACTTTTATCAAAAAAAAAATCCGAAAAAAAAGAAACACAAATATGTAAAAAAAATTATTTCAATTTTGAAAATTTGCAATATAAAATTTTTCTTCTAATATCCATGCAAACACTTTTAACACTTGTATTTCACCTAGTACAACTACGCCCCTTTGACTGAAAAATAGTTTATATATATATATATATATCCCTTAGCACCCCAAATAACCTAAAAACATTTCAAACATAAATTTTAATTTGAAATGTTATCAAAGGATAATAAGATATAGAATTAATAAACAATTATCTTAGAAAGAAAATTTTATAATTAAAAATTGTAATGTTACTTAAAATAAAAAAATAACTTGAAAAAAAATTTTCAACATTTCAAATTTTTTTATTGGTTATTGTGATTTTATTATTTTTTCAAATTTTGACAAAATAAATTTTTTTTTTTTTTTTGAAAAGTTTGTCTAGACATCAAAAACCTCTTATTTTTAACATTTAAAATACATCATACTTTACTGGAAAATTTTTTTGGGGCCCTTTGCACCCCAAAATTGCCTAAAATGCTTGATTAAATAATTTATTCATTATAAAAGTTATTATAACATTACAAAGAAAATTATATTTATCTATTGATTACTATTCAATATCAATATCTATATTAGATTCTAAATAATTTAAAAATAAAAAAAAATATAAATTAAATTAGAAAAAAAAATCAAATTTTTTTTCATTGCTAAATTTTACAATTTTTTCAACAAGATTTTTTTTCAATTTTAAATGATTTGGCCAATAGTTCGAGTCAGATTAATAATTGATTTTTTTTTTATTTTTTACAATTTTTTAATTTTTGACTTTTTAAAATCTATACATAAAATAAACAATATTGTTGAATTAAAGACCATATATCATAACTTATTTAACAAGATCTGGATTAATTTATTAAGGAAAAATCCAAATATCGCAAATATATTATTCAAATTTTTACAAATAACAAAATGCAATAAAAAAATTTGGTTTCGGAGATTATTTTATATGATTGGAATAATATTTAAGAGTTATTTTTTATTTTATTTTAAATTTAGGTATAATTATTTTATCCATTAAAAAGTAAATTATATTTGTTTTATTCCAATTTAATAAATTGAAATTATTTTACATTTTTTTTTTTTTTTTCGATTTTCAATTATTATCTATTGCTTAAATAAAAGTTTTAGAAAATTATCCATATGAAAAATTTAATTTTGGCCTAAAGAAATAAATTTCATTTTTCTCTTAATTGGATATTTATTGAAATTTTTTCTAGAAAAAAAAATAAAATTTCAAAGTAATTTATTTTTTTATTTATTTTTTTTATCATAAAATTAGCAAAATTGTTTGGTGGTTATTATTAATAAATTAATGTGTTGAGTTTTGAATTACTATTAATGTAATAAAATTACTGATTTAAAACAATAAAATAAAAAATAAAAATCTTAAAAAAAAATATAAAAATGAATGATTATTATTTTTTTTTTCAATTTCAAAAAAAAAATAAATAACTTAACTACTTTATGTTTGAACTATTTTGACTTTTTATTATTATTCAAATCTGGATTAAAGATAAATAAGAAAATTAATATCTTAGTAGATCAATATCATTCTAAATATAATTTAAAAAACTTGATGAAATTTAGGTAAATCCGGGGTGCTAAGGGATATATATATATATATATATTAAATGATTATTGTATCAATCAGTTATTATTAGTCCCACTCAAAGAGATTTCAACTCAATAGATATTTTGATTGTTAAAAAATGTAACAAAATATTTAAAAATTAAAACACATTCCCCAAGTATAATTTATCAAACTGATCAAAAATTTTGTAAAAAAATCTGAGATTTTGTAAATAATAGATGGTTTAAACTCAAAAAGTTATTACAAAATTCTTGAGTGAATATTTCAGAATAATTAATGTTTTT
Source organism: Anaeramoeba flamelloides (assembly GCA_027625915.1). NCBI lineage: Eukaryota > Anaeramoebidae > Anaeramoeba > Anaeramoeba flamelloides. Next base: position 255,582 of record JANTQA010000017.1, on the reverse strand, counting down.
TCAAAAAAAAAGATAAAAATTTCAGTTGGGAAATTAATAACTCAATACTATTAGATGCCAATTTAGATTAATTATCCAGAAAATCGAATAAATAATAGTACTGAATACAAAAGTCAATTTTCAAAAAAAAATTTTTCTACTAAATTGTTTTTTTTGGGAATTTTTTGTAGAAAGAAATTATAATCTATTTCTAAAAAAGTGGTGCAAATTTCTTTAAAAAAATTGTTTTGTACATAATTTTAATATTATATTTTAAATATCCTAAAAAGATATTTTCTTTTATTGATTCTTCATAAAGTTTCAATTTTTTTTATTAATTAGGCATTGCCCAAATTAAAAATATTTAAATTTCTGATTTGAAGTTACGATGATGGATTTTTACAGTTGAAAATTAATATATATATATTCTTATCTTTGATATTGCTCAATCTTTTAGAAAAATGTGATCTAACCCAGATAGAATTCTGAATAGTACACAAATGTAAATTAGGAATCTTGGAAAAAATAGAGTTTTTACAATTTTAGAGAGAAATAAAGAGTTTCATATATTTATCTAAATTTATTTTTTTATACTTTTTACCTTTTCCAAATTTCCCTTTTTAAGTTGTTTGGGTTCCTCCTCTTTTTGTTTTTTTAGGTGCTTGGAGAGGTTCAAGGAATAAAAAATCATTATAAGAATTGGTGGACTTGGTCATAACTAACCTAACCAAACTTGTTAATGATCAGATCTAAAATATTCTTAAAACCTTAGACTTTATAGATTCAAACCATCTATAAAGTTCTAAAAAACTTAATAAAGTAACTATTTCATTTGATCTATAGTTGTTCTAATATTTAGATCTCTTTATTAAAACAAGAAATTATTGAAAATATTGATCATTTTTTATGGGTCTATCCTTCCTATGAAAAAGATAGATTAATTTTTCACAATAAATTGAAACAAATAAATACTAATGAAATAATTTTAAACTATAACCGTTTATTGTTATTTTCATTGGTTAAAAATCGTGAAATCTATGATTTTGCGCTTAAATTTCTGAAAGGGAATTTAAGTAAAAGTGTATCCAGAGTGTAATTTACACTTCTTCAACAATAAAAAAAAAATATTTATCTAAATTTTAGTACAGTCAGTTCCACTTTCAAGGTAAAAACTTTCAACGATATTTAAGGTACAAAAAAAATCTCCAATTAAGAGGCATTTTTTGGAATTTTTTGTTTAACAATTAATTTTACTAAAATTTGAATTTTTTGCCTTAAATTGTGAATTTTATTGAGACTTAAAGTCTGTTGAAAGTTTGTACCTCAAAAGTGGAACTGACTGTAATATTAAACAAAATAACCGTTTAAATTTTTTACCTCAAATGGATTTTTACTATAAAATCGTTTGGTAAATACCCATACTTTGTTTGAAAAATGATTATTTTTTAAATTTGAAAGATTGTTGTTTGCCAAACGATTTTTTGGTTAAAAATGTTATTAGTCTATTAAGATAATCAGATATTATATTTACTATTACTAAAATTTGGATAAATAAATGAAACTCTTTATTTATCTCTAAAATGGTAAAAAATTCTATTTTTTATACCATTCATATTTACTCTTGTGTAGATGATATTTATAACTAACTTTTTTTAGTTTAAAAGATCATTTTTCTCTCTGCCATATTTCACCTTTTCATTGAAATTGACAATATCCTATTTTCTCTAAAATAAAGAATCTTTTTTTAAATTATTGGGAAATATTGGGAAATACATATCCAATAGTATAATATCCAATCATTAATATTATTACATTAAATTTGGTATAACGAAGGTACAAATATAACAATTTCTTCAAGAAAAAATATTTAAGATATAAAAAAATGAACAATTTTTTTACATTATTAATATCGACAACACAAATCTGCAAAAATTATTTTTGATTTTTTCATGTTTTTTGATAAAATTTCGATTTTTCCATTAATCTTAAAACCTTATAGGTATGCTCAAAAGATAACTGAAACTTGAAAACCTTTCCAATGTTTTAAGTAACAGTAGGTCCTATTGTAGTTAAAAAAATAAGAGAACAGGTTTGGAGTACAAATATCAAGAGAAAACCGATAATACTTTTTTTCAAATTTATTTAAACCCAAAAATTTCCAATTGTTTATTAAAAGGAATTTATTGTCATTTAAAATAAAAAATATATGGCCAAGTTTCTAACTATTGTTTAAATATGATTAAAGTATCACAGTTATTTAATGAAAAAATCAAAATTTTATCAAAAAACACATGATTAAACATTTACAAATCATTTTTACTCCTGTTTAGTAAAGATTTTAATTAAAAACAAAAAAAGAATTAATTTAGTAAAATGAAAAAATTAATTAAAAAAAAAAAATTGACTAACCTAAAACTAAAATAAAAGAATTTTAGTAACTTAGTTGTTTTTTCATTTTTCACCATTAAAAAAATTTTAAAAACCCAATTGTTTTTTGGTTTGATAGATAATCATCAATTAATATTTTGTAATCTTTCAACTGTTTTGTACAATTTGATTATTCTTCAAAAAATATTTTTTCCCTTCAATTTTATAGTTTTAAATTCAATTTTTTCAGCTTATCTAAAACAATAGAGGAAATTGAAAATTCTTTTGTTGTTGTGATTTAAAAATCTAAATTCCCCAAAAAAAAAAAAAAAAAAAAAAATAATAAATTTTAGTCCGAATAACCCATTAGAATATCCTTGGGAAATTTTTTTAAAACTTATAAAACTTTTTTTTGATCAATAGTTTACCGATACAATAATCTATTTTCTTTTAGATAAGAATATAGAAAAAAAAAATAAAAAAAGAAAACGAAAAATAATTTCAAAAAGGTAAAAATATAATAAATTATAAGTTAATGAAGTTGGAAATAGGAAAATTGATTTTGGAATATAATTTTGTCTCATTAAAAATTGATAAATTGACTTTTAAAATATCAAAGAAAAATATTTCAAAAATAAATTGAAATTGAAATACTCTTCGATTATTCATTAATCAAATTTATTTTATTGAAAATTGAAAAAATCATTTTTTTTTACTTTGAATTTTTTATTTTATGATATTTTGGCTTGATATATATTTCATTTTATTAGATAATTTTGCAAATATAAATAGACTAAAAAAGTTTTTTTTTGTTACTTTAATGTAACCTCCTTTCAACAAGGCCTATTATTTTTTTTCAAATGAGAGATGAGAAAAATCTCATTTAGATTTAAAAAAGAAAAAAAAAGAATAATGATATCTGGACAAAACATTCTACAATCGAAAATTTATGAACTATTTTAAAGATAAATTTGTAAAAACATTATTTCATATTCTTGAATTTTTTTTAAACAACCAATCAGGAATTTAAAAGAAATATAAAAGAATTTTGAAGAATATCTAAATTTTTGATTTTGTAAAAAAAAAAAGAATCATCAGAAACTAAATTTTTAATAATAATAATAATCTCAAAAAAGTGATAATTTCCAAAATAAAAATTTATTCCAACAATCCCCTAATGTAAGAAATCAAAGAGACAGGATAAAAGATAAAACGAGAGAGAGAGAGAGAGAGAGAGAGAGAGAGAGAGAGAGAGAGAGAGAGAGAGAGAGAGAGAGAGAGAGAGAGAGAGAGAGAGAGAGAGAGAGAGAGAGAGAGAGAGAGAGAGAGAGAGAGAGAGAGAGAGAGAGAGAGAGAGAGAGAGAGAGAGAGAGAGAGAGAGAGAGAGAAAATAACTGGGATAAAAAAGGTAATAATTTATGATTTACAATTCGAGATTTTTTATAGAGATCTTCTAACAAAATCTCCTAAAGATTCATAAAATTCATCATTATTAGCTCAATACCATATCACGTTGATGCTTTTTTTTTTTTTTTTTTATTTTTTGTGTTTCATATTTTGACTTTCATACTTTACTTGAGATTTATTTTGATAGATTTTATCCAATTATTTCCAGATCGTTCAAATTTAAGGCACCCCAATAAGAAGTTATCTAAATTTTTATAAACTCCTCATTTTTTTTTCGAATTGAGATAATAGTGACATGAACGAGTTTACCTGTGTAATTATATAAAAAACTAAGAATACCAAATTGAACCATTTCTCAAAAGATCAAAATTTCCTGAATAATTCTAAAGTTTTTTTTCAAGATATATTACCTTTTTAAATCTGGTTTGTCCTGTTTTTTTTAAAAGTATTTAAAAATATTCTGCTGTTTTCCTTTATTTAAATTCAGAGAATTTTTTCTTTAATTTTTCAGAAATTTTGTCTTGTATCTAAAATTTCTTTATTGATTTGTTGAATTCTTCCCCCCCTCCACCATTTTATATTAATAGTTTCTCCCCAAAAAATTTTTAAATTAAAAAAAGTTCAAGCACATCTAAAATATCTTAGAAAAAAAACAACTAGTAACAATAAGAATAATAATAAAAAACAAAAAAAAAATTCAAAAATAAAATAGATTTCTTACTATCTCATAATTTTATTTATTATTAAGGCAAAATTATAGCAGAATAAAAGAAAAAAGAAAAAGATTTCAATTTTTATTAGTGACTTGTGATTTTTTTTTCTCCAATTCTTGGTATTTAAAATGGGAAGATTTGATTTTTTTATCAAAATAATTTTCTGTTTTAATAACAAGATCAAAAACATCGTTTAAAGAATTAGTGACTTGGTATTCAAGGAAATGGTCGTTTAGGTTTCTAACGAGTTCTTTGATTAAATCTATGTGAGAATATATCATGTCTGTTTTTTCTTCTTGTGCGAGATTTGAAAACATCTGAAAAAATTTTGAATTAGTTGCTTTCTTTGATATATATTTCTCCGATTGGAGATATAATTTCTTTTCTTCGCCTTGGTTTAAATTGCTTCCGATTGACTCATTAAAATCGTCATTATTATTAAATTGTAACAATTTTTGAAGGTAACCCTTTTCATCCTGTGGCTGTTTTTGCCCAATTAAAGAATTGTTTTTTTTTTTATTTAAATTAAAATTATTTGATAGTTCGGTGGTTTCATTTTTTTCTGTAATATTATTCTCATTTTCATTCAAATTGCTTTGTGATTTTTTTTCCTTTTTAAATTTCTTTTTGGAGAAATCAATATATGAAAAATTTTCAGGGATTAGATTGGGTGTTCTAAATCGGTGATGTATAGGTCTAACCCTTTCAAATGAGATTGGTTTATCTAATCTTGCTTGTGCTGTTCTTGTTCTTCGAACATTCTTTAAGCGGTGTTTCTTTTTCCTTTCTTCTATCAGCAAACCGGAATATGTAAGGCTACGTTGAATTGGCCTTTGGCTTAGGTTCATGAATGAAAACTGTTTTTTCTTCTCCCTTTTTGTCAATCTCCTTTGCTTGATTTTTCTCTTCGCACGCTTAACTTGCTTTTTTTTCCGAATACATTTTGATACTAATTGGAATAAGGTTGTATTCGAAACGTGAAACATCGTGATAATGGTCCTTGTTGGTATTAAAAGTTCGTTTCGAGCTTTATAATACCAATTAAACTTATGCCAGCCGGTTGTTGAACTATTATTATTATTACAATTAAATTCGAATTAATAAAATAAGTAAAATTAAATAAAGATTAAATTTATGCAATTAAAACAATGGCTGAATATTATCATTAAGAAAGTCATTTTAAAAAGGCGAGTATTAAAGATTTTTAAAATTTGTATTGAAACTGTTTGGCTAACTATTTTCAAAAACTTATGGTTCTTGCGTTATCAAATGATTTTATGAATATTATTATTTCTATCTAATATCTTTTGTTACTTCATTAGACATCGCTAAGAATAATACTATTTAGTGATTTCATAATGGTTTCCAATGTAACATTGCTGAGTATTTAGTGTTTTTAGATTTTACTTTGATCATTGTTTTAATTAATTGGACATAAAATAAAAACAAATTGATATTCTACAGCTGTTTGAAAACAGTGAATACTCCAAGTTTATAGAATATGTTAATAAAACTACTTAAAACGGGCGAATTAGAAAGTTTGAAGTAAAACTTTAAAAAACTTTTATTCCACACCCTTTTAAAACAGTTCTATCTTGAATAATTACTTATATTGACGAAGAAAAGATAATTTAAAAAATTGAAAAAAATGAGAATCTTTTGCAAAAAAAAATAAATTTTTCCGATTTAAATTCTGTTTTTAAGAGGAATTCACCATACCTATTTTTTTAAAAATTGGTGACAGGTTATATATATATATATATCTAAGCTATTTCCAAAAAAGTGTGACAAATTTATTTTTAAATATCTTTATTTAACTCAATCGTCATAAAGCTATTTCAATATTCAAAACCATTAAAAATTATTTCTTGGTTCATAATAATAATTCAATTTGTTTGTTAGTATGACATTACATCAATAAAAGATATTAAAATCTTCTGATCTCGATTTTATCTGATATTGTTTACAGGGTTGAAAATTACTATTTATAATTTTCTTTTTGATCAAAAAAATCATTTTCATAAATTGTTTAATCTTGGTAAAATTTTTCAATATAATGAACAACATATAACTGTATTTTATTATTTAAAAAATTATTTCTTTCTTTGCCTTTACCATATTTCCATTTTTTTATTGGAATTGGTCGTACATTGTTTCTCCAAAAAAAGTCGTTAATTTTTTTTTTTCATTTTTTGGGAAATATTTCAACGAAAACATATTTTGAAATAAATACCTTTGTCATTGATTCAATCAGTATTAATATTTAACTTAATTTTAGTTATTAACAGTTAACGAATCGCTTTCACTAACAAAGATGATTTCTTATGAATTTTTTTTAAAAAAGGCCCCACTTTTTCGGAAATACCTTATAGATAAATATTTTTATAAAAATATAAATTTCTTATTTTATAATAAAGCCAATTAGGTTATTTGATGTTCTATTGATAATGAACTATATTTCAAAAATTGTGACTTACATGGAAGAACAAATTGAAAATAAAATATTATTCTTTAGTATTCGAGAACAACTAAAGATTAAATCTGATTTATAATCCACTTTTAAATGATTTTAAATCTATAAAAACCTGATATTTTAAAAATTAAAAAAAAAATAAAATCAAAAATCTAAACAAAAGTGAGTCACAATTTTTGAAATGAGCATATATAGATTTTTATATCTGAACATTCACTGAAAAAAAGGTTAACTAGAAGATTTTTTGCTAAATTATCTTCATTTTAAAAGACACAACAAAGTCTCAATTTTTTTAATGTTTATTGGTATTTTCTAAGATCTTTTTTTTTTTTCCACTTGATGATCTTTTGGAAAAAAAAAAAAAAAAAAAAAAACAAAAAAAAAAGAAAAAGAAAAAGAACCAGAAAAAATAAAACTAAAATTTGCAAAATTAGAAAAAATGATTCTGATCTAAAAATTTAAAAAAGTTATTTTGATAAGAATATAAGAACAAAACCCTACAAAACCTCTTCCAATAACCTTACAAAGCGAGTAAACATTATTGAAAAATGGTTTACATTAGGAAATTTTTGGAAAAAATAATTTTTTCTTAAAATTATCATTTTTTTTTGAGATTATTATTTCAAAATTTGATTTCTTAATACTACTTTTTACAAAGTCAATTACATCAAAATATATTATATTTTGACAAAAATTCAAAATTCTCTCTTTATCAGATTAAATGTTTTTTTTTTTATAAAATTTAACTCTTAACAATACATCCAAAAATTACAAAATTAGGATATTGATTTTGTACATATGCAATTCAGAAAATACAACAAAAATAATAAGGAATATAAGTTTTGAATATTTTTGAGATTTTTATGGGCTTTAATTTGGTTTATCATTAGTCATCGATTTAGAAAAGGTGTAAAAAATATCGTCGTAAAAATCGGACTCCATAAATTTCTCAAATAAATATCCAAAAAATTCATTTTTTGAACATTTTTTGAACATTTTTTTCTTGCTAAATGATCTCATTTGAAATGAACTTATCAGAGAAAAATTACTCTTCACTTCTAAATATGCAAACATAGTCCTTTAAGTAGTAACATTTTTTCCATTTCAAATTTTTTTGAAAATAGTTCATAAACGAGTATAAACCACGGACAAATATAAACTTAATCTCATTTACGATTTCATTTTTTTCTTTTTTTTTGAATTTGAAGATGGGCGTTCTAAATGAATTTTTCAGATGCACCACAAAATATTACCCTTTCATTTTGATTAAGGATCTTAAGATCCTTAATCCAAAGATTAAAATAAATTAGTTTTACAAAAAATGTAGTTTTTTGCGTTTTTATTTTTTGTTCTATTACAAATACCCATTTAGCACAGAGCAGTCATGAAGACACACTGACGAAAAATTTTTTTCAAAAAACAATTAAAATTTTGCTAATTTTTCACTTTGAAAACTTCACTTAGAATAAATATGATTGGTTAATAAGAGATCTTTGATCAATAAATTATTTTTGAAAGATATTTAACAATTTAAGTTGGAAAATCTATTTTTTAAGGTTCAAGAAAGATTTTTTTCAAATTTAATACTAAAAAATTTGAATTTTTTTTTTTCACAGTTAAGAGCTTATTGAATTTATTTTAAAAGTATTTTAAATTTAATAAATAACTTTCAAATGGATAACCAATTATTTTAATTATTAAAGAATTATTTATTGATATAAATTGAAACAATAATTTTTTTTTTAAATTCTGGCAAAGCTAGTCACTTGACGGACACTTTCGTTAGCTTTTCCAGAATTTAAAAAAATAGAGTAAAATCTGTATGATTTTACTCAATTCTTTTGAATCCTGGAAAACCGCGTTTGGCTTTTCTTGAGTTTTCTGTTTATTTGTAAAATCAATAGATTTTCGTTAGGTTTTTTTTACTTTTCGAAATAAATCGAAAATTTTTTAAAATTTTCTGTTTATTTCAAAAAGTAAAAAAAACCTAGAACACTTCAGAAATAAAATAGAAAACCTCAAAAAAACCTAGAACACTTAACAGATAAAACAGAAAAGCTCAAGAAAAGTGCCATTAGGTTTTTTTTAATTTAAGAAATAAACCGAAAATTTCAGAAATTTTCAGTTTATTTCTTAAATTAAAAAAAAAAACCTAGAACACTTCACAAATAAATAGAAAACTCAAAAAAACCTAGGCACTTGACGACACTTGACGGACACTTCCATTAGGTTTTTTTTTAATTTTTACAGAAATAAACATAAAATTTTTGAAATTTTTGGTTTATTCCAAAAAGTAAAAAAAAACACCGTGAGGTTTTCCTGAATTTAAAAGAATTGAGTAAAATCAAAGATTTTACTGTATTCTTTTGAATTCTGGAAAAGATAGGCATTTGACGGACATTTATAATAATTATCATAAGGAATTTTTTTTTTTATATTTCAGTTTTATTAGATGAGTACAGTATTTTCAAAATTATTCGTTATTATCTATCAAAGTAAATATCCTCGAGTTGAATTAACTAAAATTCATCTTTCATTTTATTTGGAATCTTTTACCAGAAAAATACCTTTTTTTTCTTGACTAGATACTTTTAAAAAAGGTGGTTATCTTAACAATAAATACAATAGCCTCGTGAATTTGAAGTTCTGGAATTTTGACTATATTGTGAATAAACTTTATTATTAAGATGAAAGGTTAATGAAAGTCGTAGTTTTGTCAAACTTTCTTTTTTTTCTAATTTTATTTTTTCATGCTAGTGTGGTATTGACTTATTCGGAAATTAATCAATTTTACAAAGGCATTAGTGCTTTGTACTAATAACTGATTTCATGAAAAACTTATTGGATAAATATGTCCTTAGGGTATTTCAAAGCGCTTGGTAAGTGAGGTTTTAAAGTAGAACAAAAAATAAAACCCCAAATAATTCCTAAAAACGCAAAAAACTGCATTTTTCGAAAAAATAATTTATTTGAATCTTTGAATAAAGGATTGCACGAACCTTAACCAAGATAAAAGGGTGGTATTTTTAATGTACATTCAGAATTTATTTCAAACGCCCATCCTTCAAAACAAAGAACTCAATTACAGGTTATTGCTGTTATAAAAAAAGTGAGAAATCAAAATTTTCAAAAGTGTTATTCAGGCAACTAAAACAAGCGAACCGTTCTTTTTGAGCAAGGTTTTCCAAAACTTTTTGTCCAAACTTTTTTAAAACAACCACATCTCAACAATTAAGACTAGAACATTAATAGTCAAGAAAATTTTTTCTGTTTTTAAAAGAAAAAATTTGTGAACATCAAAACCTTGGAGTTGGTCTACATTTTTTTCAGAAAGACAAGAAATTCAGAATCAAAAATATGTGTCAACACAAAGAAAGCAACACGAAAAAACAGCTGTGTTGGCTTTTAAAATATCCAAAAAGATGTGAATTTTAATTTAAGACGTTTTGTTTGGAAAATATTTTATTGAAAAGAGAAAAAAAAAAAAAAAAAAAAAAAAAAAAAAAAAAAAAAAGAAAAAGTTGTAATTTTTTACTTGGATAATTGCTCTAGTTGATCATAAAGAAACTTCAAACTTGTTTTTTGAGAGTCTGGCTGTTGTTTTGGGAAAAAATTGAAGATTGTTTCGTTTGAAAGATCTGTTTGTTGGGAGAAATTTAACAAACTTCGAAACTTTCCATTCACATTTTCAAACCTGCCTGTTTCGTCGACAATACAAACAGCTTCTCTTGAGTTTTCAATTCTTTCCAAATGTCTTTGGTATTTGTTTTGGCTAAGAACACGAATTTGTGATTTAACAAAAGCCCTGTTTCCCATTTTTTGATAGAAGGTATTTTGGTTTTGAGAAATTGGATTTGAAAAAATAAATAAAAAATTAAAATTATTTTCAAGTTGTAAATAACCAATTATTTTACAAACAAAAACTTTGAAACAGCGATTTAATCATATTTATTGTTTTAGCAATTGTGATATATTTAGATCAGTTTATTTAAAGTGTTAAAGTTCATCCTTCAATATAGTAATTTCTTGTTTTTCATTTTTAAGTCAACTTTAATTGCTTTCTCACTTAAAATACTACCAAATAAACATTTTAAGTCAAAAAAGAGTCGCTTTGGTTTGTTTTGTCATTGAGATTAAACAAAGGTTCGAAAATAGTATTTTTTCTGATTAACTTTTACAAATTTAATTTCAAGTTCTGATTTCTTAGCTAAACCCTCTTTGTTTCTTCAAAGTCTAGTTTTTCAGAAAAATGCATAAAATATTCTTCCCTTCTTCCAAAGACAAGGGTTTTGGAAAAAAATCAGAACTTGTAATTAAATTTGTAAAAGTTAATCAGAAAAAATACTATTTTCGAACCTTTGTCTTAGATCTCAATGACAAAACAAACCAAAGTGACTCTTTTTTGACTTAAAATGTTTATTTGGTAGTATTTTAAGAGTGAAAGTAATTAAAGTTGACCTAAAAATGAAAAAAAAAGAATTCTTTTCGAGTTTCTTTGACTCAAATCAGAAATCGATTTAAGGAAACACAAATTGCAATACACCTGTGTAAAAATAATTTCAAAATTTTACATTTTTTGTTGATAAAATTGTAATTTTTAATTAGAAGTGATACTTTTCCAGTATACCCCCAAGGGTCAAGGAATCCGGACAGTATATTTGTGTACTTTGTAACATTCTATTGGATTCCATAAAGAAAGGTAGATGATCTGGAGTAGAAATGTAAAGAGAAAATTGAAAATAATTTTTCCAAAATCGAAGTAGACCCAAACATCTCCCTTCATTTATTATAAGAGAATTTGTTGTCATTTTCATGATCAAAAATATTATAAAGTTTCTTGGACATTGGGGGTACATTGAAAAAGTATCACTTTTAATTAAAAATTACAATTTTATAAACAAAAAATGAAAAATAAAGAAATCATTTTTACAAAGGTGTATGACTGAAAAATAATTTGAAAAGAATTTTTGTTCCTTGTACAAAGAATGATTTGAAAGATCTTTGAAAATTTTAAACTCTTCGAGGGATTAATATTTGCTGTGAGTTGGTTGAAAAATAAAGTAGGTTGGTATTGATCTCAAATTATACTACCACCTTTACTCCTTATCGGGAACAATCTATCAACAATAATTTAAGCATCAAAAAACCCACACATTAAAGACCAAAATTCTGAATTGTTTTGAATCAAAAATTTTTTACATTAACTGTTGAGAGAAAAATGTTGGACAGAGAAAAATGGTTGGACACCATTTTTAATTCGGAACATTAATAAAATTGAAAATCAAATCCTATTGATAACTTGGTAACTTTGATATAAATCCGGGTTTAAAGGTGTTACAAGTTCATTAATCTGTGGTGTGTGTCGAATACTCATTTGAATGGTTGATAACTAAAGTAGATCATGCTATTTTAACAAAAATCCAAGTTCGAGTAAAGTTTACTATTAATTCTGAAAATGGTAATTTTTAAACTTGCTTTAGAGTAAAGGGATAAGGTTTTGAAAAGGTAGAATTACATTAATTGTAATTCTAAAAAGTAGATTATTGTTATTTTCTTTAGTTATTTCACAAACGAAAGAAATTAAAAATCATTTTCAGTAATGTTCCCAATTAAAATTGCTGTCCAACTATTTTTCTCTGTCCAAAATTTTTCTCTCAATAGTAATTAGAAATTTCTTTTTAAATTTGTAATTTTTTTTATGTCTTAATTTTAATTTAAATTTTGATTGTTAAAATTGAAACTGGCTTTACAACTCCAAAACACCAATGACTCAGAATATTTTGCTCAAATAATTCTTATGGTGATCAATACAATATCAAATAATCCTTGGATTAGTAAAAAAAAAAAAACTCGCGTTTCAAAACAAATTTAAAGGGTGAAATCATAAAAATTCAGATTGTACAGGTCTAGTCATTTACGAATATTTGCTTCATATTCAAGAAATGATTTGAAACCTAGAAAGGGTATTGTCAAATTTTAATTTTTTTGGTTGACAATCACTCAATAAAGCAAAAAGAATATTTCAGAGGTTCTCATTGGAAAAAAATTCTAATTTTAAAAAAAAAAAGTTTAAAAAACCTTACAAATTCAAAAAAATTACTTGGTTCTTTTTTTAAATTTCCAAAGGGTTTAATTTTTTCAATTTAAAACAAATAGCTTTCTTTAAGTATACACTCAATTTTATTCAATTTAATCTAATATAGATTTTTTTTTGCAACTCTCTATATTTAGACAAAGTTATGCTTTTGTTCGATTCTTGAGAAAATAATAAGCCATTTGAGAATCAAAAAAATTGAATCGATCAAATATTCCTGAAAATACCCAAAAATCGAAAATAGTCAAAAATTTTCGAACCTCCAAAAATCACTTTTTGGAAAACTCCTAAGATATTGTAGGGTAAATATACTCTGTTTAACATTAAAATTGTTCTTTTATTATAGTATATTTTTTTGGTTGAAAATATACCATTTAAAAAATGAAAATTTTGGGAAAAGTACTCAACTTATAATGTGTAAAAGGAATTGGTATCTATGAAAACAGTGATATTTCTGATCATCTCAATGTGGTATTAACAAATGAGATACAAAATGTACTTGTAAAGAAAATTTCTAAATGTATATCATTAGTAATAATTTTGTCATCTTAAATATAATCTAAAAATAACAAAGTAATATCTAATCGTACACATACATATACCCTACACAAGGAAACCCAAGCCAAATCTTATTTAACTTTCCATTCAAGATAAAAGAAATTGGTTTAATCTAACCCATCCCAACACACACAATGCCGAACCTAACACAACCCATTCGAACCTAAATCAGCCTATACCACAGCATATATTTACACTCTACCTAATAAGTTCCGAAAAATTTCTCAAATATACTTAAAAGCGCTTCAGGGTTATTTGAAGTAGAAAATTCAAAAAATATATTTTATCTTGTGGTAAAATTGTTATTTTACTGTTAAACTGGGTATATTGAGACTACAATTTCGTAGGAGTTGTCCAAAAAGTGCTTTTTAAAAGGTCAAACAATCTTTATGTATTTTCGATTTTGGGGTATTTTCGGGAATATTTCAAACACCCCCCAAAAAATAGGAAAAAAATTCTTAGAATTCTCAAAAAAGATTAAAGCACAAAACGTCAAAATCAACATCTTGTGTTCAAAATTATAATCCATAATCATTCAAATTGGAAATTGAGTGTCCCTCTTTGTTCCTTTTCTAAAAATGTACTAATTTTTTATAGTTGATTTTAGGCATTGAAAGCACTTCAAACGTAGGTTAGTTTTTGCTTGTTGTTAGTCACTTTAAAATTACAGAATTTTTTTTTCTCGTGAGAAAATTATTTTTAATCATAATACCTCCAAACTTACCAATGAAAATTACCATACTTAAATTTGTCTCCTGGCTATAGATTAGTTGTTAAATTTTTTTTTGTTTTTTAAAAAAAGTTAATGAAGTAATTCCAAGATATTTTTATAAATAATTTTAACATGTTGTAAATATATTGATAATTCAAGTAGTTTGATAAAAAGGAGACAAGGATAATAGATCTTTCAGTTTCCATTGAAACAATTATTGAAAAATCATGATATTAAAAAAACCACAAAATATAGACACTTTTGGGAGTTCTAAAGACATATTATTACAACCAAAATGCAATTATTTTGATTTATTTTTTACTTTTCCAATTAAAAAAATATAAAAATTTCAAAAAAATTATATATTTAAATTTTGAAATCTAGCAAAAAATCCAATATTTTAGTTTATAATTAATATTTATAAATGTAAATTTATAAACCATTTGAACACCTGGAACTTATAATAATTTACCATAACATATAAAATATTTTAAAAACATAAAATTTTCTGATAGCACTAACCCTTATAACATCTAAATATTCCTTAAATTTTTGCCTTGACTTTTAGAATGGGAAAAAAAAATGATTTCTTGGAATTAAATATATAAATACAGATATATTTTCAATAATTGAATAAAATATTGTACAAATAATTTCCCAATAGACATTTTTTTCAAAATTTGATCATTTAAAAATTATCGGCATATGGTTTTCTTGAGTCTTTCCATTTATTTGGGAAATATCTTGATTTTCTTAAGGTTTTTTTTTGGGTTTTTTGGTTATTTGAAAAATTAATAGATTTTCAATAGGTTTTTTGGAGTTGTCTCTTTTTTATGGACAACCTTAAAAAACCCTAGAACACTTCACAAATAAAATAGAAAACCTCAAAAAAACCTAGAACACTTAATAGATAAAACACAAAACTCAAGAAAACGTTGGTATCCAATGACAGATAAAACAGAAGACCTTGAGAAAACCTCTAAAATTCAGAAATAAAATAGAAAATCTCAAGAAAAACCTAGAGCACTTGACAAATAAAATGGAAAACCTCAAAAAAACCTAAAAAAAAACCAAGAACAGTTTATTGATAAAACAGAAAACCCAATAAAACGTTGGTATCTAATTACAGATAAAACAGAAGACCATGAGAAAACCTCTAAAAATTCAGAAATAAAATAGAAAATCTCAAGAAAAACACTTTAGGTTTTTTTTTTAATTTAAGCTCTGAACTGGAAATTTCTTAAATTTTCTTTTTTATTTCGAAAAATAAAAAAAAAACCTAAGCACTCTAAAACACTCTACGACACTTGACAGAATACAAATTTTTTATTGTAACATTATTTTAAAGATTCAAAAATAATTTTATTACCCACTCGAGAGAATGAACATAGCGATTTTTTTTTTAATATTAAATACAATAATAATATTATTTTTTTAATATATTAGATATATCAATTTTTTTTAATTCAGATATCTATATTTTACTATTATTTTCATAAGCTGGACAGTTCCAGTGAAAAATTTCCAAATCTCAAATTATATCTATTCATTTTTTCATTGAGCACAATTTATATATTTTGATTTATCTTTGTTCATAACATATATTATCTGTGTAGATAATTTGTGACATTTTGAGTTTTAAAAATATTATTTTTCTGAATAATTTATAATAACAGATTGAATTTTGAACATTTCTAAGAACATAAAAATTTATTAAAATATTTAAAAATTAATAATTAATTTTTGAACATAGTATATAAAATATGCCATGTATTGGTGTAATAATTTTTTTTCAATTTCAAAATATACTAATCTTTTTTTTTTGATTTTTCTTTGAATTTTCCTGTAATATTTTTTTTCGTTTACTATCACCTTAAAAATAGTAGAAAATTAAAATTTCTGGATGATATAAACTTTTTTCAGTCAAAAGAGCCCAGCATTTTTTCAAATATCAACATTTTTTAATAATTGAAATTTAAAGAATAAATAAGAAATAAAAAATATATATATAAATCAAAGAATAGATGATATCTACACATATAAAATAAAAACTAGAAAATCAATATAATTCCTTAATAATTGAAAAACGAAGATTCTTATTTTATATTTGGAAATACTACTATTATCATTTTGATCTTTTATTGAAGATCAAATAAAATCTTATTCGAAATAAAGATCATTTCTCTACAATCATTATTACCATTTCAATAATATTAGAAAAACATGTTTTTACCAATTTACTATTGATTCTGAAATACAAAAAAAAATTATATGAATTTTAATAGAATAAAAAAAATCCAAAAAATAAAAAAAATCCAAAAAATCAGTGAAAAAATAGACTTCATTTTTCAAATTTACAAAAAAAAAAATACTTCCTTCTTATATCAATTCAAGCTCTTTAGACACCAGTATTTTCAACCAATTAGAAACTGGGGCCATTTGAATAAAAAATATTTTTAAATTGCTTCAACAAAACACAGATAAAATAATTTTTTTTTTGATCAGGCATTAAGAAGAAACTTTTTCTTTTAAGTACTATCCAAATTTTTGATTGACTAATCGTGTTTTATCCCTAATATTTTTTAAAAAAACAATCAGATAGAATCTTTATAATAAAAATTTTGTTTAAATTATAATTTTTTGAATAAAAAAATAATAAAAACATTTTTCTAGGGTGTTATAATTTTCAGTAATTTATTATATTTCAAATTTTTAAATAAATTTTTTAGTATAAAAATGTTTAAAAACAAAAATAAAATTAAAAATACATAATTCCAATCTGTTCAAAAAAAAAAATTATTAATGATAATTTTATAATTTAGAAACGGTTTTCTATCAAATTTTTTAGTGGTGAAACAATTTTATAAAGATGTATTATGTATTATTATTATTATTATTATTGATTGTTTTTCAATATCCATAATTTATATCATATTGCATAACATGTTTTATTTTATATACAATCGTTTATTGATTCAATTTCGAAACAATCACTTTTTTATGTTACGAGTTAGGCCTGGAATAATGAGGAATATCATATTGTTTAAATTAATATCAGATGATATTGAAGAGTTTCAAGAACAACGATTAATATCACATTCGTACCAGAAAAACTTCTTGTTATGAGTCTGGAATGGGATCCGTAACGAGGAATTCTAAAGTGTGATTGTTTAACAAATGAAACAACATGAGGTGTTATTTGTTTAGTAACTTGGGATTTAACTTAACAATGAAAAAATAAGAAAAAACAAATAAAACCAAAACAACTAAATAGTTATTTTTCAACGACACTTTAAAGAATTTATTCTTCAAAGGATCTCATTCTCCCAATGGGGTCATTCAAAAACATCAAAATCAAATTAAACATTTTTATCCAATGGGGACAAAACTTGGTTTGTAATCCCAAGAGACAAACAAGATCGTCAAAGTTATCAACAAGTCTCTACCCCCACTTTTATTTCATTTTTGTGAAGAAAATTCCAAGCTAACCGAGCAGAAAAACCCAATACATATATGTTCTTAACAGTAAATGAATTTGAATTATTCCATAAAAATTTCTTGACTTTACATAGTAAAAAAAAATGATTTTTTTTTTTTTTTTCAAAATTTGTAAATGTATTTTCTTCTCCTTTTGAAATTCTTCTATAAATAGTCTTTTCTCTCTTTTTACAAAGAAAAAATAGGCCAAACAATTTATTAAAAAAAAAAAATGAGATTGTTTTCTTCGAACCAAAAAATACAAAACATGTTTGATTTTAGGCATCTTTTTTAAACAAAAAAAAAAAAGAACATTCATTCAATTTCTAATGTCTAAGGAAAAGTGAAGGAATTTGATCTTTGTAGTCTATTGATTAAATAATTGGGCTACTTGAACCAAATTAATTTTATTTTGTAATAAATCCTTGATTGGGGCTATCTTTTTGCTATTTATGAGATTAAACAGTTTGTATAAAAATTGGTTAAAGACTTCGAAAATAACTTTAAATAACATTTTTGAAGTCAAATTTATTCGTAAAATACTTCTTATTTTATCCAAATTCAATTCGAAATTATAAGATCAGAATATTTTCAAACTTTTGATAATTACTTAAGGATTTACCAAAATCTTTCCACAATGACTAAAATACTATCCTAAACCTTTTTAGAGTTCTATCACTTTCTTATCATTAGTTGCCTAGAATTATATACTTTTAAAATATATAAATAAAAAGTTTAAGTTATATATATATAGATATAGCACAAATATAACATGCCACAAATTTTATAAGGCCTTTTACAACAAAAAAAAATAGTTATAAAATTGTTCATTTTTTTAAAAACTTGTTATAAATGAGGTTATTAATTTTTTAATCAGTTTCTTTCAATTGTTACAAAACTCTCAATAAGATAACACAGCTATATCACACAAATAACATCTGATATATATATATATATATTAGGGCATGGCTAAAAAAACATTAATTTGTTTAAAGAATAATGAGTCAAAAAATCTTGTTTTGTTTTAAAATTTATATTTTATCTACAAAAATTGTTTAATTCGGCAAAAAAATTGACACAATTCCTAAGTGAATTGTTACTTGAGGAGATTTGGAAACCAAAATCCTATTATATCTTGAATTTTCTACTTTATTTTCAAATTTTCTATTGTTTTTAACAATGGTATGACTATACTTTCAGATATGAAGTAGAAAGTAAGGGAATCAAGAGGTAAAAAAAATAGCTGTCTAAATGTACCTTGTTTTGTTCGAGAATTTAAAAAAGTTTTTGGATCAATAAATGGTTTTTGTTAATTTTTCAAAATCCTAATAAAAAACCACAAATCGGTAATTATTTTGTATTTCCATTAAAATGTATTCTTCAAAAACTTTTTTTCTATTCACCACATTGAATTTCAGGAATCATACTACATAAAATCGGATAGTCCTTAAAAGATTATTGTAGTTTTTTATACAATTAATTTTCCCATATAATACATTCCTTCCAAACACTAAAAAGGAATAATTTTTGTCAACACTGTACATGTGGTTTTGCAAAAATTATCCAAACAATAAGATTTCTTTGAAACTAATACCTCATTTTTTAATTTTACCATTTTTGCTTTCTTTTGTTTTAATGACTTTTGAAACTCTTTTAAAAGGAAGATGGAAATTACTAAATAAACTTGGACAAGGTGGCTTTGGTAAGGCTAATTTTTTCTCTTAAATAATTTCAATATTCCTCAATCACTCTTCGTTCCTTTTGGAAATAAAAACAAAATAAAACAAAACAAAACATTAACCTTAAAACATTCCAGGTGAGATTTTTTGTGTTTATGATCTTGAAAACCAACAAAAAGCGGCTGTTAAAATGGAAAGGATTGATCGGAACAAAAGAGCACTCAGACTTGAAGTTGCTGTTCTTCGAAAACTACAAAGTAAACTTCAATTTTTCTCAAAATCACCAAATGGTGTTCTTGGGTTTGAAACAAAGAAGGAAATTTACCGTTTCCAATTCTTTTACTTTCTCCTTTTACCTCAAACCCAATTTGAATTAACCTAACCTAACACATTTCCCTTCATATTTGAATTTCGTTTTGAAAACAACAAATTAATAACAACCATAAAAAAAACGAACAAAAATCACTAAAATCCAAAACAATAATTACAGACTCTCGTTTTTCAGCAAAGTTTATTTGTTGTGGAAGAAACCAAGTGCACAATTATTTAATAATGGAATTATTGGGATCAAATCTGTCCTCATTAAGAAAAAAGCAAAATCAAAAAAGATTTTCTTTGGCAACCACACTTAAACTTGGGACTCAGGTATTTAATTTACAATCTTTCTTTTTGATCATTTTTTGTTTTTCTTTCTTTTTTCGATCTTTTTCGACTATTTTGTCTTTTCTTCACTGACAAAAATATATGTGGTGTGTGAGAAAAATCAAAAAAAAAAAAACCTAATTTTGTTTTTTTATTTTTTTGTAATTATCGAAAAAGTGTAAATTACACATCTAGTTGCACTTAGACTTAAATTGCATTTCAGAAATTTAAGCACAAAATCTTTGATTTCACAATTACTGTTATTTCCCAATTAACAAATGAAAATTTTTATTTCAATTTCTAAAATGAATATTCATTATAACTGTTACAATCAAATTAGCAGAATAAAAATTTTGTCTTTGAGTTATCTCAGGAGGTTTAATTTATTGTCTAAAAATATCATTTCTAAACGATATTGTAAAGATCTTCGGGTTTTTTTCGAAAAAATGACCTAGAAAAATATTATGGAAGGTGAACTAAAAATTTTCATTTTTTAATTGGAAAATAACCATTGTGAAAAAAATTTGGGTCATTAAAAAAAATTGGGTCAGTCAAAAATTTGTTTTCGTTTTTTAAATAGTAAATATTAGCAAAATGATTTTTGATCAAAGTAAAATTTTATGAACAAATCTTACATTTAAGAAAAACCAAAGTCACTATCAATAATAATTTTCAAAGGCAAAATTATTTCGTTGCATTTTGTGCTTATAGAATTACTGTGGAACTCTAAAAAACAAAAATTGATTTTTAATTGTAAACTTTACTAAAAATGTTGATTTTTTTTATTAGATTACATTCCAAGATCTAGTTAATCATTGTTTGGGAAGACCAAAAATTAATAACCGTTTTAAATTAAGGTTTGTCTAAGGGGATTTTAAGAATTTAAATGGTTTCTGAAATCTTGATATTTCGGTATTTTGAAGTTTTGATTGTAAAACATTAGTGGAAAACAACCTCTTTCGAAAAAAACATCTTTCATTGGAAGATTTTATAATTCAATTTGATTTAAAAAGGTTATTTAAGATTAACCGTGATAAATTTGCGTTCATTAACAATGATAAATATCTTATTAAATTAATAGATTTTAATATTTCCTATTAAATATTTCTCTTATTTTTGGTAAAGTTGACAATTAAAAATCAATTTTTGTTTTTTAGAGTTCCACAGTAATTCTAAAAGGTTAAAATGCAACAATTTAAGTTTGCCTTTGAAAATTATTATTGATAGTGACCTTGGTTTTTCTTAAATGTAAGATTTGTTCATAAAATTTTACTTTGATCAAAAATCATTTTGCTAATATTTACTATTTAAAAAACGAAAACAAATTTTTGACTGACCCAATTTTTTTTAATGACCCAAATTTTTTTCCCAATGGTAAGAGTATTAATTCATGAAAACAATTTTAAACTATATTGGTTTAAAATTATTCCATTAAAGTTTAATTCTTTCAATTTATTGTGTAAAATTAATCTATCTTTTTCATAGAAAGCACATACCCATAAAAAATGTTCAATATTTTCTATGATTTCTTTCTGTTCATATTTTAAACATAAAGGGCAAAATTGATTTGAATTTTTCTTTAATAGGTAATAATATCTATTTAAGCAATTAGTAAACGTCCCGAATTTTAATATTATTGAACTTGAAGGATAACTTAAATATTTTTGGGTTACAAATAAAGAATTTTGGTTTTTTATTATTTGAAAATATTCTTGTGGAGTGTATTAGAGTCTTATCAAGTGCCGCCAAGCACCGTCTAGTGCCAGGTTTTCTTGAGGTTTTCTATTTTATTTCTAAAGTAAAAAAAACCTAACGAAAATCTATTGATTTTCTAAATAAATAGAAAACTCAAAAAAACCTAACGAAAATATATCGATTTTTAAAATAAAACAGAAAACTCAAGAAAACCTAAAGTCACTTTTCCAAATAAACAGAAAATTCGAGCTAAACTAACAGCGGTTTTCCAAAATTCCAAAGAATTGAGTAAAATCATTGCTTTTACTCTATTCTTTTAAATTTTGGAAAACCTAACGAAAAGTGTCGTCAAGTGTCGTCAAGTGCCGTCAAGTGCCTAGGTTTTCTTGAGTTTTTCTGTTTTATTTATTAAATCTATCTATTTTCCAAATAAACATCAAAACCCAAGAAAACCTAACGGCAATTTTCCAGAATTCAAAAGAATAGAGAAAAATCAAAGATTTTACTCAATTCTTTTAAATTCTGGAAAAGCTAACGGCGGTTTTTTTTTAATTCAAGAAATAAACCGAAAACTTCAAGAAAATTTTCTTTTTATTTCTTGAATTAAAAAAAAACCTAACTACACTTCCAACTGGTAGAATTTAGAAACTCATTATAATTGTAATTCATAATTTCTTTTTTTAAGAATCCTTAAATTTTCTGAATTCCAATTGATTTTATTGTTGATTCTTTTATTGAATTTTATTATTTTTTCAAGATATCGCAGAGATAATTCTTTTAATTTATTTTTGAATTTAAATTTCTTTTTAATTACTGAAATTATCAAATTTTCGAATTTAAATTCCGTTTTATATATAAGAACTGGAGTGTTTCTGCTTATTTTACATATTTCAGTAAAACACGAATTAATCCAAGAATTTAAATAATTTAGTGTTGTTATTTTATAATTATATATTTCTCAACCATATGTTAATTGGCTTAATATATTAAAATTCGATTTAAATAGTCATTTTTCAAATTATTTGTGAATAAATTATTATTAAATAATTGTTTATAATTATTATAAGTTTCTTTTGCCTTTTTCAGATTATATACTAAATGTGAGAAATTTTATCCAAGTAAATACCTAAATATTTAATCTTTTTATAAAATTTTCGGAATTTCTGTTTTGTCTTTATTAGCTTTTAACCTAAATTGTGTTATTTTTTCATATATTGAAATTAATTTTTTGTTTATTTGATTTATATTCCCATTTATAATTAAAATTAAATCATTTGCAAACATTTGGCAATGATTAGTTATTGGTATTATTTTTAATAAAAGAAAATATGAAATAAGAGCAAATAAAATAGGTGGTAATGGATTCCCTTGGAATATATCAAGCCGCTTACCTTGATAATATTTTAATAAAAAAGTTTTGATAATTTTATTCAAAATAAATTTTTTTATTGTTTTTCGAATTATTTTAAAACTAATTGAATCAAAACATTTTACTATATCAATCATTATAATATATGTTTTATAATTTCCATTTTCGTTGTTTGATTTTATTTCGTTATAAGTATTTTTGAAATTTAATACAGCAATGCGAGTATCAAAATTTTCTCGAAAACCAAATTTAGATTTATGAATAAAACCCCAACAAGGTTCAATTAATTGATATAACATTTTAAGAAATAATCTTGTTAAACTATAATTTATAAAAATTGGTCTATAATTTAGAGCTACTCTTTCATTTGCTTTTTGATGATAAATGAATTGATCTTTTTTTTTTAATATATTCAATTGTTTTATCCACCGGTAGGATTGATTAACTATTTATTAAATATAGTTTGAATTGTACTTAAAAAACTTTTTATAATTTTTGTTGATTTGAAGTTTAAATTAGTGTTATTTTCCTCATCAATAATATATTTTAAATTCTTCAATTTTTTGAAATCCTTTTACTGATTTGTTTATAAATATTTAATTGTGTTTTTGATTTTTTCGATTGGGAAAAATATATTGATTTTAAACTCTTTTAAATTATTTATTCTTAATTTTTTTTATATAATCTAAAATCTTTTTTCTTGGTTCAATTGATTTTTTTTTAATATAACCAAAATATTCTTCAATCATATTTTTGTTATTTAAAATCATATTCTTTTTTTTTTAGTCCTTATTATATTTATTTTTTTCCAAAAATTTATTGTTTTGGATAAATTCAAAGTTTATTTCATTGAATAAATTTCTTCCAAGATTATTAATTAATAGGATCAAAAAAAAATAAATAAAGTTTGGATTACAAAAAATATTTTTAATTAATGGGGCAATTTTATAAACAGTTTTTTTTTCTTTATAAATTATATCTTTAAATTGGATAAAATTAGTTTTAAATTTTTATATTGTTTGAATATTTAACAATAAATTTTTTTTCCGTAAAAATATTTTATAAATTCTTTTTGGTAAATAGTATTCCTGATTTGAAATTTTATATATATATATTTTTTAACAGTCCAATCTGTTTTAATATTAATATTGTTAATAATCATTTTATGGTGTGTGGGATTATTTTCTATTGATCTTGAAATTCGTAAATTAAATTTATTATCAAAATTAATTAGTATATTCCCAATATTTTTTTTTGTTCTACTATTTGAAGTATTTGAAATAATTATAAAATTTTTTAATTTTATATTTTTTATTATTTCAATATCATTAAGATTAAAATCCCCCAAAATAAAAGTTTTAAAATTACGATATTTTATTATTAATTTTTGAATAATATTTGTAAATTCATTTTTCCTTTCTTCTAAAAAAAAAATCTAATTTATCTTATCTTCTTTTATTCGTTATGAATTTTATTCTACTTTTTGTAAATTTCTTAGATGATCTCTGCAATAGAAGACGTTCATGAAGTTGGGTTTATACACAGAGACATTAAAGCTGTAATATATACTTACTTTTTGTTTTTTTAATTTTACTTTTAATATTTAAATTCTAAATTACAACAATTCTCTGAAAAATTAATCTTAATCCGAATTCCCATTTTGTTTCTCTTAAATACTTACAAACACAAACAAATAAAATGTAAATATACATTTAATTGATTTTTTTTTATTGGAAAACGAAAAGTCAAACTTCACCTTGAGGATACCAAAAAATAAGAAAACAAGAAATTCAATAAAACTTGCAAATTGTTGTATAATTGATTTTGGGCTTGCAAGAAAATATATCAATTCTGAAGGTAAACTGAGAGAGGTAAGTGTATACTATTTTGGAATCAAGGCAAACTGTATTAACCATCTCCAATTTTGACTTTTCTATAATGCAAAAATAATAATGATTTATTCAAAAAAAATGTAAAATAATTTTTTAATTCAAATTTCATCCATTTTTAAAAATTTTTTTACTCAGTTTCGATTAAAGATTTTATTACTGTTAATTGAAATATCAAAGAAACAAAATTTTCTTTTCGCTTTCCTAAAAAAAAAAAAAAAAAGGGATAATTCCCAGAATTCAAATAAATTATCAACTTTCCCAATTCTTAAAAGGAAAGGAATAATCGAAACATCTTTTCAAAATGAAACAGTTTTAATTTTGAATTTGATTTTACAAAATAATTTTTGGAAAGCAAAGGAAACATTTGTTCGATTTATTTTGACAACAAATAGGAGTTTAAATGTTAAGAAACTTTGTAAAATTAGTAGATCTTCGAAATCTTCTTCTATTACGAAATGTTTTGAAAGCAAAGCGATCGAATATTAAAAAAAAATGGAAATTGATTTTTCAAAATTTTTTTACAATTTTTTTGGATTTATCAATATTATCAATTATTCCTTATTTCTTGTTTTTTTTTTTTTTATGAAATTAGCCAAGAGAAGAAGTTGGTTTTCGAGGGACAACTCGATATGCATCTATTAATTCACACGATGGGAAAGAATTAAGTAGAAGAGATGATCTTTGGTCATTATTTTATTTATTTGTTGAATTTATAAAAGGGTCATTGCCCTGGGAACGATTAAAAGACAAGGAGGAAATATCTATAATTAAAAAAAAGTATACAAATATCGGAATGTGCAATGGCTTACCAGAAGAATTTGCTTTGTTTTATAAACACATCGAAAGTTTGGAATATGAAGATAAACCTGATTATAATTATTTAAGACAATTATTACAGAACATAAATAAAAGATATGGCTATGATGAAAACACAAAATACGATTGGGAAATATCTCAAGAGGATTTAGAAATTCTGAGAAAGTCTCCAAGTATTACAAAATCGTATATATTTCTATTTCTTTTCTTTTCTTTTTTTTTTTTTTTCATTTTCTTTTTCGTTGTATATTAATTATAATATTTCGATTAATTTCTGAGAATACCTTTTAAATTGCATATCTATCCATTTCAGGTATTTAGTTATTTTGATTTATTGTCCATACTGATAAATTCAAAAAAATTGTAAAAAAATTTTGAAAAATCAATTTCCATTTTTTTTTAATATTCGATAGCTTTGCTTTCAAAACATTTTGTTATAGAAGAAGATTTCGAAGATCAACTAATTTTTCAAAGTTTATTTGTATTTAAACCAAAAACGTTCTTTCTTCTTCCTTCTTAAAAGCTGACTAAAAAATTTTAAAAAATGAATTTTTACACATTAAAATTATTTTACATTTTTTTGAATCAATTAGTTTCTTTGAAAACTAAAAAATAGAGGATCGTTAATTCATTTTTTTTTCAAAAAAAAACATATTTATTTTTTTAATAAATTAAATAGACCAACACAAAATTTGTCTTGTGTTTTAATAATTACTTGATTCATTTCAGATGAAATACAAGAACAGAGTAAGATAAAGAATCTGTCCAATTCTCTCAATAATTGGAACCACTCTCTAAATTGAGATGAATTTTGTACCGATTCTTATTCAGGTTCAATTTTTTTTTTTTTTTTAAAGAAAAAATCTATTTCTATTAGCAGGATTGTGTCTCTGAAAATTAGTGTTTTTTTTTTTTGTTAAACTTCAGATTAAATTTCAGGTACATGTGATTTGATTTATGATTTCAATCAGGTGGTTTTTATAACCTTTTTAATAATAAAAAACATTCTTAAACAAATCTTAAAAAATGTTTTGAATCCTTTCTCAACTTTGTTTCAGTCAAAGTGTCCCAACATTTTTTTCAAATATCAATTATTTTTTACAATTAACCTTTAAAGAACAAATAAATAATAAGTAGAATAATAAACATCAAAAAATAGTTGATATTCTGTATAAAGTAAAACTAATTAATCAATAAATTTTCTTAAAAATTGAAAAACTCAAATTATTAGGGTTCTATTGAGAAAAACAACAATGTTTGTTTTGAACTTCTACTAGTATTTGAATAATAAATAAGAAACAATTTTCACTTCATTTTCCATACTTTTCTTTTAGAAATCAAGTCCCCAAACGAAGTGTGTTGGGATTTGTGATCCCTATTGAGAAAAACAACAATGCTCATTTTGATCCCCGATTGAAGATCTATATAAAATTCCAATAGGAACCAATATGATTTTTTTAAAATAATTTTTACATCTTTCATAACATTAGAATAGCACGTTTTTTACCAACTGACTATTGATCTTGCAATAAAAAAAAAATTTTCAAATGAATTAGATTTGTCAAAAAAAAAATCAAAGAAAAAAAGTAAAATGAGAAAAAATGATTTCAATTTTGAAAATTTCCAAAATCAATTTTTCTTCTAATATCCATTCAAATCCTTTAAACACATGCAATTCACTCATAATAACTGTGTCACTTTTGACTTGAAAATGGTTTATGTTGTCCATTTCTTTCATTCAAAGTGAGAGTTCCTTCGTTTTGTCTACAAAAAAAGTGTATAATTTTTTTTTCATTTTTTGTTTATTTTTTAAGGGAGGAGTTTTTAATATCTCTTATTTACCTTTAATCCCTTAATTTTTATTTAGGAATTTTTTTAAAGATTTCATATTTTTTTTTAATTATCCACTAGGGCTATTTTTCATTATCTACTAGGACTAAGAAAATGTTAAATAATTTTTATTTTTCGGAGAATCCACTGTTGAACTCATTTTGAAATTCCAGTAATAAACGATTATTGATTCAATTAGTATTAATATTTCCCCGTAATTTTATATTATCAATTTACAAATTGTACAACTTAAAAATAGAATATCATATTAAAGATGAAAAAAAAAAAAAAAAAAGCACCACTTGTTTGGAAATACCTTATATTATTAACTATTATATTTGTATTTTATTAACATTTTTTTAAACAATAAAATGCAGTTACAAGTATTTCATTCTTCTGAGAAATTTTATCTAGATTAAAGAAGTTTGAAAAAAAAATGTTTAAGAATCAAAATGAAAAAAATAACTATCAATTTTCACACTTTAGAAATATCACCTAAAATTGAGATCGACCACTTTTATATCTTTTCTTAAAGTAACACAGTACACAAAAAAAAATTGAATTACTATCAAGAATCAATCAAATGGTAGTTAATGATTTTGGATGTTTAAATACTTTTTTGAAGATCGAGCTTAAAAGAGAAATTTTAAACTAAATTTGCCCCACTTTTTTGGAAATATCTTACATATATACATTGAATATAAACGACAAATTTAAATCCTGATTGAGATCTCATATCAATTACAATCTTTATATTTTATTAATATTTTTTTATATTTTAAAAAATTAATAAACCAAATAAAAATCCAAATCCTTTATATTTTATATAGTTTTGATTCTCAAATGGCCTTTTCTGGTACAACAAACGATCAAAGTAGATCACAGGGCCGGAAATTAATAGGTGCATTTTCAAAAGAATATATTGGGGAAATAGAAAAAATGAATAATATTGTTTTTCCAAAATCTCCAAAATCTAAAATTCTAAAAACAAAATCCCAGAATAGCCAAAAAAGGGAAAAAAAAAATAATAATCAAAAGAAATCGCTTCTTGAGGATATTGAAAATAATGAAAATGGTTCATTTGTTGATGAAATGAATAATGAAAGAGAAATTAATGAATTTGAAAGAATGATGAAAATGATAAATGAAGAGGAAAAAAATGACACATCTTCAACTATGAATGATGATATTGGTAAATGCTGTTGTGTTATTTTTTAATTATTTTTTTTTTTTTTTATTTTTGTTTTTATTTTTAATTAATTTATTATCTTTTCAAATTATTTTTGCTATTATTTTTTTGTTTTTGTTATATATATATATACATACATAATGATTATATTTTGAGAATAATTAGAATTATATAGATCAAAATTTTTGTTATTCCTTTTTTAAAAAATTTAAATTTAAAAAAAAATTAATTATAATTTTTTATTACCATTTACTTTAATTTTATTTTTTTATTTCTTTTGCCATATTCTTATTTTTTTTTTTTAAAAAATAAATTGTGATTGAGTTGAATAATCGAAAAAAAAAGATGAAGATCAGTTTTTTTTTCATCCAATTTCAAAATGTTGAAGTTTTTCAATTTCTTGAAATTATTATCTCTGATCTCTTAATGATAAAAGACGATTATAATAATTTTTCTTTCCACATAAAAACATAATTTAAAGAAATCAATTAAAAGCAAGTATTCTCTATATCTCTTCGAAGCCCAAATATCCTAATTGCCTTTGAAATAAAAATTTTAATTAAAATTGTTATCAAAGGATTATAAGATATAGAATTTATAAACAATAATCTTAGAAAATTTTATAATTAAAAATTTTATAGTTATTACAATACAAAAATAGCTTGAAAAAAAATTGTTTCTCGGTGTATAAAATTTTTCTTGATTTCACAAGTATGAATAAATAAAATTGAAAAAAAAAATGAAAGTTATACAAAATTTCTACTTTCATTAACCTTTCATCTTGAATAATAAAGTTTATTCACAATATAATCAAAATTTAGGAACTTTAAATTCATGAGGATATTGTATTTATTGTTATTAGTATAACCATCTATTTTAAAAGTATCTAGTATATCAAGAAAACAAGTGTTTTTTGCGGTAAAAAAAATCCAAACAAACTCTAGGATGAATTTTTGTTTAATTCAACGTGGGGATATTTGCTTTGAAAGATATAACAAATAGTTTTGAAAATTTTGTACTAATCTAATAAAACTGAAAAAGAGAAAAAAAATTTTTAGGGTAATTATTGCAGTATCATGTTTTTTTTTTTTACTTTTGGAAATAAACCGAAAAATTTTTAAATTTTATGTTGATTACAAATTTGAAAAAACCTAACGTAAGTGTCATTAGGTTTTCCAGGATTCAAAAGAATAGAGTAAAATCATATAACCCATATTAAAACAAATTCAAATTTTTTTCCATGATAAAATGAAGAAATATTTTTTAAAAAAATGTAAAACTGTAATTATTTGGTCAAAAATTTTTAAAATTATTATTTATAAACAATTTCAGAAAAGTAATAAAAAAAAAAAGAAATTTTTTTTTAACAAAAAACGATATACTATTCTCAAGTAAATAGTTGTTTTGAAATAAAAACCAGTGAGAACAGACGGTATAGAAAAAAAAAAAAAAATAGTTTTTTTTAGGTAAAATCGGGTTTGATAGGAAAAAAAAAAATATTAAAGTAATTTAAATTTCTTGTTTTTTATAAGATGTCGAAATTTATACAAATAAAACATTTACTGAATATATCTTTGAAATTCGATATGTTGAAAAAAAAAAAAACAATAGATTTTTTTAATTGATAAAACTTTTTTTTCATCAAGAAAAATGATTATTTAGAGTAAAAAAAATAGAAGGATTCCAATAAGGAGCTTGGGTCAAGATACAAAACTAAAAAAAATATTAAAAACAGAAATTTTTTTGTTCAACTTTTTGATTTTAAAATGTTTAATTTGAAATAAAATTTTTTTTTTACTATTTTGACTTAATAAATGTATAATATAAATTCTAAATTAAGATTATTTTTTTCTCCATTTGGTCTTTTGATTAAATGACTCAATTTAACTTTATAGATTTGAAAGATTATTAAATGAGATTTCAATCAGAAATACTTAATTATATTAAAGTGTGTAATTATTCCAAAAAACTTGATTATCTGATCTAATTAGGAGATAGATAAAATAGTGAAATTTTCACCTTTTTTTTGTGTCTACATAGTCTATTTGTTTTTTCAAAATTAAAATATTTTTTCTCCGTGATTATAATTTTGAACTATTTGAAATAACAAACATAGATTCAAATTAGTTCAATATTTAAATAAATACTAAATTAAAATATTTTTTATGGGTTTTAAACTTCTAATCTCTCTGCAAAACTGGGAAGTCACCAATTTCCATTATTTTCTCACACTTTTAATCAAATTTGCTCTTGTCAGTGTCCGGGTTACTAATCCCTGAAACTAAATAATTTATAGATTTTTGATTAATAGTTATCCGATTATAATGAAAATATCCACACTATAGTGGTGTAAATAAGCCATGTTGACGAACCCCAAACCATTACGAAATTTTAAACCATTACTAAAATCCAAACTGTGACTAAAATCTAACATGTGTTAGATTTTAGAAAAATTTTGTCATTTTTTATTATTTCAGCGTTTCTATTTTTTTTATTTAACAAAAAAATCCCAACGATCAGAACAAAAAAACTTCTCTCACAAACAAAACGTAACACAGACAAAAAGAAAAAACCAATCCCTTCTCCCAAACCCTAACCTTTTGAAAACTTGATCACAAACTCTGGGTGCCTAGACAAAACAAAATGAAGACTGGGTTAAAGCACCTCAGCTTTTCAGTTTGAAAAGGATCCTTCAATTACCAATTTCCCTAACACCGAACAATTAAACTCTGAGGCTGATGACAAAAGGGATCAGAGTACATATTGTGAAACAGCAAAGAAAAGAGGGCACCACCAAGAAGAAAACAAAAAAAAATAGGAAAATGAAATTGAAAAGCAAATAATAAAGAAAGAAGAAAGAAAGAAAAAGAAAAGAAATTCAAAAAGAAAAGATCAAATGTTTATTATTAAAGCTGTCAAAATGGGTTAAGAATTTTTATTAAGTAGACTTGAAGAGTAGCGATAAAGAGTGACTTTTCATTGACATTAGTCATTCTCAAGATCGTTCTCATTTTGTATAAATTGTCGAAGAGTATTCTGGGTTCTGTGGCTAATTTTTCTCAATCGGTTGTATTTGGGTGTTTGTCTTTGGTATGTTGGCTTTGTGGATCTTTCAAGATACGGTGAATCTTGACTGTCACCTGAAAAAAATGCCCTCTTCTTTCCCTACCATGAACTTTGCCTCTGTAATTATTTCTTCGATGACCACGCCGCTTGCTATTCTTTCTACCTCTGCTATTCCTGCTATTGCCACTATCCCTGCTATTCCTTCTATCACTGCCTCTATCATTGCCTCTATCCCTACTATTTCTTCTATCATTGGTTCTTTCTCTATTCCTACTACTTTCATTGCTTCTTACCTCTATTATTGCCGCTACTTTCATTGCTTCTTTCTCTTTCATTGCTTCTACCTCTATCACTTTCCCTACTTTTTCTGCCTCTTTCTCTTTCATTGGTTCTTTCTCTATCGCTGGTTCTGTCTCTATCCCTGCTGTTACTTTCATTGCTTCTTTCTCTTTCATTGGTCCTGCTTCTATCATTGCCGTTTCTTCTGCCACTTCCGCTACTTTCACCTCTATTGCTTCTGCCCTTGCTATTGCTGTTGCCCCTACCCCTGCTTCTGCCCCTACCCCTGCCCCTGCCCCTCCCGTTGCTTCTACCTCTTCCCCTGCTTGTACTTAAATTTGAATTTTCTTTATTTGTGTCTTTTGTAAATCTTTGTTCCTGGACTAAAACTAGATCATTAAAGTCCGGATTTATTGGCTGAAAATATTCAGTCGTAATATTGGGTCTTTGGTTTAGATCATTTGATTGGTGGTGTTCTATTATCCTATTTGATGTTGATAATCTATTCGACGGATAAAAAATTCTTTGAACTGGGGTCAGGTTAATTGTGTTTATATGGTACAATTTGTTTTTTGTCACAGAATACCGACCCTTTTGATCAGTTAAATTTGAATTATTTCGAGAAATTTTCGTCTGGCTATCTTCCATATCGATCAATTCTCTTGGTCTATTCTTCCTTTTTTGTGAATTTTCAATTCTATTTGATCGATCTGTGTTTTGATTTGGTGTTTGTAATTCTCCATTGTTCTTTATTGAACCTGATTTCTTTGACCCATTTGAAATTCTTCGGTTGATTTCATTTATTCTATTGATGTGTTTTTGTGTTCTATTTGGTGTAAAAAAATTTGTTATATTACAGTCAGTTTCACTTTTAAGGCACAAACTTTCAACGAAATTTAAGGCACAAAAAAAATCTCAAATTAAGGCACAAAATTCAGATTCTAGTAAAATACATTGTAAAAAAAAAAATTCCAAATTTTGTGCCATAATTTGAGATTTTTTTGTGCCTTAAATTTCGTTGAAAGTTTGTGCCTTAAAAGTGAAACTGACTGTAGAGTTAATGTAGTTTTTTGAAGGTGTAATTGATGTTCTTCCTGGTGAGAGTGGAGTAATTAATTCTTCTTCGTGAGAGTTAGTTATTCTGGTTTGAATTGTGGGTTCGATTGGTGATTCAGTTCCATATAACTGATGTCTCTCAGAATTTGAATTAACACTACACTTCATCAGCTTTGGTTGAAGAGTAACTTGTTTATTTCTGTTGAATGAGAATTAAGGAACTCTTGGTTTTCGTTTAATAAAGATTCATTAGTCTCTTTTTGATTGTGATTTTTTCTTATGTCCTCTTCATTTTTCCGATTATTTTCATCATTTATCAGTCTTTTATTAAATTGTTCAATTGAAGAGGACCTTGTAATATGTATAATATTATTCTCATCACCAAAATTAAATTGTTTATGAGAAAAAGTATTATCAATTTTTAAAAATAATTGTTTAAAAAGATGAGAAGGGGGTTTATGTTTTTTAGAAGATTTTTTTTTGCTTCCTTCTTTCTTTTTTCTTGATTTATCATGTGTTCTATAAATTTTGATGAAGTTATGACTTACCCTGACATTTTTAGTCTACTCCCATAGTTAAAATTAGAAAAGGAAAATTCTTTAACTTCAGCAGGAAATATAGGAACATCATTACAGTCAGTTTCACTTTTAAGGCACAAACTTTCAACCGAATTTAAGGCACAAAAAAAATCTCAAATTAAAGCACAAAATTCAAATTCTAGTAAAATAATTTGTAAAAATATACATTCCAAATTTTGTGCCTTAATTTGAGATTTTTTGGTACCTTAAATTTCGTTGAAAGTTTGTGCCTTAAAAGTGAAACTGACTGTATTTATTTTTAATATTTTCAATGGGTATATACCAGCATCTTCAAATGCATCAACACAGCGCATTGTTGAAGTTGCATAGTTAAAACAATGGTCAACAAGAAGAAAAAATTTTTTTCTTTTTTTCTTTCGTTGTTGCCTTCTGAGTTCATCTTTGAAATATTTAAAAATACCAACATCGAGAGGTTGAAGAAGATGACTTGAGTGTGACGGTATAACAACACAATCGATGTAGTGTTTCTGTAAAAGATGAATGGCCGCTAAATTAGCTCTTGAGTTATGTCCATCAAGAACCAAAAGCGCCCATTCATCTTTTGGCAATTTGTTGAATTCTCGGATTGCTTCAACCCCCGGGATAAATACGCACCTAACCCATTCATAAAACAATACTTTAGTTATGAAGCCTCTTGGGCTAATCGCGTAAGCATAGTTACTTAAGTTGGTTTTTTCAAAAACCTTCTTATTAAGAGATTTTTGGGGTAGCAAATATAGAGTCTTTAAACAATTCCCCCAAGCAGATATCGTACAAACAGCACTCATATGTCGTTTCGTGGGTAGTTTGGCCCTGTAAGACTTTTTTTTAATTTCTGGGGAAATTACTGAATAAGTCTCTGATTTGGAAAGCTGTAAGGAAGTTTCGTCCATATTAAATATTAATTTTGATATATATTCTTTTTCTTCAAAAAGCCCTTTCAGTGTTATAAAAAAATCTTCGACAATTTCTTCATTTACAATGATTCTTTTATATTCAATAGGAGTACTTTTACTTATTTTCAATTTATTTCGCCTTGCAAATTTTCTTACCCAGTTCTTTGATACTATCAATGGTCGTCTCATTTTTGGATCAATATGAAACCAGGACATAATTATCTCATTGGCTATATCAATTGTTTCATCAAGCGTCGGTGCCCAGCCTATCAATAAGAGGATTTTTAACCTCTGAACAACATAGTCCTCTTCAGAAGCGTTTAAAAGGTATGGGCGACCAGTATGTCCAATTATTCGTCCTAGCGCAATTGATTTTTTCGCACGTGGTATTTTTCCCCTTGATATCCCAAAGAACTCACGCAAAAAAGACACATTCAAGGGTTTGATTCGATTTCATTCACATACGCATACAGTCAGTTTCACTTTTAAGACACAAACTTTCAACGAAATTTAAGGCACAAAAAAAATCTCAAATTATGGCACAAAATTTGGAATTTTTTTTTTTACAATTTATTTTTACTAGAATCTGAATTTTGTGCTTTAATTTGAGATTTTTTTTGTGCCTTAAATTTCGTTGAAAGTTTGTGTCTTAAAAGTGAAGCTGACTGTAAAGCAGAACCCAACATTTCAATTGGATTCTGGATATTCATTAAGGCTGGGTATTTACGAAACAATTCCACAAGTTCATTCAGATGATTAACTTGCCTTTTAAGAAGTGTCTTATCTCTGAAGTAAACTAGTACCCGCCTTTCAAGCATTTCTTCAATTTGTTCTTCACTGAACTCAGGCACATGGCTGGATCGTTCTTGTGTTTTTTCATTGGCATTTTGATTTCCAATTTGTTCTTCACTAAACTCAGTCACATGACTGGATCGTTCTTGTGGGTTTTCAGTAACCTTACTATTTACAATTTGTTCTTCACTAAAATCAAGCGCATGACTGGATCGTTCTTGTGGGTTTTCAGTAACCTTACTATTTCCAATTTCAACCAATTCTCCCACTTCCTTATCGTCCAAACCATTTTCAAGATTCGAAGATCTTTCTCTCTCCACAGTATCCCCGGGTTGGGTTTTCTCTGAGACAATTTCTTCTTCGCTATCACTCTCTGAATATTTATCCGATTCGGGTGTTGGATCGCTGTAAGAAGAAGAATCTTCTTTCTTACTAATCTTGTCATTTTGAATCTCAAATTCAATATCAATATCACTTTCTTCGGTCATAAAGGCTGTTGCTTTTCTTTGTTTTTTCTTTCTTTTTTTTTTAAATAAAAAAACCTTATTTTTGTTTTGTTAATTTTTTTTATTTGTTTTTTCTTGTTTTTTTCAAAATAAAAAGAAAAGAAAATTTTTTTGAAAAGAAAAAGGAAAAAAAAAAGAAAAAAGAAAGAAAAAGGAAAAATTTACACAAAAAAAAATAGATAAAAAATGTTTCTTTCTAATTATAAATCTTTTTTATACTTTTCTATTTTTTATCATTTTTCAAAAAATGAAATTGAGTTTTAATACGACCATCATAAAGTATTAGTTAATTTTTCTTCAAATTTAACAAAATTATTACTGTAGGGAAAGAAAATCAAAAATAGGAAGAAAAATTGTTTTACTCGATGTAAAGCGTTTATGGATTTGAAATTTCTTAAAAACAAAATAACTACCACAAAACAGACACCAAATGAGTTTCTTTTATCTTATTTCAGTCCACAAAAAAAAACACTGTTTGGATCTTCATAATGGATTAAATTTTTGTAATGTATTGGATTTTAGTAATGGTTTAAAAATAAAAACATGGATTAGTTACGCCACTGTAAGTATATATTTCAGATACACAAAACAGCAAATTGACTTAAAACAAACTTGAAATTGAGTTATTTCTTTCAAAGACTAATTTAAATCTTTTGTATTACTTATATATTAACCCAAAATCAATATAAGATAATTTTATAAACAAGTACAATTATTAATTAAAATTTGAAATCCAATTACAGTCAAACAATAATCATATCTAAAATCTACACACTCTGAATTGGAATCAAAATCGTACCAAAAAATAATAAGAATGAATCATTTTTTTTCAATTTGGTTAACGTGCTTCATTTAATATCATGGAACACAAGTTTAATCTTTTTCCTGATCTACCAGAAAAAACTGCTGTTTGGGAAGATCGAGTGTTTGAAGACAATATCAGCAATGATCCTTATAAATTAAAAAATTGGATTTTATATTTACAACACAAAAATGATTCAGCATTCGATATTCGATCATACCTCTTTATGAGGGCACTCAATTATTTACCAAGATCATATAAGTTATGGAATTTATTTCTTATTGAGACACGTGCTGAAACCTCTGGAAGAAGAATCGATGATGAATTTTATAGCAAAGCAAATGGTTTGCACGAAAAAGCATTAGTGCACATGAATAAGGTAATTGGTTTTTTTTGTTGTTGTATTTTTTTTTTGTTTTTACTTTACTTTTATGGGAAACACAAGAACAAGTCACAAAAACAAAAACAAAAAACAACCCACAAAGAAAAAACTAAAAAAAATTTAAATTTCATACCTTAAAACTTTTTCTTTTTCACCAATACCTTAATTTTACATCAAAGATGCCTCGAATTTGGGAAGACTACCTGCAATTTTTAATCAAACAAAGATTTATAACAAAAACAAGAAGGACATTTGATAATGCACTTGTTTCACTTCCAATCACACAACATTTCCGTATTTGGCCATTGTATCTTAATTTTGCAAAGAGTTGTGATGTTTCAAATACTACAAAACATGTATTTAGAAGATATTTAATGGTAACCATCTTTCTTTTTGTTTTTTTTTTTGTTCCAATTTATTATTTTGTTTGAAAACTCTTTGTTTACTCACTGAAAAATAAAGCAATTTCCTCACTAAATTGAACAGTGAACACAAGACTGATATTTGTGAAGAAGAAATACAGAACCTGATGTTTAAGTTGTTGATTTTAATCTTCTTGAAACAGTTATTAAAATTACTTGATCTTTTAAAAATTTAGTAAATTAAGGGGCTAGTGACCATAAAAAAAAAATCTTGTAATAAATTCGTCCAAATTCAAAAATTTTTTTGCCGCACCTTGAAATTGAAAAATATAGCAAAAATATGATTTCTATAATACCAAACTTTCTTTTAAAGGTGCAATTTCCGAAAAGAATTATTGTTTTTAAAAAGTTTGATCCATTTTTCTCATTTTTGAAAATTTTCAAAATTCAGCATATATTTCCGAATTATTTCAAAAAAAAAATTTCAAGAAAAAAGAAACTCTTAGTGTCTTTGTAGGAAGTGTGCAAAAATACACTTTAAAAATGAAACCATTAAGTTCTATAATAACTAAGTTTAAAAAAATTATTTTATTTCATAAAAAATTACAATAATTATTTTAAACTTGAAAAAAATCTAATTTCTTTATTCAGAGAAAAGTTCTATTAATTTTTTCTTTTTTTTTTGAACCAAAACATCTGAGAAGAACAATCAAACCATTAAAATGAAAATTCTCCCCAAAAGACTTTTTTTAAAAGCTGTAAAATTTCAACTTATAATATCAAGAAATACATTTTAATTTGATTATTTCTAAATAATAATTAATCACACAATCTTAATTATTTCAGTGAATTATTAACAACAAAAAGAATAAACATTTAAATAGATTTTACTATTTTTTCTCAAATTTTGTAAATATTTTCAAACAATAAAACCAATTCAAATAATAATTATAAATAATAAAAAAATTTATAAATATTATTATTATTGAAGAAGTGTAAATAACACTCTAACTATCCTTTTACTTTAATTTCAAAATTAATAAATATTATCAAATAACTTATTTAAATAATAATAATTCGTTATTTATACTCTGAATATTTGAAAAAAAAATTATTGCCTAATCTTTTAAATTTCAAGAAATTTAATAAATTAGAGGTTTTGATGATAACATATATTATCATGATACTAACAATTAATTTACGATAATATTGAAAAAATCGCGATAGGTCCAACTTTATCACAAAAAATCAAAAAATCGAGATAAAATAAATTATCGAAAAAAAGAATAATTATTTTTTTGAAATCACTTTAAAAAAAATCTCTTAACTTTTAAAACCTTGAGACTTTTACAACGCTTATCCACCTTTAAAAATGTTAGAAAGGGTTTATAAGGGTTGTTAATTGTTTTCAAGTGTTTGAAAAGTTTTGAAAGACATACAGTTTTAAAAATGGAAGGAGACTGAGTTTGCTTTGTAGTGGAAATTGAATAATTTTATTCATTTCATTTTTTTTTTACAAAATAAAAAATCTCAAACAAATTTTATGATCAAACTAATAATAACCCATTTCAACAATATACTTGAATATAAAATAGATGTGTTTTTTAAAATGGAATTATTACCTTCACGAGTTAAATAACCAAAAAGGATAAAGAGTAATTTTCCTTCTTATTGGTGATCGATCAACAAAAAACCTCTAAGCTCTAATTGTGTTTTCTGTGCAATACAAAGATATTAAAAGAAGATATGATAAGATGAAGAAAAATAAGAAGAAAAAAAGCGTACAAAAAATCTTAATAATTTGTGATAATTTGGCTGGGTTGTGAAAGCTTTTGGAGAGTTATCCAACTCCTTTTAGCTTGCTGAGAAAAAATGAAAATATTGTAACCCAAGAACACATTCTTTAAAGAACAAGTAAAGGGTTGGTTATTTTAGAAGCTCATTTATTCAATACAATTCACAACACCACGATTGACTGAGAAAATATTTATTTATCTTTAGTTCTTATTGTTGTTGATCTAAAAGGATCGGATAGAGTTTTCAACCAAAATCAAAAGAAAATACATTAAAACTCTTTGAATTGATCCTTGATTGAATCAAGTATCTTTTTTGTTATTTTTTCAAAGAATTACTTTTTTTCACATAATCTGTTTTTTGATCAAAAAAAATATTTTCTTTGTACAAATATTTCCCAATTAGCCCAAAAACCCATCAACTATTATATCGCTATTACTTTTTAATAGCAATATTTTGGCATTTATTACTATTGTTAAATAAAAATTGCGATTTTAATAATTATCTCGATTTTATAGAATATCGCGCTTTTTGTAAAATATGGTGACTTGATAGAAATTATCGCGATTTTTGTAACTTTATTGTGACTTAAGCAGAGATATCATCAAAACCTCTATTATTGAAAATAAAATCAAATTATTTTGGAAATAACAACACTTAAAAAATGATCTATTGATTATTGAAGAAGTGTAAATTACATTCTAAAATTCAATCCGAAATTTTTAACACATCAAAGTTCAATTTTTGAAAACAAAAATGTTATTTAATCAATTCTCAAAGAAATACCAAATTAAAACCATTCACTAATTGAAATGTTAACAATTGATTATAAATTGATATCCCACAAAACAAAAAATAAATAATTATTAATACTAATAAATTACCGGTGTGGTAAAAATTTTGGAGAGAGCAAAACAAAAAAAATTCATTGCTAAAATTCTATTAGGAAGATTGATCAATCAAATGGTTAGATACTACCAACTAATTTTATTTGAGTTCTTCTATTTGGAACAACTTTCAACTTTAACCATAATATCAATTGTTCAAAAAAATATTTGGATCTAACGAAACGGGTTGTAATTCAAAAAATATAAAGAAAACAAAAAACTAAAAGATGAAAAAATGATTTTCATATTTTACAAAAATGAAAATTATCTCCAATTTGAATGAAGTTGTATGATTGTAATTGTTTGAAACGTTTTAACTCTATGTAAAATTTAGAATTTTAGTTTATATGTTCTTTTACTTAATTTTCCAAAAAGAAAAAACAAAGTATAAAATCATAGATCTCACGATTATTCATGGGAAAAAACATATTCAAATTTTTTTTATGTTTAAAAAGCAAAAAGTAAAAAAAAAAAACAGAAAAAAGGAAAATATAAAGAAATTCAAAAAAGAATTTTAAAAAGAGTTTATAAGAAGCAATTGGTAAAAAATCAAAAAATATTTAATGTTTTACATATTCTAAAAAAGATAATGAAATAAAATGCAATATTGAAATTTAAAAAAAATACTTTGATAAAGATTTTTTTTCATTCTTTCCAAGTCCACCCTGAATTTTTAAATGAATCAAATTTTGTTAATATAGATTGTTAAAAAAGTTGAATATGAGAATCAAAAAGCCCATTTTTAAAAAATTTAACATAAATGAACTTATCTTTAAAAATTTTATGCAATTATCATAAAATAAATTTTCAGAACACAAAATTACTCTAAACATCGAAAATTCATTGAGAAACGACATAAAATTTACTCTTAAAAAAATGAATTATTTTTCGATCATATAAGAAGATTATTTTTCATATGAACTCATTTCTGAAATTTTTTAAAAATGGGCTTTTTGATTCTTATATTCAACTTTTTTAACAATCTATATCAACATCAAAATTTGATTCATTTAAAAATTCAGGGTAGCCTTGGGAAGTCTGTAACTTTTAGTAATCTCATTCACTAAA
This sequence comes from Anaeramoeba flamelloides, assembly GCA_027625915.1. Taxonomy (NCBI): domain Eukaryota; family Anaeramoebidae; genus Anaeramoeba; species Anaeramoeba flamelloides. The sequence goes on along the minus strand of JANTQA010000017.1, from coordinate 214,222 downwards.
AATAACAAAAATTATTTTTCTTTATTTTTAAATATTTAATTTCAAGTAAAAATACTGATAAATTCAAAAAAATAAAAAAAAAATAATATTAGTTAACTTCAATATACATTTTGAAAATCTTGTATATATATATATATATATATATATTATTATTATTTAACGGAGGAGTTATTAACCCCTCTTGTTTGTCGTTAGGTTTTTCAGAATTTAAAAGAATTGAGTAAAAACCTTGATTTTTCTCTATTCTTCTGAATTATGAAAAATCTATGAACTCTACGGCACTTGACTACACGACTGTTTATTTATAGTGTTATTGGTTTGTATAATTTCTAGATATTTTTGGAAGTGTCGTCAAGTGCCTTAGAGTGCCTAGGTTGTTTTTAATCTCAGAAATTAAAACAAAATTTAATAAATTTTCTTTTTATTTTTCAAATTAAAAAAAAAGGATTACGGCGATTTTCCAAAATTTAAAAGAACTGAGGAAAATCAAATATTTTATAGATAAAACAGAAACTCCCAAGAAAGCCGTCATTATCTTTTCCAGAATTAAAAAGAATAGAGAAAAATCAAGGTTTTCACTCAATTTTTTTAAAAGTAAAAAAAAAAATTAACGACATTTCCAACTCATACTATTTTCTAAACTTTTACTTCGGAATTTTTCTCGTTCAATTTCTAGTTGTTTTAAATTTTAAGGAATACCAATTAATATTTTCAAATTCTTTTTTTCTAAACGGGAGATAATTAATTAATTCATCAAAACCGAGGATTTTTAATTTTTGAATTAATTTAAATCTTCTTTGATATATCGTTATTTTGACAGGATCAATTTTTGGATTCAGTTTTATAAATAAACCTGGGGGAACGTGGGTTGATTAATATAAATTTTGTAATTTGTTTTTAATTAATCCAAGTATAAATATCTTTAAAATCTGTTTTTGCCAAATTAAATATTTCTAATCCATATAATAGTTGGTTATCTATTACAACTTTAAAAAACTGAATTTTTAATCCATTAGAAAAATTTTTTTTGTTCTAAAATATTGATTAATTTTTTAAAATTGGTCTTAACTTTATCTAGGTTAAATTTTAAATGAGTTTTTTTATCTAGCCAAATACCAAGATATAAAATTTCCTTTGGAATTAAAGTTTTTTTAGTTTTATCATTTTTATTAAGATTCATTCCGGAAATCTCTTATTATTTTATATATTTTTTGGAATTGAAAATTGATTTATATTAATTGATCCTTTCATAAGTAAAATTAGATCATCTGCAAACATTTGGACATGTAATGCCAACGATTTGATTTTTTCTAAGAGAAGACAAAATGAGTAATAAATCCAAATAATAATAAAGGAGATAATGTATCTCCTTGATAAACACCAATTCCTTCTTTTGAATAATATGCAAGTAGATATATTCAAGATAATTTCATTTTTTATAAATTTTTTAATTGAATAATAAATAAGTGAATGTTGAATTGAGTCAAAAGATTTTTGTATATCTATTGTAACGATACAATTTTTTTTTTTTTTTATATTTATTTTTTAATTTTTGATATTCATTCAATAAGTTTAAAACTGCAATTCTGGTATCCAATTTTTTTTCTTAAATCCAAATTGATTTTTTGAAACTAAGTCCCAAGAATCCTGGATTCTTGCATATAGCAATTTAAGAAAAAAGCTTGGGGGAGTTTGATTAATTGAAATTGGTTGATAATTCAGCTGTATCCCTTCATCTCCAGATTTATGAATTAATAATAAATTTCTTTTTTTAATAAATTTAATATTTTTCTGAGAAATATCATTAATCCAATTTAAAAAATATTTTTTGGATTGTTTTTAAAAAGTTTTCATAATTAATATAAAATTTACTACTTTAATTTGATAAAATTAAAACAATATAAATCAATAAAAAATCAAAATCTTGTATATATTTACTTTCAAAGCAATTCTTTACAAAAAATAATTTCAAATTCAACCAATTTTACCAAGTTTCTTTTCATTTAAACAAATAAAATGCTTTATTCAAAGCATAGGCAAAAAAATTCCAAAATTAGAAAAATGAATCAAAAATTACAAAACATTTATTTGAATTTAACAGTACTTCATATCTATATCTATCTATATATATATATATATTAGAATTCAGAAAAGAATTAATTTTTTAAATCACACAATAATAACTTATTATCTATTGTTTTGTAAAAAAAAAATAATTTGTTAAAAAATAAAGAAAAATTTTTTATCCAGAATGATTATTTTTGGGAATTTGTTTAAAAATATTTATTGTTTACATTCTTTTATTGATTTTTTTTCTTGTAAAAAATTTGTCACAAAGTAAGGAATTATGATCACTTTTATAAAAGTATTAATTATCAATATTAAAAACTTATTAAATACTCGATTAATTTATTTTATTCATTTAACTAGTAATATTGTATCTCTTTTAGATCTTGATTAATAATTTTTTACTATAATATTTTTTTTTTTTTATTAATGAACTTTATTATTTATAATTACAAATATTATATTAAATAATAGATTTTTCCTGAAAGGGTCGATGAATTGATTGATTATTTAATAGATTCCAAATTTTGGAACGAAGCAGCGATTGAGCTTACAAAAATAATTAATAAAGGGATCATTCCAAAAAAAAGTAAAAAAACATTAAAGGATTATTGGTTGCTATTATGTCGAATTTGTTCGAAATATCCCGAAAAAATTATGGGATTTGATGTTGAATCTGTTATCCGATCTGGGTTTGAAATATTTTCAACAGAAGAAGATGACATTAGCTCACTTTGGATCTCTTTAGCTGATTATCATGTGAAACTTGGTCATTTTGAAAAAGCAAGAGACATTTATGAAGAAGGGTTTAAAAATGTAAAATCTGTTAAAGCCTTTTCAGAAATTTTTGATGCCTATACCAAATTTGAAGAAACAATGATTTCAATTCAATTATCAATGCAAGAAGAAGAAGAAGAAGATGGCGAGGGTGATCAAGATGATGAAAAAAATAGTAATGAAGATACTAATAATTTTTCAATAAAATCGATCAAAAAGAATAATTTTAATAAAAAAAAAGATCTTGAACTTGAGCTTGATTTAAGATTTTCTCGCTTGGAAGATTTAGAAAAACGAAGGCCTTTTTTAGTGAATAATGTTTTATTAAAACAAAATCCAAACAGTGTCGAGCAATGGTTAGAAAAAATCAAATTAAATCAAGACGATCCTGAAAAAGTAATTAAAATTTATTTGGAAGCACTTGAAACTATTGATCCTTTTGAAACTGAAGAAGATATTTCAACTATTTGGATTGATTTTGCAGCCTTTTATGAGCAAAATGGCAATCTTAATGAAACTATCCAAATTTACGAAAGAGCCATTGCTTATGGGTTTAATCAAGTCAAAGATTTGATCAATGTTTGGTGTTCTTATGCTGAGTTTGAAATTCGTTCAAATAATTTTGAAAAGGCAAGAGAATTATTACGAAGAGCAACACATCCACAACCAAATAAAAACAAAAACAAAAATAAAAATAAGAAAAAGAAAACAAAAAATGAATTAGAAAATAGAATTGAAAATCGAATAGAAAAAGAGACTGGGAAAGAGAAAGAGAAAAATGAGCGTATTGAAATTGAAATTGAAATTGAAAAAGAAGAAGAAGAAGAAGAAAATGAAAATGAAAATGAAAATGAAAATGAAAATACAAAAGAACATGAAGAAAATGAAAATGAAGAGAAAAATAACAACAACAAAAAAAAGAATGATAAGCATAAAAGAATAAATGTGAACAAATTGAATAAAGAAGAAAAAAGAATATATTATAAAAAAAAAAATCTTTCAAGAAGAATTAGAAACCAATTACATCGATCTGTGCGTTTATGGGGCTTTTATGTTGATGTTGAAGAATGTATGGGCACCATCAAAACGACAAAATCGATTTATGATGAAATGATAAAATTGAAAGTCATCACACCACAAATTATTTTAAATTACGCATCTTTTTTAGAATCATCAAACTATTTTGAAGAATCCTTTAAGGCGTATGAAAAGGGGCTTGAAGTCTTTGATTTCCCATATTCATATGACATTTGGGTTGCATACTTAACTAAATTCATCGAAAGATACAAAGGAACAAAAATTGAAAGAACCAGGGATTTATTTGAAGAAGTGATCAACCAATCTCCAAGAGAATATGCCAAAATATTTTATTTATATTTTGCACATTTTGAACAACAATATGGATTTATTAGACATTCGATGAAGATTTATGATCGAGCATCTCAAAATGTAAGCGATAAAGAAAAATATGAAATCTTTCAAGTATTTATTCACAAAGCAACAAAATATTTTGGTATCACCCAAACAAGGGAAGTTTATGACCGCAGTATCGAACTATCACCAGACAAGGATCTTAAATACTTGACTATGCAATATGCAGCGATGGAAATAACATTAGGCGAGATCGATCGTGCAAGAGCAATCTATGTTCATGGATCTCAATTTTGTAATCCAAGGTCTGAAACCGATTTTTGGGATAGCTGGGATACATTTGAAAGAACTTATGGTAACAAGGCAACATTCCAAGAATTTTCAATTATCAAAAGAACAATATTAGCAAAATTTAATTTGACAATTAACCTCAACATTGAGAATTTATCCAATAATCAACAAAATCAAAAAAAATATTCCTTAAACAGCATTGAATTACTCGAATTAGAGAACCCCCATTCAAATAAAAGATCCGAATTAGATGAAATTAATAATAACATCAACCAAGTTAACGATATTCTCAATAACGAGGAAGTTTTGACAATGGGAATGAAATCGGCGGCTCCAATGATTAAATTTCAACCTAAAAAAAAAAGAAAAAAAATTCAAAAAGAAAAAGAGCAACCTGAGGAAAATAATGAAAATGGGAATTTGCCAAATCAAAATTTAAATGAAAATAATTTGGATGAAAATTTTGAAATAACAGAAAAAGAATTGCCTTCAACGCTACTCTCTGGTATAAGCTCTGAAAAAAATAAATCACCAAAAGATAATTTAGGTGCGTTAGCTAGATTTTCTAAAAAATAAAAATACTTAAAAAAATTTTTGTTTTTATTTGTTTTTTGTTTCTTAATATCATTTATTTTGTAGAAATATTTTTTATTTTTATTAATTGCTTTTCATTTCTAAGCACATTGTTTTAATCTTTCTCATTTAATTTTTTTATCGGAATCTAATTTTCTTTTGACAATAGTTTAAATGCAATTTATTTAGAAACTTTTTAAATTGCATTTAGAAAATTGAATGATTAAAAAAACAGAACTGATTCCAAACATTTGAAAAGAGTTTTTTTTTTCTTCAAGTTTTGATCATTCTTGTAAGAAGATGACAGATTAAGCTTTTCAATTTTTTACCAATAATAGCCTAGGCTAACTACTTTTCATAGTTACTTTGTCAAAAAAAAAAATATAAGAAGAATTAGAGACTTAAAACTTGAAAATTAAAAGTTCTAATGGGTTATTTGAAATTAATTATTTTTGTAAAAATTATTTCGTATTCTAAAGGTTGTTTTTAGCAGTCATAAGGGATTAATTATAAATATTATAATAAAATATTTTCCAAGGATATCAAAATAATTTTTTTTGTCGAAAAGGAGTATTGATAAACTCAGCTAATTTTTAAAAAATGATAATAATCTCCTTAAAATATAGATGTATATCTAGAAATATAATTTTTGAAATAAACCCCATTCCAAAAATTTGAACATCCCCCAAAATCAAAAATAGACAAAAAAAATAATTTAATTTATTGTTTTTTTCCTGACGTGATATTATTCCACATTTAAGTTGCAGAGTATTAATGCTTTTGATTAGTAATCATTTTCATCTAATTAAAAGTAAAAAAATATAAAACGTAAATATAAAAATTAGTGTGTCCAAAATTATGAAACGAGCTGAACAAAAAAAAGTATTGAGAAATTTGTCGAAATTTCACAAATAATTGTTGATCGATCAAATGATAAGATAACATCAATTAATTGTATGTTGTTTTTCTATTTAACAAATTCAACACTAACCTTCTATCAGAAATTGGAATAAAATATCCAGATCAATGGAAATAGATTACATAACTGAAAAAAAGGAAATGAAAACAAAAATAAAATAAGACAAAAAATGAAATAGTTTGCAAAATCAAAATTCTTTCCAAATTGAATGTAAAGTGTAGAATTATTATTATTTCAACTGTTTGAACTGTGTCCAAATTTTTGGAATTTAGTGTTTAAAATTTTAAAAATAATGATTTTTTTTTTATTTATCATGTTGGTTATTGTTTTTTTCATTTTTTACATATATATATGTTTTTGTAGTTTCTTTATAAATAATTCTGATATGGTATATATTCTAAAATTCTCCAATTACATTGACCAAAGGTCCAAATAAAAATTCTCAATACCCCAAAATTCAATTTTTGAAAAAAAAATATTGATTTATTCAATTAATTCAAGAAGAAATACCAAATTAGAATAAATCACAAATAGAAATTTTGTAAATTTTTTAAAAACTAAATTAGGCATAAAAAAAATATTTGTCAATACAAATAAATTATCGATGTGTTAAAAGTGTTTGGGCAATTAAAAAAAAAAATACATAGGTAAATTTGTATAAATTATTTTCGGATTTTTGATTGATCTAATCGTTAGATACCATCAACTAATTTTGTTTGAGTTTTTATGTTTTGAAAAACTCAACTTTAATCGTATATCAATTGTTGAAAAAAAATATTTCGATCAAACAAAAGAGGTTACTAAATTCAACAAATAAAATGAAAACAAAAACTAAAAGATGAAAAAGTATGTGAAGTATTTTGAAAAAAAAAAAATCAATTCATTAGAAAAATCTAAAATTGAAAGATAAAAAAATTCTTTAATATCACAAAATTAAAAAGGAAATCCCCTTACAAATGTAATAATAAACTTAGAGAATTTCAATTGGAGTTCTTTATATTTTTCAAATATTACAAATATATTTGTGATAAATAACTTGTAATTAAACTAACAAGAAAAAAAAATTCAGCTTGGTGCCTTTTTTTTCAATTCAAATAATTCAATAACCACTATAAATAAACACTTTGTTTTTTTGTTTTACTTACTGAGTGTTTAGTAACATTATTGAATTAACCCTTATGTAAATATTGAATTATGAAATGCTTTCATTTTTTTCTTCTTAGGTTTTTGAATATTCTTTATGTCATCACAACAAGAAAACTCAAAAACGAGTTCTAAATCAAGATCCCGTTCTAAATCAGGATCAAGATCTCCATCTCGTTCTCGTTCTCGATCCAAATCAAGATCTCCATCTTACTCTCGTTCTAAATCAGGATCAAGATCTCCATCACGTTCCCGTTCAAGAACACCAACTCCAAATAACTCACCACAAAAATCAAGATCTAAATCTCGCTCTCGTTCTAAATCAGGATCAAGATCTCCATCTCGTTCGCGTTCGCGTTCTCGTTCTGTTTCACGATCAAAATCAAGATCTCCATCTCGTTCTCGTTCTCGTTCTCGTTCTCGTTCTCGTTCTCGTTCTCGTTCTCGATCAAGAACACCATCCCCAAATTTTGATGATTCGCCAAGATCTTTGTTTGTTTCAGGCCTTACGAGAAACATTACAGAAGAACACCTTGAAGAGATCTTTTCACAATATGGAAAGGTAACAGTTGATTTAAATATTAACAAATTAACAAAACAGACAAAAGGAACCGCGACTTTACATTACCAAAAATTTGAAGAAGCACTTGAAGGGCTTATTCATATGGACCGAGGCCAATTAGATGGTAAAATGCTTTCCATCTCATTTGTCAGGAAGCAACAAGAAAAAAGAAAACCTTCGAGGAGTCCACCACGTTACGGTTCACGAAAAAGCAATGAAAAAGAAAAAACAAATGATTTTAGAGCATCACGTAGTGGGTATTATCCTGAAAGAAGGAGGTACGATAATGAAAGAAGAAATCCACGTTACCATTATAATGTAAATGATCGTAGAGAAAATGAACGCGGTCCCTATAACCGTAACGATAGGGATCCAAGAAATAAATATTTCGATCAAAACCAAAGTAGGAGAAGCAATTATTCTTATTCTTCTCGTAATGAAAGAAGATCAAATTACAACCGTTCTCGATCATATTCTCGTTCACCTTCAAGATCAAGATCAAGATCGAGATCGAGATCTAATTCCAATAATAGAAAGAGAACAAGGTCAAATGAAAGAAGCAGAAGCAGAAGGAGAAGCAGAAGCATAAGTAGAAGCCAAAGCAGAAGTCAAAGCAGAAGCCAAAGCAGAAGCCAAAGCAGAAGCAGGAGTAGAAGCAGGAGTAGAAGCAGGAGCAGAAGTCAAACTAGGAGCAAGAGTGGAAGCAGGAGTTGGAGTAAATCATATTCAAGGTTTGTTGTTTTGAATTGATTTTTGATTTCTTTTCCTTACTTTTCTTTTCTTTTCTTTTCTTTTCTTCTGTTTATATATATCTCTTCTTCAATTTTTTTGTTTCTGACTATTTTTTTCTTTTATTACTTTGTATTTTTACTAATATTAATTTTTTTTTACTATATCTATAGATCCCGTTCTTTATCAAGAAGCCCAAGTAATGAACGTAAATGATAATTCAACATCATCAATAAGCTCCGTCGTATCAAAAAATATTTTTCTTTTTGAAATCTTCAAAAAATATTTTCATTGTTTTTAAAATGACAATTCAAAACAAATAAATTTTTAAGGGATCAGCCTTTCACAACAACAGGACAAAATATTAAAATATATTATTGGTGTCCTGTATTGTTCAAATTTCTCTTTAAAAATAATTTTAAAATTCAATATTTTAATTTTTTTTTTTTTTTTTTTTTAGCAGAAAATATCATAATATATATTTTATTATTATTATTATTGAAGAAGTGTAAATTCCATCGTAAATGTCCTTTTACTTCAATTTCCTCAAAGTTAATTTAAGTGTAAAATCAAAGACTTCACTATTGTTAAAGGAAAAGACACACCCAATTTTTTATATGTTTAAAAAAAAAACAAAAAAATTGAAAAGGTAAAAAGAAGCTTAAAACCATAGTAAATTTAATGTTTACTTATGGAAAGGATATACCCAAATTATTATTATGTTTAAAAAGAAAAAGTCAAATTAAAAAGAAAAAAGGAATAAACGAGAAGAAAAAAAAAAAGAAATTTAAAAAGCAATTATATAAAGAATTTGATAAAAACCAAAAAAAAAAACCAAAAATATCTTTAATTGAGAATACCCCGATATTCCAAACATGATACTTTTAGTTAATTTAATTTAATTTGATAATTGGCCATGAATGTTCATTTCGGAATTATTGTTAAATTGTTGTAATTTCTTTTTTCTTTTTGATCCTATTTGCTCAAAACCTTTTGTTTTTTTTATCGTATTTGCTTTTTCTCTATTTAATTTTCAAGTAACTAATTCTTTCTTGGTTCAGTATTACCAGTATTACCAAGTAACCACTTTATCTTTTTCCTTTGTAACTCTTCTTCCCAATATAAGAAGACTCAGCCAGGGGAAAAATTGAATAAAAAAAATCTTTATAAGTATAGATATTTTTCAACAATGATAATATAAACTCCATCCCAAATATATAAACACAATCCAAATCAAAAACAGGCATAGGGAATCTCAATTTCTTGTATTTTTCAAAACATAATATTAAATCACACTAAAGTTATTGTTTTATTGATATTTTTATATACAGCCGTTCCAAGGCTACCATAAACTTTTAAATAAAACACAATTGAGTTTTCTATTCCTATTCTCCATTTACAAAAAATTCCGAAATAAGAGTTATTATTCCAAAAAAAATTTCACTGTATAATCCTTTTATTCAAATAAAAGAAAAAAAAATGAAACGAAAAAATAAAAAATCCTCCTTCAAAAATGATGAAAAGCATACAGCCGTTCCAAGGCTACCATAAAATTTTAAATAAAACACAATTGATTTTTCTATTCTTATTTTCTATTTTCAAAAAATTTGGAAATAAGAGTTATTATTCAAAAAAAAATTTCAATAAATGAGCTATTATTCAAATTTAATGAAAACCGAAAAAAAATATTCAAGATCACTTAAAACTTAAAAATTACCAGTCTAAAAAAGTTCAAAAAATATATCAATATTGACTGATCTTTAAAAATTGTACCATTTTTGAACAATATGTTAAACTGCTTCAAGAATCTTCAAAAATATTTTTTTTTGAAGATCCAAAAACTTGAATAATAGTTCTTTTATTATTTTTTATTTGGAATAATAACTCTTATTTCCAAATTTTTTGTAAATGGAAAATAGGAATAGAAAACTCATTTGTGTTTTATTTAAAATTTTATGGTAGCCTTGGAACGGCTGTATGTAAAAAATTATTTCCAGATCGAAGGATCAAGCAGATTACGTAAAATTTGAAAAAAAGAAAAGGAAAACAAAAAAGAAAAACCAAAAAAATGAAATAAATAGTTTGTAAAATCAAAATAATCTCAAAAGTGAATGGAAATTGTTGTATTATTATTTTTTAAAATATCTTTGTTGATATGGAAATAATTTTGGAATTTAGTTTATTTTGAAATAATTATTTAAAGGAATATTCAATCTCTAAACAATAAAAAAAAACCACATTCTAATGATACACCCAGAATAAAGGATAATAAACAAAATAAAAAGATGATAATAAAAAAAATTAAAAGTGAAAATTATTAAAATTTTCCATAAGATCTTATTATTGCTAAATTAAATTAATTATAAAAAAATATGATTATTAAAAAAATATTTATGAAAATATAAAAAATGATAAATTGATTAATTGATGTGTTATTTTGTTTTTTTGTTTTAATTATTTGTATTATTTTCAACATTGTCTTCTATCACGATACTAGTTAATTTTTTAAAGATTTTCTTTTGTTTAACAAGAGCATATTTTACTTCTTTTAATTGTGATTTCATTCTTTGATTTTGTTTCTTGGATTCTTCTCTTTGTTGTTTTTCTATTTTAAAATCCCCAAGTGTTTTTTGAAGGTGATTTTCTATTGGGATAAATGATAAATTTTTTGTTTCATTTCAATAATAATATATAAAAAAAAGGTAAATTTCATTTATCCAAATTTAACAAACTATACCAAAATAAGCACAAAAATAAGATATAAACAATATATAATAAAAAAAAAAATATCAAACCTAATTCACGATATTTTCTTCTTGATTCTGATTTTGCTTTGCGGCTTTTATCTAATATCTTTTTTATATAGACGTCACGAGATTCAAGAGCTTGATAAAAAATCTTTTCGAATTTTTGGAACTCTTCAATTATTTTTTTTTCGGCTGTTGAATTGTTTGTTGATCGAACGATATTTTTTGCTTTGTCTTGGAAATTTAAAAATTCTTCGTCTATATCAATTTCACCAAGTTCAAGTAATATTTCCGTACTTTGTATGGTGGTGGTATTTTCATTTTTTGAGGAAATTTTCTGATTTATTGGGGATGAAAAGGAATCCATTCCTAATGTACTGGTTTTGGATTGTGTTTCGGAACCGTTTTCACTTTCAGACACATCAATGTCAACAAATCTTGGATCAATGGATCCGTCCGTCTTCTCATCATTTGGACCACTAACTGATTTCAAAAGACCTTGACAATAGATTTGATCATCAACTTTTAAAATGGTTAAATAAACGCGGACATAAAATAATTCCCCTGTTATTGTTTGATGATGCCAAATAAAATCTATTTTTCCTGTTTTACTCCTATTTGAAGAAAATTATTAATTTTTTTTTATTTTTGAAAACATTGTGTGAAAATTAAAAAAAATTTCAAATAAAATAAATATGTATAAATTTTATGAATTAGATTTAACAATTCTTTTCTTGTGGTTCTCTTTTCTTTCAGATTATAATTTTTAATATTTTTGAATAATTGTGAATTTTTCAAAAAGATCTCATTTTGAAATTACTTTTTTAGAGAGAAAAAGGTTTTGTCAATACTGAAAATGAAGTTTTTTTTTTCTGAAATTAAAAAAACAAAATTTCATTAAATAATATGTCCTTAATAAAATTAAGCACTATTTTTTTCTGATCAATATTTTTCGAAATTAAGTTCATAACTTAATTCAATTAAACACTGTGATAATTTTTTTTAGAATAAAAACACTCTCAACTTTTGAATATCGAAAATATTTTTTGAAATTTATGTGCACTTTTTTATTTTTTTTGAAAAATTGGGGTTGAGAAAAGTTTGAAATCAAAGAATAAGTTAATATATTAAATTAGAATGCTTTTCCAGAAAGTTTATCCTTTTAGTTTAACTTTTTTTTTATTTTACCATTTATACTAAAAAAACATTTGCGGACCAAATTAGTTCCTTTTGTGAAATAAAATTCCCATAATTTTGAATTTGTTTTTGTAAATGAGTTAAAACAAGATAGTGAATCTAAAAATATACATAATTTCAACTTTGAATCCAATCATTTTGGCAAAAAATGTTTTCAATAAAAAGTTAGAGCAGGGAAAAAAATACCGGACACGAAAAAAATCCCGGACAAGATTTTTAATTGTGAGTATTAGTAAAATTTTTGTCTAATTTCAATTATATCCTTATTATAAATAACCAATTTTTTTATGAGATTAGTAATAAACCTACCTAAAGTCCATCAAAGTAAGGTGTCTAAAGAATACTCCAGTAATTGTTTGATAGCCTAATGTTGATCAACTTTTTTTGAAAAACCAATCGAGTTTTATCGAGGTTTACTAGAGTTTGGAAAATGATAATTTTTCTTCTTGTTTTTTGATTGATTGAATGGTGTTTTGAACAAGTGTGATTTCATTAATCATCTTTCTAATAAGTGGGGGAGTAATAATTGAAAAAGTTCTATTCTTAAAAAATATAATTTGATTGTCAATAAATGAAATTACACAATAATTTTACTAATATTCACAATTAAAAATCTTGTCCGGGATTTTTTTCATTGCTCTAAATTGAAACTTTATTTATTTTTATTTTTTCATTTAGTTTTTTTAATTGTATTAAATGGAAAGTATTTGATCAGTTTTTCATTTTTAGTGTTTTTTGGGTCGTAGGGACATATTATTACAATCATTATCATTCAAGAAAGATCTTTTTTGAATCTTTAATTAGCTCAAAAAAATGTGAAAAAATAATAATTTAGAAAAAAATGAAAATCAACAAAAATAAGATAATCATACTCATAAACACGTTTCACTACAGCCTCAGAACCAGATTTACTATCAACACCAAGGTGCTCTTGTCTTAATGGAGAGATCATGGCGGGGGTTATATTGACTTTCTTATTTTTCTTGATTTTAAACATCTTTAAACCTGCACGATTAATGAAAGTGATATTTGTTTTGTCGTCACATATAAGGATTGCATCTTTTGATTTGGAAACCATCTTTTTATATTTTCTCCAAGAAGATTTGGTAAGTGTTTTGTGTGAATTAGCGTTACCCATGTTAAATAAGAACTTTATAAAAAATTTAAATGATTGAAAATGATATTACAAAAAAAAATAATGATTGAAAAAATAAAAATATTTGCTTAAAAACACCTAACAACAAGTTATAAGAAATTTTGACACCTTCTTTTTATGTAGGGATGTGAGTGCTTTTTCATTTGACTTTAAAGAATAAATAAATTAAAAATATAAAATTGTAAATTAAAAATAAATTAAAATTCAATTGAAAGGAATTTGACTTGAAGAAGAAAAGGTCACAAAAGATCTTGTTGGTATTTGACAGAAATGGGATAAAAAAAATTTTTTTTCGAAATAAAAACAAATGCAAACTGATCTTTGTACAAAAGAAAATAGGAAACTATGAATATTGAGAAAATTAAAGTTCAAAAATGAGTTACTTTCAATGACTGAAATGTTTGGATTAAACAGTTTGTATTCCATTTTTTGAATCATAACTTTTCCACTTTTTAAAACAATTACTTTAATTTTCTCGCTATTTTTAATCTTGATCAAGTTTATTCACAATTCAATTAATTTAAGAGAATGTTTGATTGGAAAAAACTTTTAATACAGAGGCTCTATTTGGAAAGCTTTTAAACAATAACTGGGCGTCTTCTTGAAGAGAGACAAAAGTATCTCTCAAAAGTGATCAAATTGCAAAGTTTTGCTTTGAAAATAATTATTTTGAAAAATTTCCAAAACATCATTACTTTCGATTTCTTCAAGACTTTGGTGAGGATCGAAAAGTGTTCGGTTTACAAAATATGAAAAATCAAAAAATGAGGATTTAGAAAAAACAAAAAAGTAAAAAATTTGTGAACGTTTTTAAAGTTTCAAATTCTGAAAAATTTCTCTTCGGAATGTTTTTTATTTCATCCAAATTCTGATCAAGTCGGGTTATTAATTACTCTAAAATATCCTTCTAAGGTGTGTACAATAAAAAAGACCCAAGAAAATAAAAAGAGAGACGAAACAAATTCCAATCTGTTTCTTTTGAAAACTAACTTCTGATAACAAAAGAAGGAAGATGAACCGAAAATTTTTTTCACTATTATTGCAATTACGTTCAGAATTATGAATAATATTACAACTTATGGAAAAGAGCGAGTTGTCAAAAAAACGACAAAAAATCTCATATTGATGATTTCTCTATAGTTTTATTTGCTTAGACGAATCTGTTTCTCACAAATTCTTTGATGTTCCAAAATTGTTGAAGCATTCTAATTTAATTTTTCAAAACTTTTCTTGACAAAAAAGAATCAGATGATCTTAATTCTCAACTAATTCCTCGGAATTGTGTTTCCTATTTAATTTTTTGTCATTTTGAATTTCTTAAAAAAAATAAAAAAATGATAAAATATATTAATGGGGTTGAGGTGTTAGACCCAATTTTGGTATCCTCAAATTCCCTTCTGATTTTACAGTTTTTGAATATATAGATTTATAAGACTGTTGTCTAAATAATACTCGGCAAAAAGATAAATCAAGTTTCAAAATCAAAAGCGTGTTTTTTTTTTTTATAGAAGACCTCTATATTAACCTATCAAAGAAACTGGTAATAAACCCTATTCAAATATTGTTTGATTTCTTAACAGTTCTATTGTTAATAAAGAAATCATTCTTAAAATAAAGGGTGAAATTGGACAATTTATCCCATTAAATAGAGTAATTTTTCAGTTAATTTGTTCTCTTCAAAAAAACAAAAAAACAAAAAATTGAGAATATTAGGAAAAATTTGAACTAATTGTTCATTCATATTGCAAATTTTGTCAAAATATCAAGTGGTTGACCTCCAAAATTGATTTGAACTTCAGTATACTATTTGATAGTAAATTAGATTTTCCATGGGAATAATATAAAAAAAAACTTCGGACTCCCTTTTGAAACAATGACTAAGTTCGTTGGTAAAACATTATTTTGATCAGTGTACTTAGAATTTTAAAAAAAAGTTATTTTTTTTTTCCTTATTTTTAATTTTTTATAAGATCTTTAAATTCAATTGGCTATTTTCAAATAAGTTTAATAACTTATTAATATAATTAAATTGAACCTTTATAATATAAATAAAGTTTCAACTAACCTTATATTTTGATTTAATATAGTTATTTTTATTACTTTTTTATTTTTTGGTCTTTTTATCTAATTTAGTAAATTTATTATTTTGGAATTTTTATAAGTAACAAGATGAACAAAAAAAAAAAAAAAGAAAATTTATTTGGAAAAAACTTGTTGTTGTTGTGGTAAATGGATACAAAAATATGGTAGAAAACGACCTGAAACTATCGTATTAAAATTACATCATGCATATTCAGAATCAAAGAAAATTTGCAATCGCTGTTATTTGGAGAATAGAAAAAAGGTACGGGACCAATTCAGATCAAGGTTTATTTAATTTGAAATAAAATAATTATAACAAACTCTTTCAAAATAGCAAACTTAAAATTTCTTTTAAATTGTTTTAAATGTTTTTTTATTTACATTTCTTTTTTTTAAAAAAAAGATAAATCGAAAATTTGAAAAAGAAAAAAAAACAACATTGGAAAAAAAAATCAATTGGAATTATTATCATAAGAAAAAGTATGGCGAGAATCTAAAAGAAATTAAGAATAATTTTAAAAAAGAAAAAAAAGAAAGTTGAAAAAAAAGAAAAAAGAAATTCAAAAAAAAAAAAAAAGAAAAAAGAAATTCATGGTAATATTGTCAATGCATTACGTGTGTTTTTGCTAGGATTAAAAAAAAATAATAAATATCGAAGTGCAATCATACATAAAATAATTCGGGAACTACAATGCTTTAATATCAAAAACAATTTCAAAGAATATTCCAGTGCTTTGGGTGTTACAGTGCAAACAATTAAAAGGCATTTGAATATGGAAAAGGAAGGTGATATTTTGTTTTCAACAAGTTATTTTTTAAAAAACACACGCAATAAATTAAGCAACGAAGAAATAATGTTGATTATTCAAACTTGGTTGGAGTTATGTACATGCAAGTCAGGCGATTATAAACAAGTATGGAATGGTCAATATGAGGATGCAGTAGAAGATGATGACAACAATGATGATGACGACGATGATGATGATGACAATAATGCTAAGAACGATGGTGATGGTGATGAAGATGACGACGAAGGATATGGTGGTGGAACTGGTTCAGCTTGCATTGATGCTTGTTGTGGATTGAATGAATTTAATCAAGATAATCGAATTCTAGTATATAATATGAATTCTATCATTCATGAGAAGGATTCAAATAAAAAAGAAAGGAATGGAATTGAATAAAGAAATCAACCAAATAAAAAAAAAAGAAAAAGAATTTTTGTAACAAGAAGACATCAAACCCAAACTGATAAAAAAGATATGTCAACAAATTCAAGAAAAAATGATTAAAAATGGTTTTCAAAAAACGATGTAATAACACATATTTAAAATATAAACCAAAGGAAGTTAAACAGTATTCGTATTTAAGATGCTATGATGCCACAAATTGTAATATATGTGAACAAAATAAAATCTCGAAGAAATTTATTTCAAATAATAATGATAAAAATACTGAAGAATTCAAATTTCATCAAAAAAAAATTGAAAATTATGAAATTCATTTACAAGAAATTAATACTCAACGAAGTTCTTATATTGATAATAAAAATGACTTAAAATTAAATGAAGTAATTTTTGTTTTTTGATTTCGGGGCCTTTTATCCACCAAGTGGTATTAAAAAAGAAAATAATAAAATCTCAGACTTATGTATTTGTAAAATAACAAAAAATAAGGAAGAGAAACTCCAATATGAATATTATGATTTTATTTCTTCTCATATTTCCCAAGATTATAATTATGTTAAATCATCATTTGAATATTTATTCAATTTAGGCATTTTTAAAAATTATTCAAAAATTTATTTTTGGTCAGATAATGGACAACATTTTAAAAATCATAAAACTTTCAATTATTTTTATAACTTATCAAATAATATCGGAATTCGTATTATTCAGAATTTTTTTATAGCTTGTCATGCAGCTAATGAATGTGATGGTCATTTTGGAGTATTAAAAAGAAAAGAAAAAAAGCTAAAAAAATGGGGAACTGTTTGTTTTCTGTTGACGAATATTGTACTTTTGCACAAAATATTACCAAAAAAACAATTTCATTTAATCTTAAAAAATTAAATACTTATCAGAATGAAGAATTATTGTATTCAGGAATGAAAGGGGTAAGACAAATTCATCAAATTATTTATAATTTTAATAATATACTTTGTAAAAACCTATCAAACGATAGTGATTTTATTAGTAAATATTTTATATATCAAAAAAAAAATTAAAATAAATTTCTGTCCTAATGAGTATATAAAAAAAAATAAAAGTTAAAAAAAAAAAAAATTTTCAAGAAAAAGAAAACAATTAGAAAAATAAAAATCATATATATTTTCATTTTTTTTGTACTTTTATACTTTTAGTTTTATAATTTTTATGCTTTATTTTTCAAAAAAAATCAAAAAAAAATACTGAACTAATACCGAAAAAATTGGATTCTTTCGGGGGAATCGAACCGACCCCCCCCCAAGTTCAACTTAGCAGTGTTGCCACTGAAAATCGATTCTTTGGTGATATTAAAGTCCAAAAAAAACAACATTAATAAAATAAATTTTCTAAAATTTCATAACGTTCTAATAAAATTAAAATTTCCACTTTTCAAACACTTTAAAAAAAAAAAATAGCCAATTAAAATGATTAAAAGCTTTTGAGAGAACAATGAAAAACAAAAATAATGTTGTTTGATGATTTAACTAATTTATCAAACTTATTTGAAACTAGCCATTGTGAAATATTTTGTTTCATTATTTTTCATTCCAAAGATAAAATCAAAAATCTTCATTATTAAAAAATTTTTATCTCTGGTACAATTGGTTGTCTGGAGATCAAAATGGTGAACTAATAAATTTAAAAATTGAAAAAAAAAATATTTTTTTGAATTTTTGTTTTTTCCGATCTTCAAATTTTTAATAATTTGACATTTCGATTTTTATCAAATTAGTTAAAATTCAGAATCACATCAAAAATACCAAATATGTTTGAATTTTATTTAGAATCTCATTATAATTTGATTGTTTCTTTGTAAAGTTTCAGTTCAATTCTTGCCTATATCTTTTATTATTTGAAAGTAAAATTTTGTTTTGTTCAAATAATTTAGGTTTCTTTCGTTTAGTCTTTAAAACACTTTTATGGTTATGTTTGGATTGTTTTTTCAGTTCATAAGGAAAATTTTTTTGGATAAAACAGTTCTTAGGTTAAGACGGTTAAAATTAAATTAAATCAAAATTTTATACAAAAAACCCATAATGAACCTTACGTAATCATCAGGAATATTATTTCTAACTGATTTTGTCAAGATTTTTCTGTTGCGTTCCACTAACCAATATAAAATATTTGGGAACTTTAAATAAAAATTTTCATTATTTAATTGGAAAATAACATTCATGAAAATTTTTCACTTCCTTTTTCAATTTCGATATTTCAAATAGAGTGCTTCAAACCAAACAAATTGTAAAGTCCTTCGATCTTGTTATTTATTTGTTTGGCCCTTTTTTTATTGTATACATAAAGGATATCTGCTAGGTAACTAAAAACAGTAAATGAAAGAAATATTTTTCAAAATTGAAAAAAAGATACACTGTGAATATTATCACTTTAAGGGAGTAGCTACACCATGTACATGATCAAAATTTGAGAGGGATGAGAGAAGAGTCTTTTTTTTTAGTGGTGGGTGATCTTAGATTCTCTAAAAATTTATTTCAAAAAATTCTATGAGATTATTTTTTTTATTAATGTTCAACAATTAAAAAAAACGAGAAAAAAATGATAAAATTGGTAAGCTTTTTATTTTTTTTATAATAAATAGTATTTTTTTTGGGAGAAGATAATTATGGGTTCTTTGAGTAAAAATAAGAAATATTTTGTTGTTTAAAATTTGATAAAATATAATCATATTCACTTCTCCAATTCCACCAAATCCAAGTATTTAAAACCCTAACCAGAAATGTTATGGGATAATTATTATTTTTTGAATCCTACCAGCTATTAAAGCCCCATTGGTATTTTCTTTTGTGATTCTCTCAATTTTAATGTTGTTGTTCTTTTTAAACAAAATCCATTAATCACAAATGCCACTGATAAAAAAAACTTTCTAATTTGTTTTTTGTTGTAATGATTAAAAAAAAATAAAAAATGATGAAAAATAACAAATAAAAAAATTAAATGCCACTATAGAATGTTGAGATAAGGATAAAAGATAAGCTATTCAACATTCGAAACACTATTTTAAGCAATTCAACTCATCATTATATTGTGGCAATTTCTTTGAGACTTTTGAAAAATAAAATTTAAAAAATCTAATGAAGGAAGTACTTTAATAAAAATCAATGAGAAACAACCAAAGTAAAAAATGTGATTTTCTGATCATTTTCAAAATTGCAAAATTGTGAAAAATTTTCCTTTATCGTGACTACTCCCTTAACAATTAAAAGACAGGAGTGTCTTTGAAAAAACTCACACAATGCTTCTTTGTTAAATATTTTTGGAAATGGGGAGAGACAATATCATCGATTATTTGATTTAGGATGATTAGGTGTGAATGTTTTGAGTAGAAAAAATTAATGAAAAATCATTTTTTTTTAAATATATTTATTATAACAAAAAAGTAATATGTCTCAACAAGGAGGGTTTGTTTTCTTTTTGATTTGTTTTTTCTTTTTCTTTTGTTCCGAAGCAACTTTATCCAATCACAAAATGTTGACGGTGATAAAAAAAAGAAAAAAATTGTTTTATTAACTTTTACAAGAATATACCGAATTTTTTTCTTTTTTTGTTTTTTTCTTCAAAACATAAAATAATGAAAAAAATAGCCAAAACAGAGGAAGAGGTAGGGAAAGAGGTCGAGGAAGACAAAAAGAAGTTTGGAAGCCATTAACCAAACTTGGTATGCTTGTTGATTCAGGAAAAATCAAAAGCATTGCTGAAATTTACGAGTACTCTCTCCCAATTAAGGAACCAGAAATTGTTGATTACTTTTACCCAGCAAAGGGACAGTTAATGACGAAGTTGTCAAGATCATGTCTGTACAAAAGCAAACCAAAGCCGGACAAAGAACCAGATTCAAGGCAATTGTAGTCTGTGGTGACAAAAAGGGGCACGTTGGCCTTGGCATCAAAGTTGCCAAAGAAACTGCACAGGCCATTAACGGTGCGCTCAGACTTGCCAAATTATCGATGATACCTGTTAGGTTAGGATACTGGGGAAACAAACTTGGTGAGCCACACACAATCCCAACAAAGATCACAGGTAAATGTGGATCTGTCCGTGTCAGATTGGTACCAGCTCCAAGAGGTGCAGGCATTGTAGCAGCTAAAGTATCATCAAAGATCCTGAGTTATGCAGGTATCCAAGATGTTTACACTTCCTCAAGGGGTAAATCTGCCACCTTACCAAATTTTATTGGTGCTTGTTTCAATGCTGTTAAGAAAACCTATGAATTCTTCACTCTAAATTTATGGGAACTCAAGCCGGCTCAACTCATTCCATATGAAAGACACTCTCAATTTCTTAAAGATAAAAAAGAAAAAGACAAACTCCAACAAAGTGAAATAGATGAAAAAAAATTATAAATCATTCAATCATATAAATTAAGACAGACAAAAGATCGACAATTTTTTTTTTTACAATAACTCCCAAATTTCCTTTATTTTTGTTACTTGGAATTTTCTATTTTTTTTTGGTTTTAGCATAACGTCTCTCGCTCTTCTTCTGATCTTTAAATAAAAAAAATTCATTTTTTTTTTTTATATTTTGTTATTTTTAAAGTATTTTTTATTTGTGATTTATCACGAAAGAATAATTTTGAGTAAAAGTAATAAGAATTTCAGAGTAAATAATTATTAATTGTAATTGTTTTAGTCTTTTCTTTTTACCATTAAATTCATTATCAAGAAAAATGAAATCTTCATATAATTGTAATAAGACAAATAATGAAATAAAAGAAAAATGTTTTTTTTTGTTTATTATCTAAACGGTAATTTTATAATATTTTATAGTTATTAAATTCCTCTTATTTGCTATTGGCTTTTTTTAAATATAAGAAATTGTAAGAAAATTTGTCATAAATTTTCCTTTTTATTTCAAAAACTAAAAAAATTTCTAGGTACTTGACGGCACTCTATACCACTAGATAGCACTCTATGGCATTTCCAGAACCCCTAAATTTTATTTTAGAAATTTTTTAAAGATTTCCATATACTTTTATTTTCCACTAGGGCTAATAAAGTTATGAATCTTTTTTTGAAATAATATTAGAAATATTATTATTTTATAATAATTGTGGATATATTATTTTTTCTTGAAAACAGATATCCAGATTTTACAATTCTTTTAATAGACTGGGCAATTACATAGAAAATGATCTAAATCGTAAATAATATCTAAATTATTTATTTTTATTCATAACCTTGATGATAATTATTAAGGTAAAATATAAAATTTATGAGTTTTGAAATCTAAATTGATCCCTTCTATTTTAAATATCTTTTGTCTTTAAATTTTCAAGTATTCGAAAAAATAGAGAAAAATTGTTATTTTATTCTATTCTTTTGAATTTGAGAAAATCATCTTTGAGTTTTTTTACAATTCGAGAAATAAAATGAAAATATTAAAAACTTAAAAAATCTAGTAACTTAGTGTACTCTAGGGTACTTTACAACAGTTTAACTTTTTATTTTTGTTATTGATTTAGAGAATTATTAAATATTTTTCAGACTGTTTCTCATGTTGTAACATAGTTAAATTTGCAAAAATTTTAAAGGATTAAGTATAATCCAAGATTTTACTCAATTATTTTAAATATTCGAAAAGTAAATAGCACATTTTTTTTATTATTTCCAAAATTAAAAAAGAACTAAAGGGACTTTTCTTTTATTTTCTGTTTTATTCTATAAATCTATTGGTTTTCGGAATAGCAAGAAAAAAACTAAGAAAACCTGAAAAAGGTTTTTTCACTTATCAATTTTAATATCTCATATTGAAATTCTGATAACCTTTATTAATAATTTATATATAATATTAAGGTCAATTCCACATGAAGGGGGTATGAAAAACATTTTTAAAAAAAAAGCAAAAAAAAAATAATTTTGTTAATGTTTCACAATTAAAATCCAATATTCAAAAATTGTAAATACTTAAATTGTTGTTTCATTAGATGATTTGAATTCGATTTTAATTCTAATAAAATCAATCTATTTTTTGAATTAATTTATGTTTTAAAAAGTACAAAAAATCTTTTAAAAAAACTTTCAAAATATGAACTTAATACTATTTTACAATTAAAACCAATTCAGGATTTTTTTTCCAGAATGATTAGTATTCTCTAAGCTATATTTTGGGTGTCGCACCGAATGCCTTTGATACTCAATTTATAAAGTAATTTTATATAAATAAACTAAATTTCATAATAAATGGCCTACCCTACATTTGAATAATGTATTACTTTTGTATCGTTTTGAAGTTTTTCCTCTCACAATGAAAAGTTTACAAATAAATCATTTTTTCTCTTTTTTATTTTTTCAAGAGTGTTTTGTTAAAATGGAAAATGAAAATGAAAAATTTGAAAGAAGTAACAGATGAATTAATGAAAAAATTGGTTTCAAATATGAAAAAGAGATTAGATTTATTCATTCAAATGGAAGGAAAATCGATAAATGGGTTTTTTTACTTTTTTAAATTTTCTATTTTTCATGTAATGCTTCTTTCAAAATAAATGGCCCAATTTTTTTTAACAGTTTTTTTTATTTTTTTTTCTCTTATTTTTAGACAAAAAATAAATATCTCTTGAGATAGTATTGAATATTAAAATCTAAATTTTTATATTATAATAGATAACTTCAATTATTAAAAATATTTTTATTTAAAATTTGATTTTTAATGGGAAAATTATTATAAAAGATAGTTTATAATCTTGTCTTTTTTTAAGCATAGTTAACCTTGCCAAAATGAAATTTTTCTGAATGGCATTTCTAGTTACTAGAGGTTTACAATCCCTGTAAATTCAAAAAAAAAAAAAAAGATTTTCTTATATCGGGGGTGGTGGCTTGTTGATATTTTGGTTCTTAGCGGATCGATCTTCAACTTAATATGAATTTTAATAGTTGTTAAAAAAGGTACTTTTTTGTCAATTATATTTTTTTTTTTTTCCGAAATCCAAATTAATCAGTTCTAGACCAATATTTTGGTAATCAAATCTTAATATTTTATTTTTGGATTGTCATTCGAATATTTATTTCCCTTTTTCTCAATGAATTAAAAATAATAAATAAATTTCTTGAAAGTTCTAAAGAAAATCAAACCTCGAAAAAAAATTTTAAGGGATCAGTCTTCTTCGACAACCGGGCAAAATTATAAAATATATTATTTGTGGTATTCTCTACTTACAAATGTTGTATATGTCAAGTGTCAAAAAATTCTGATCGACTAAGAAAGCTCAGAAAAGAAAATTAGTTTAGTGAGATCAATTTTTTTTTTCCATTTTTTCTGAAAAAGAAAATGATTAAATTCATTTTATTTCTCACTTCATAACAAGTTTTTACCCCATTTATTGTCATTTTGATCATTATTATACTATAACAGGTCTTTGTTACCAGGAATATTAATATAAAGATTTTTTTTTCTTTCTTGAGATAGGACTCTTGGTTAACCAAAAAATTGATATATTGAAAAAATAATTGTATTTTTTTAAGAAGGACAGTTATAAATAATTAAAGTTTTAAAGTCATTTAAATAATTTTACTAAGAATTTGTTTTTGTTTTCAGAAGAAATTTGATTTTTCAAAATAAATTTTTTTTGAAGATATTTGGAAATTAGTTAATTTTATCCTCAATATTCAAAATCAATTTTTTTCTGCCAAAACTAATTTAAATTGTTCTAAGGATTCTTGTGGATAAGACCAAACAATTTGTTAAAAAAATTATTCAAAATTGAAAATTTTTTTGCAATTTTTTTTCATTTTTTGAAAATCAGAAAACAACATTTTTAAAACCTTAAAGAAAAAAAATTTCTTGTTTAATGGATCTCAATTTAATTGATAAACTGTAGTTAATCTTCTACCAAATATTCATTTATTGAATCACCTATAATTCAATTAGTTTTATTGGTTGAGATTTGAATTGAAATATTTATCAAAGAAAAAGAAACCAAATAAAAAATTTGCTTTCGAAATCAATACTTTCCAACATAAAATGAAAAATATGTTTTCCCATTTTATAGATATAACTTAATTGTGAAACAAAATAAAAGGTTACTTTTTTTGGTTTTAGATTGGAAAAATGCAAATTTTGAATTTCAAAAACGAGACTCAAATCAATAAATTGTTTAAATGAGGCTAACTCATCCATTTCATAAGTCGAAACACAAATTAAAAAAAAAAAAATTTTATTAGATCTTTACAAGATTCCATTTTATTTTCAAAAATGACTACTTCCTTAATCATCAACCTGATAATCACAATTTTTTTTAACACCGATACCTCCAATATATCCAAACATAATTAAAAATTTTAATCAACAACACACAAACCATATTTTTTTATAACTTAAGTTCCAGCCAATTAGTCTTATACTTTTCAATTTGGATTTCTGGAAAAAAAAATATATACTGGACAAAAAATGCCTTTTTGAACCACTATAAAAATTCATATTAAGTTGAAGATCGATCAGCTAAGAACCAAAATATCAACAAGCCACCCCCGATACAAGAAAATCTTTTTTTTTAAAAATTACAGGGATCTTAAACCTTAAAAAAATTCAAAATTTCTTTTAAACTTTTATAATATCAAGAAAAAGTGATATAAAAGTACTTCTCAATAGAAATAATTTCAATTTAAATAAGTGTTCATAGTAAACAACTGTTTTAAACAATTACCAACCCTTAAAGCAATTGAAAGGGATTACTGTAAGGGAAGCCGAAAAAACAAGAAAAAACAAAAATTTTGCACAAAATCAACCGTAAAAAAAAGCCTACCAAATAATAATTTCTAAAGTAGTGTTAAAAATAAAAAGTAAAAGATTTTTAATTTTTATTGAACACTTAGTTTAAATAGTTATAATACTAAACTCTTAAATCAACAATTCTAGAAAGAGTTGAAAATTGTTTTTCTTTTTGTTTTTTTTTTTTTTTTATTTGTTAACCTTTGTTTCATCTGTTGTTGATGTCGAAGGAAAAGCTTGTTGTAAAACTTTTTGGAATTCAGGATCGTCGACGTTTAAAGGAATTTCGATTTCATATTGGTCGTCTTTAAACAGTTTGTTTAAAACAAAAGGGATTGAATTTTGGATGATGGTATGGATTGCCTTACTGTAATTGAAATTTGTATCAATTGTGATATTTTTTAAAGGGTTATTTAAAAAATGGATTTTAATACCCGTGTTTGGATCAATGGAAATAGTGATAACACCATCAACCCACAATTCTCTTACCTTTATTACGATTGGTAATTCCAATTTGTCCTTTTGAGAAAGAACACCAAAATGTGAATTAATTCTTGATGATGTACGAGTTGTCCTTTGTTTGCCGAGGCTACTCAAATTAAGGCAAGTTTGAATTTGGATATGTGCGTCTCCTTTGTAACTAAATTTAATAGACGTGGTTAGTTCATATTTACTTTTTCGTTTAATCGATAAGATCCTTAATTGCGGTGGCGATTCACCAAAAGACAGTGAAGTGATCCAAATGTTGTCGCACAAGATTGGTAAAGGAATCATGTTTTGAAAGATGAGGTCATAAAGCTCTTTTTGGTAATATAGATGATCCTCTTTAGTGAATTTTGGCCAATTAAATTGAAAAGCCATTCTTGGGAATAAACAAAAATAAATAGGAAACAAGTAAACAAACAAGAAAAAAATGAGAAATAATTTTAATATTCTAGAATTTTTAATTTAAGTGTATAAAAATCAAATTATTTCTTCAAATTCATGACATTTCATAAATATTAACTCGTTTACAAACTTTTTTTGTTCGATAATAATTGAGATAAAGCTTGTTCAATACTTTTTAAAATAAAAACTTTTGTAAGTAAAATTCAATTTAAAATTATGTTTTAGTTAAGGGTGGCTTGATAAATGAACATCTTCAGATGCATTACAAACTCCAGCCTTTTGTTTTGGTAAAGTTGAACATAGTCAATCATCCATAGATAAATTAAATTTTTTTTAAAAATTTCAATTTTTTGTTTTTATATTTTATTCTTTTTCAAAAAACCTCTGGCCTAAAAGTAGACTAGTTTTGAAATTTTGATTTACCGGAAAATTTTAAAATTTATTGGGTTGTTAACACATTGGTACTAATAAATGGATTAAATAAAAATTAATTAGATAAAATTTTTTACGGGTTTATTTTGAAGGGATTTGTTAATTTTGGCTTTAAAAATTGATTCAAAAAAAAATATCCCCAAAAAAACCAAAAATTAATTTATTTTTATTCTGGTATAAAAGATTATTTTAATTAAAACTAAAATAAAAATTGAGTGATTATAATATTGCTGAAGAAATTCATTTAAAATGGCTATCCTTAATAATAATAATAAAAAAAAACACACTCACTAACATCTACAAAAGATAGAAAGAAAAAAGAAATCCCAATACATATTTCCCTTTATTTTCTTTACCTCTTAAAGTGTGATTAAATATTTTTCTTAAATCTTTTTCATTCCAAAATAATAAAATTCAGGGTATTTAAAAAATGTGATTAAGTAACGTTTTGAAAATTGTTGTATTTATAGTTAGACTCACTGTTTTAAGATTGACAGTTAACCTTTTTAAACACATTTATAATTCAATTCATAAAATAAATGTTAGAAATAATAATAAAATATTTATCCAATGAATTAATAATCCAATTGGAGAAATATTTATTTTTATTAAAGAAAGTAATTGTTTATTTATCCATAAAGTCTGAAATAAAGTAATATCTTTAAGTCTTCGACTAATCTCAATTAATAATTATTGAGCAAGATTTTTTCTTAAATTTATTTATCAAAGAATAGAAGACTCTTGAAGTTTAATCTCAAACTTGCAATTTAATTTTAATAAAAAAAAAAATAAGAATAAAAATAATTATATCTAAAAAAAGATGTTACTAAATTGATTATTTGAAAAAGAAAAATTTACAAGTAGGAAATATAAAAATTACAAATTTTTTATTGACAAAAAAAAGAATTTAAAATAGTTGAATACAATTAGTCATTATTTGTTCAATAGTGTTCAATAAATATTTTAAATTAAAAATAACAAAATTTGGTTATAAAAAATTTACAAAAAAGAAGGAATTGGGGGTTTACAGGGAAACCCTCTTTATTTAATTTCTGGATTTATCCGTCATATCTTTATTAAAAAAAATAAATTATCCAGTTTTTCATCCTCCAAATGTTTTGTATATATATTAAGTTTACTAATGAAATTATTAATCCTTAATAAATTACAAAAAAAAATAATATTAATTTAGTAAATTATCCAAGAAGTTAGAATGAATCCCAAAAAGTGATAAAACTTTTAATAAAAGCAGTTTTAAGAAATAAAATATTTATGGAATTAACTTGAAAAAACAAAAATTTTGCAAAAAAACTGTAAATAAGTCAAAGATAATTATTAAATAAAAAAATAAAAAAATTTATAAATTAAGAAAAATTCGATAAAGGAGTAAAATTACAATTTTTAAAAGGAATATACATGATTTATTTATTTTTATATATTGGTTGATTTTAATCTGATCAAAAAGATTTCATTTGGGTAGATTTATCGAAACATAAAAGTTTGAAAAATTAATAAATATCCCTCCAAGAATAATCAAGAAAAGCCAATGCATAACCAATTTATTGGAATATAGTTTCTAAAAGAAGGTATAAACTCAAAAAAAATGAAACAAGTAAAAATATGAATCACTAAAATAACATATAAAATCAAAAAAAAAATTAAGTTAACCATTTTTATTAGGATTTCAATATATATCAGAAATATTCAAGTTTTCCAAAAAAAAAAAAAAGATAAGGATAATATTAATTCGAAAATAGAAAACTTATAATTATTAAATTCAAATATAAACCAATTAGGAAACATTAATAATATCACAGATCCAGATGGAAAGGTCAAGAATATTTTTTGATTTTTGAATATTTATTATTATTATCGAAGAATTATTATTACCCTATAAATATAAATATATATATAGATATATATAGATATATATAGGTTAATTTACCTTTTGGGATATAAGTTAAAAATCGTAATTTCACTGTTATTTATGAGAAATGTATACCAAAATTTTCTTAATTGAGAAAAAGTCAAATTAAAAAATAAAAATGGATAATAACAATCGTTTGGTACAAAGTATAAAAAAAAATGTATCTTTAATTAACAACAGTCAAAAATCAAGTTCAAGATACTTTTTGTTCATTTAATCTAATTTGATCATTGGTATCTGAATTTTCATAGGTTAGTTTGATTAATTGTTGTAATTTCTTTTCTCTTTACATATAATTGACTTTAAAATTTTATCTTTTTTCCCTTTACAGTTTTGATTTTATTTTCAAGTTACACAAATTTTCTGATGTCTGTTTTAATAGTATTAGCAAGTAATCACTTGATCTTTTTTTGCATTTGTAACTCTTCTCCTCAATAGAAAGAAAATACAGCCCTCAAATAAATATAAAATATTAATATTTTTTAAAAACAAAGATTTTAAAAATAAAAAGTTATGTTGTGGATAACTAGGTCTTTTTTAATTTAAGAAATAAAAAGAAAATTCCTCAATTAAAAAAAAAAATAAAGACAACAAAATATTTCAAAGGGGTAGATTTAACTTTGAATTTAAAATTAAAAAACATTAGAAATTATCTAAACAGGTTTTCTTATGTTTATTGATAAGAATAAAAAAAAAAATCAATAAAAGAAAAATGGAATCATTTAATTTATGAAAAAAATACCATAACTCGGAAATAGATGAAAATATCGAATCATTTTTTATGTGACTGCCTATTCTATGAAAAAAAATAAAAATAATAATAATTTTTATTAAAGGCTTAATTCAAATAATTAAAAAGAATAATAAATGAAAGAATAATATGTTAGATAATATACAAAAAAATAAGAATCATTATTTATCTTTTCATAAACAGTTAATACAATTATGATTATTTATTGAAATTTTGAAATAAAATTTTCTAAATCCATGAAGCGCCATGAGTGACCGATAGTGTCCAAATTTACCAGAATTCAAAATAATAGAGTAAAAATCAAAGATTTTACTCAATCTTTTTAAATTCTGGAAAAGCTAATGTTAGATTTTTTTTAATTTGAGAAATAAACCGAAAATTTCAAAAATTTTCTTTAATCCTTTCAAATTATTGAAAAAATCCTAATAGAGGGTTTCTTGAATTTATTGTTTATTTGTAAAAACAATAGTTTTTACATATAAAATAGAAAACCTCAGAAAAACCAGAACACTTAACAAGTAAAAGGAAAATACCAACCAAACTGACTGTAAGAATAAAATTAATCCCCCCCCCCTCAAAATAAAAATAATAATAATTAGAAAAAAAATTGTGTATTTCTTTAATTTTTCTTTCTTTTAAAATAACACCTTTCTTGAAATCAAAATCCGAGTTTTCAAATTCTAATAAATTCTTGATCCACAATTAGAACAGTGTCCCAGATGAAGGTTTTCACTTTTTTACTTGGGATTATTTCCAAGGTAATTAATCTTCAATAATCCACAAATTCTTGAATTCTTGTTTTTTTGAAAAAAAAAACAATAAATTCTTCCATTCCAAGATATTAATATGAAAAATTAGGTTCAACGAAATGTTTCTATTTATTAATATTTCTATATAGAAATATTAATATTAAGTCATCAAATAATTTTTCAGAGAAAATATTTAAACTTTCTATTTACTATTGATTGAGATTAATTCACAAAGATTAAACTCGAGAGTTTTATTTCATCTCAAAAAAATAATAATAATAATAATAAATTAGTAAATCTTTCCAATAATTTGTAGGCTCATATCTCAGGAATCATATTATCAAATTAATTTTTTACAAAGAAGTTTTATTGTTGAAAATTATTATCTCGAGTAAAAATAGAAGAAAAAAAGTTATATCAGAAATCAACAAAGTATCATAAAATCAAAGTATTTTGATTTAATATAAAAAAATAAAATAAAACTATTATGGGAAAAAACACCTTTGTTTCATCTAGAGTACATTTTCCACAGTACCAAATAAAATGATTCAAATTTTCTTAATCATTAGTCCAGTAATCACATTTTTTACAAATTTTTTTTTTTCCGATATGGATTGTAATCTTTTTTATTTTTTAAAAGACAATGAATATCAATTTAACCAATTGGTACTTTTTCGAAATTTGAGAAAATTAACAATTGATTTTAATTTTAAATAATAATTTTGAATATTTTAAACAAATATTTTTAAATTTTACACTTTTAATATTATTTTCATAAAGAGTATTTAATTAAGTTTTAAATATAAATTTTTCAAAGAAAAAAATTTTTAGATAATTATTTATTTTGAACATTTTATAACAAACATTTTATCATTTTTATAAAATAATATATCTTTTGCTAATTGTAGATTAAGAGATTTAATAAGCATCACCAAGTATAAAACAACAAATTAAATAAACAATAAAAATAAAAAAATAAAAATAAAAAAAAAAGTCAACTTTATTTTAAAGGAGTAAAATTTCCGAACCTATATTTACCTATTTTTTTTTTTTTTTAACAACACCCACCAGAATCTTTTTTTGGTTTGTTATCTGTTTGAAGATCCATTTCATTTTCTGTTTGTGTAGTTGTTAATTTTAATTTCCCCTCTTTTACTAATTTATAAACTTTTTTTGTCATATCCATAAATGCATCATTAACATTTTCACCAGTTTTTGCTGAAGTTTCAGTATATAAAAGATCTACATTATTATTTAAATTTAGTTTTAAAAATACAAAAATTAAAAATAAAATAAAATAAAACAATTTATTAATTAAGTTAAAGTAGGGGAAACAAAAAAAAAAATAAAATCTTTTATTTTCCTGTTGGAAAGTACAAAAATATTCATAAATATTAATATTAGGTCTAATAATAGAAAAAATTAAACTAAAGTTTAAATATAAGCTAATTTCGTAAAAAGCAGGGAAAATATTTTTTTAAAAATCTTTTTATTAAACAAAATTCTAATATAACTATTTCAATATTTAAAATTTTTATTCACCATTCATTTCTGAAATTTTAATATCAATTCAATTCAATTTGTTTTTCTGTCTGAAAGACATTACATAAAAAAAAAAGATATGAAAGTTTCTAATCTCAATTTTAAATGATATTTTTCAGGTGTGAAAATTTGGCGATTATTTTTTTCTTTTTGATTGAAGCAATTTTTTTTCCAAGATGTTTCATTATCGATCAAAATTTCTAAGACAATGAAAAACTTATCACTGTATTTCGTTGTGTAAAAAATCGTTTGGTCACTTATCATATTTCTATTTTTTTGATTGAAATTGGCCAATACCTCGTTTTGTACAAAAAAAAATGTTTAATTTTTTTTCATTTTTTGTTTAATTTTTATTGGGAGAGTTTTTAATTTCTCTTCTTTACCCTTAATCCCTTAAAATTTTTTTTAGGAATTTTTTTAAAGATTTTACATTTTTTTTTAATTATACACTAGGGCTATTTTTCATTATCCACTAGGGCTAAAAAAATGTTTAATTTTTTTCATTTTTTTGGAGAATATTTTGAAGAACTCATTTTGAAATACAAACAATAGGTACTGCTTCAATCAATATTTATATTTCACTTTATTTGAATTTACTAATTTATGAATAGAAATAGTTACAAAAAGAATACTCTTTGAAATGTAAAAAAAATTACCTCCACTTTTTTGAAAATATCTTAGCTATTGTTATTATTAATGTTAATTTTGATATTTCTGTCAACGAAATTAAAACTAAAAGAAAAGAACCTTTTGATCTGATCATTGATTTTAATTTTTTTCTTTTTTTGTTTATTTATAAAAAAAAAACAATTTATTTTGAAGATTGGTTTGTTTTTCAACAAAATTTTATTCATGTATAAATAGGTATTTTCAATCAAAACTCAACTAAGATAATTGTTTGGTAGTTCTGAAAAATTTATAAAATTGATTTTAAAAAAGTTGAAATAAAAAAAAACATTTATTGATTTTTTTTGAATTTTATACACAACAAAATTTTTTTGTATCCGAACTTTTTTGTTTTTTTTCATTTCATTCCTCCAATTTTCAAAAATTTGTTCATAATTGAAACTTGTATTCAATTATCTGAAAAATCTAAAAGAAACTCAAGCTGATTCGTGGTTCTTTCTTCTAGTATCATTTTTTTACTCATCAATCTAAAAATTTCTGAAGTTTTTGAAAGCTTGATGGGAAAAATACCTTTGTTTCGAAAAAATATTTTTTATTTGAATTAAATTTTGAAAAAATTTCAATTTCATTTACAAAAAAAAAAAATTTAAATCCCTAGTTCCAGTAGAAAAGCAAAATATCGACATTTTTTTTTGTCATTTTTTTTCAATTTCCTTTTTCAAAAACATAATGAACAAAAGGTTGACTGAAATGTAAAAATGATTACTATTCAAACCGAGCCAAATAATTGGTTCATAACCAATAACTTAAAGGTATTCCAAAAAAGTTAATTTAAAAAAAAAATGGCCATTTTTTGCTTTTATAATGGGACTAGGGCTTTAATACACGACAAAAAATCTCAGAGACTTTTACAAATCTTTTCACCCTTTTAAAAGTGTTGGAAAGTGTTTGAAAGGTTTGGGAATTGTCTGAAGGAGTTGGAAAAGGCTCAAATATTTGTAAAAGTTTCGATTTTTTTGTAGTATGGTGTGAACTTTTTAAAAATTTTTTTTTTCATTTTTCAGAATTGATTGAATTCCCAACAGTTTGTCGCTGACTGTAATTGGTTTATCAATTCTTCTATCTATTCTTTCCAAATAACTTTGTATTAAATAAAATATTTCAAGTTTATAATAGGGCTGACTTCAAATTATAGCTTTAAAAGAGGTTTATTTTCTCATGTTGATATGTTTATTTTGTTAAAACAATCAATTAAGTATTTTTAACTTTTTAATAAAAAAAAAGTTTGTAGGTTAGGTACTCTCATTTTCCAATTATTCAAAGAAAAAATTTAATTTCAATTTTCTCGATAAAGCAATTTTAAAAAAATGTGACATATAGGTTATTTATTATATATTTACAAAAAAGAGGTTTACTGAGGATTATCAACTGTTTTAAAGATCCTTTTGATAACTTTTGATTCATATTTTTTTTAAAATGACTTTAGATTCTTCTCTTTCATAATAATTAATTAGTTGAATGAAAAAAACTCAAGATCTTCACAAAGGTAATTGATGATAAACATTTTTTGAGTATTTAAATTTAGATTTTCATTCTTGAACCTTAAGATAAAATTTAAATTAAATTAATTTGAATTTTACAGTATATGAATTAAAAAAGAAAAACATCAACAAAATGAATAAATGCAAGACAAAAACGAAAAATTAATAAAATGAAAAAAGAAACTTACTATTTTCTTGTGCAAATTCTTCTGCTTCTTCTCTTGTCACAACTCTTTCTTCAAGATCAATTTTATTCCCAATTAACAAAATAAGAGAATTTGGGTTTGTTAAATTTTGTGCATCATTTAGCCATGTTGTTAATTGATTGAAAGATTTTCTCCTTGAAACATCATAAACTAAAAGTGTACAAACAGCTCCTCGGAAATAAGATCTTGTAATTGCTCGAAACCTTTCTTGTCCATTTTTTTTTTTTTTTTTTTTTTTTTTTTTTTTTTTTATTTTTTAATGCATAGATGGAAAAAATAATTAAAGAAGAAAAAAAAAAAGAATTGTTTGTTCCTTTAAAAAATGTTTGGTTGAAAAAATTTGAATAAAAAGAAAAAAAATAATTTGTAAAGATCCAATACCTGTATCCCAAACTTGAACTTTAATTCGTTCGTCACTAACGGGTACAACCTTTGCAGCAAACTCAATTCCCTGTCAATTATTTAAACACAAAAACAAATGGTATTTGTTAGGCATAATAGATTTAAATTTAAAGTCAATAGTTCAATATTTCGGATTGATGGAGTAGGATAAACAAAAAAGAATGAAGAAATAAAATTTTTTACAATGGTATGTGGACAATCAGTATAAACTATAAAGTAAAACCAGAGTTAAACCAAAAGGAGTGTGTGAATTTTAGTTTTGAGAAAATGAGAAAAAAAGGATGGTTAATAGAAATTATTAAAGAAGAAGGAAAAAAAAAAATAAAGAAAAAGCGAAAAGATCGGTGAACATACATTCATCATCAATAAATCGATTTAAAAGTGATGTTTTTCCTGTTCCCATACCTCCAACAACTATATATTTAAAGATCATTGTGTAGGTAGACATTTTGAAAAGTTTTGTTTTTTGTTTTTTTGAATACAAGTAAAAAAAAATGACTTTTGGTATTTTTGTAATTTGATTCTTTGGAAATGATGTTAAGTCTGATAAAAGTCTTTAAATAAAATGAATATCCGAATTGATTGGAATCTTGAGTTATTACACGTAAGATTGATAATAAAAATTTACTAATATTTTGGATTTCTTCAATTAAGGACTAAATTTCCGACTCTTGAGAGTGTTGAGTTATTGTGATATTTCACTTTCACTTCTCAAAAAGAATTTTCGATATGAAGAAATTGGACAAAAAAAAAAAAACATTTTTGTAATCTCTACTTTTTCACATACTTTTTTTCTTTTCTTTTTCAATGAAAAGGAAATTGACAATAACAAAAAAAATAATTACTAAAAAATGGTTTTTGGTGGGTTTTAAGTGCATTTTAAATTTGAGAACATTTCAAACTTGTAAAAGGAAAAGTCGATAATATGTCTAACAGCCAGAGGAATTACATTGAGTTCAAAAAGTTGTAATGGGAAATTCTAAAATATAAAAAACGAATTGTGTTTGATCTAACAAAGTAAAAATTGTGTAAATTTTTCATTTTTTCTCAAATAAATTCTCAGTTTGGAAAAATATTTATGGGATTATAAAACTCTTCCAAGTGTGTTTTTAGACATTATTTCACCCTTTTCACCTGAAAAAGTTGTCTATAGAATTTCATTTTCTTCTGATTATTTGGTTTAACTAATTCACTTATACTTTGAGTTAGGGTTGTTCCTTCCACCTAAATATACTTCTGAGTACAATAAAAAAGAAACAAACAAATAAATCTAGATTAAAAATTTTAATCAATGATAACAAATTATTTCTCTACAGTTCCCAAATAACCGAAAATACTTTCGAAACAAAATTTTTTATTTGAATTATTATTAAAGTATTTCAAGATATAAGAATTTATATTCAATTATATTTGAAAGAAAAATTTATAATTGATAATTATATATTTAACTCCAATCAAAAAATAGAGTACTAAAAAAATTTTGCAACATTTTGAAAAATTTTTCTCGGATCTTGTGATTTCATTATTATTTCAGCGAAATTTTGTCAAATTAATTTTTTATTTTTTTTTTAATATTTTTACTAATTTTTAATTTTTGACTTTTTAAAATTTAGGTATAAAATAAACAAAATTATTGAAAAAGCTATTATAGATCAAAAATTATTTTCAAATATCTTGAATCATTTTGATTGAAAAAATCAGTTTGAGATGGAAAAATACCAGTAATACCACATTTTAGTTCATTGGGGTTGGTATTTGCTGATAAAAATCAATACGTTTGCTTTTACCATTTTTAAAATTTCCAGAATATGTATTCCTAATCATTAATAGAACAACTCAAAAAACTTGAGTCTATCTATTTTGGATGTTCTCCAAAATAATTTTTTATTCATATTTCTTGGAATGTATTTTATTTTATTTTAATATTTCTCTTATTGAGATTAATACAGTCAGTTCCACTTTTAAGGCACAAACTTTCAACGAAATTAAGGCACAATAAAAATCTCAAATTAATGCACAAAATTCAGATTCTAGTAAAATAGGTTGTCAAAAAAAAAAAAATTCCTAATTTTGTGCCTTAATTTAAGATTTTTTGGTACCTTAAATTTCGTTGAAAGTTTGTGCCCAAAAAGTGGAACTGACTGTAGTTTAGAGTGGAATTCATTGTAAATCACAAAAATAACTTATTTAAAAGATTTATGGTAATTATATTTTTAACTTTAGTCTTTTTTACAAAGATAATTTTCACAAAGATATTACAGATGGGATATTACATTGAAGTGATAAAATAGTTTGATTCGGATATTGGGATCTGACATTTTCTAATGAGAAAATGATTGTGGTTTTTTGATAAAAGTGACATTTAATAATTTTAAAGTTCGGTTCCACACAAAATTTTTTGAAAAATATTAATCCTTCGTCTTTTAAGGTTTGAGGAGTATTTTTACGAAAACCTGTAAGGCTCATAATGAATATCAAAAAAACCACCAAGAACCTCTTTTACGGATATTATTTTTGTGTGTATTTTAAATATTTAATTTGTTGGAAATTATATTACAAATTAATGAATAAAATAAAATGTTCTTTATATATGATAATGTATTTTATAGCCTGACTATTAAAAATATCACAAGGTTTATTTATATATCTTAAAAAGTCTATATTGTTATTTTATCCAACATATGAAAAAAAAAATGAAAAAAATGCAAAAGAATAAAAAAATTGAGTATAAAAGCTAGCATTATTGTTTTTTTTTTAATACTTATAAATTATTTAAAGATTATTATGTGTTTTTTCTACGAATTTCTACATATAACAAGCCTTTCATAGACAACATTATAAGAAAAAATTAAAATTTTTAACAAAGAGATTAAATTCCCCAAAAAATTCAGTTGTTTTTGTTTATTAAAAACTTTCTCAAAGAATATAAGTAATAATCAAAAATAACATATTTGTATTTCAAAGTAAAAATGGGTAGTGTAAAAAAAACAAAAATTTCACTTCGCCCCCCTAATTTTTATTTACAAAGAAATAGTTTAGTATTGTTGATATCTCTTATTTTATTTGTTTTATACTTTTTTCTTCAATCTATTCGAATATTTAAATTGGGAAAGAAAAGAACCCACAATAAAAGAAAGAATAACCTGAAATAAAAAAAATGAAAATCAATTCAACTTTTATCCCATTTGAATTTCAAATACCAGCAAGGAAAATTCTCTCTCAGAGTTCAATCAGGAATAGTCATTAAATTTCTCAAAAAGCACCATTCCTAAATGGCTTTGTGAAAAACTTATAGTTTTTTCAACTTGTCCTGTTAAAATCAAGATAATATTCTGAAAAGTTCCTATCAAAGTTCCAATAAAGAAGCTGAATAAAAGTTCTCAAAAAACACCATTCCTAATTCGTTTTGTGGTGATTCTTTCGTTTGTTTCAACAACAATTAGGAAAAGATTTGAAATACAGAAATAAAAATTTTGATTTATTAAAAGGATAAAAAGAGTTCATGGAAATATTATGGTTGACCATAAAAATTGACTGTTAAATAAGAAACATAATCTGGGTTGGTGTTTCAAAGAACTGTTTGTTTTTTCTTTGCTCAAGAACATCTCACAATTTCCACAAGTTCTCAAAATCATTTTCTTGAAAATTTCAAATTTAGAATTGGCTGAGCTTTCTATTTTTTATTTTTGCAAATTATTAATGAAAGGAAGATCAAAAACCTATTCAAACGATTGTGTTATATGCCTTGAAAAAATAAAAGTCCAAGGAAGAACCTCTTGTTGTGAACATAACTTTTGTTTTGATTGTATTCTTAAATGGTCCAAAGTCGAAAATCATTGCCCGATCTGTCGGAAAACCTTTAATAATATTTACAAAACAATTTATCCTTTTACCTTTAAGTGTAGAATTATTGAATCAATTTTGGTTGAAGAAAAAAAGCAACGAATTGAACAATCAGAACAAGAAAATTTACAAAATTTGGTTGACGAAGAATCGTGTAATTTTCTTTTTATTTTCTTTTTATTTTTTTTGTTCTTGATGATTTTTTTTTTAGTACAATCCATTTTGAGTTTTCACATCCAAAAAATGGAAATTTCTGGACGAATTCAAGTTTTGAAATTTATTTGTTGACCGTTATTGAATAAATCCTGGGTGTATTTTCCATTATTTAAGTTTTTCTCAAAAAATACTTGGTGAATTCACTTACCAGTTTCCTAACTTGTCAAAACGTTTCCCAAACCATACTTTACAACCCTACCATCTTTACCAATTTCATCCGTTGCTTGCAAAACTTGATTTTGTTTTTTCAAAAATAAATGAACAAAAATTTGTTTTTTCAAAAGAATCCCAAGAAAAGTATTTAACAAACCAAAAAACAGAAGAAAAGGGACACAAATACTTAGGTACTGTTTAATTTGGATTTTCAATTTCAAATTAAATTGTTAGTGCTTGTGTTTATGATCCTTTACATGTTCACATTCAAAAAATGTTGGCTAATATTCTTTTTGTTTTCATGATTTCGTTCAAAAGTAAAAAACAATCTTTTTGATTTTTGTATTCTGAAAAAATTTGTTAAACTCCTCTCTGTGAGATAACAAGATCGGTAATCTTAAATAATCAGGATCTTGAAAATGTAACTACAAAATCTTTCAGGATTATCTAAAAAAAAGTCAGCATGGGGGTCTTACGAATTAAAACATCAGTGAATTAGACTCTATATTTCTTGAGATCGAGAAGAACAATAAAATTTCGAAAATTTGGGAATATAGTTATTTTTAGCGAGATCAGACAGTTAATTGGAAGATGGTAGTAAAACCCACAACCCAACCATGTTTCTTCTAAGTCCCTTTTTTCAGAGGTTTTTATTGGAAACTAGACAATACTTCAATTAGAAGAAACCTGGTTTGTGTTGTGGGTTTTACGAACATCTTCCAATTAAGTATATGATCTTGCCAAATTTATTTATTCCTAAATTTTTGAAATTTTATAGTTCTTCTCGATCTCAAGAAATATAGAGTCTAATTCACTGATGTTTTAATTCGTAAGACCCCGTGGTGGCTTTATTTTAGATAGTCCTTAATTTACCAAAATAAATCCATATTATAAGTGACTACACTTGTGCAAAAAGTAATGCCTTAATATTTTATGTTTTTTTACAAAATTTGACATTTTTCCAAAAACGACAAAACTTTTCAATTTGCCCACACTAGGAAGAGGTTTCTTGTTAACAAACCTGAGATTTCTAATAGCAAAAAAAAACAATTTAATGAAAGAATAAAAATATTTGGGGTTGTTTTTGTTTTTTGATTTCTGAAAATTATTTTCGATTTTTGAATTTCTGTTTCTTCCCCAAACATTTTTATTCTATTATTAAATCAAGGTTTTTGCTCTTAGAATCCTCAAGTCCACTGACAAAAAAACCCTCCCCTGTCGGATCACACATAGGAAAAGTTTTATAGTTTTTGGAAAAATGACAAATTTAGTAAAAAAACTTCAAATATTAAGACATCAATTTTTGCACATGTGTATAAACTAAAAAAATCTTCCAGTAAATTTAATGGCAAATTCAAAAATTTTTTACCTCATAATAAAATTGAAAAAACAAGTAATAAATTGGGGCACTATTAGACCAGGCTCACTTTTCAAGTTATTTTTCAGAAAAGAATTATTATTTTTAAAAAGTTTGAACCATTTCCTCATTTTGAAAAGTTCTAAATTTCAACATATTTCTGAATAATTCAAAAAAAAATATTTTCTTTGATGAAAGAAATCTTATTGTTTGTAAAGGAAGTGTAATAAAAATGCACTTTTAAAATGAAACCACTAAGTTCTAAAATAGCACAGTATAAAAAATCACATTAATTTCAAAAAAATTGCAATTACTATTTTTCAACTTGAAAAAAATATAATTTCAATATTCGAAGAAATCAAATCAATTGTTTCTTTTTGTTGAACTCAAAAATAACAGAAAAACAACCAAACCATTAAATTAATCCAATTCACCCAAAACACTTTTTGAAAACTTATAGAAATTCAACTTATAAACCAAAAGAAAAACCTTTTAGTTTGATTACTTTTAATCAATAATTAATAACCTAATCTTATTTTTTATTTCAGTTGAATTTTAGTAATAACACCAAAGATTAAAAATCTCAATGTGCTTTATTATTATTTCCCACGTTTTCTCGGATTTTCAAACAAATAAAAGGAATTCAAATTTTTAATTCTAATAAAAAATAATAATAGATATTTTCAAATAACTGATTTAAATAAAAACAGTTCCTTGTTTATACTCTGAATATTTGAAAAAAAAAATATTACATAATGGTTTAAATTTCATAAAATTTAATCAATGTTTATAAATAAAAAAATGATCAATTTTTTTCTGATCTTCTAGATTCAATATTTGATTTATTTTAATTGTATTTTTAAAATAAGATTAAGGTTTAAATGTTATTTGTTAATAAAAATTATCAGAAATTACTAAAAGTGAGATTTCTTCAAAATAGAAATTATTTTATCAAATTATTCTTATTCGATTTTGATACAAAAAATGCAAACAAAAAAGGATCAAATCTTTTTTACTGAAAATTTCATTTGGAAAAATAAAAAATTTATAAAATGATAACTCGTATCTTTCTAAAGTTGATAAATGAAGTTGTATGACGGGTTTAATTGTATCCTAATGCAAATAAGTACGCTATTATCTTTGGGAAAAAAAAAAAAAAATAAAAATAAATAAGAGTTACTAGCGCCTTAATAAAAATAAAGGATAGTTAATAATTATAACCTCCTTTACTCTTTATATGCGCAAAAATGATTTCTTAATTTTTCAT
The DNA here is from genome assembly GCA_027625915.1 of Anaeramoeba flamelloides. Taxonomy (NCBI): domain Eukaryota; family Anaeramoebidae; genus Anaeramoeba; species Anaeramoeba flamelloides. The sequence goes on along the minus strand of JANTQA010000017.1, from coordinate 172,778 downwards.
GTTTTTTTGATACAATTGTGATTTTTTCATTAACTCTGATCCTTTTCAGGTACGTCACCCAGTTTCAGGAAACTTTACAATTTATTTGATGTCATTTAGTAACGTTCTTTTGTATTAAAAAAAGAAAGGAAGAGATTTTGAGTAGAAACATCAAGAGAAAATCGAAAATACTTTTTCCAAAATCAAAAAAAAAAAACCATCTTCAATGGTTTATTAAATGGAATTTATTGACATTTAAAACATCAAATATACAGTCAAGTTTCGTGACCCCTGGATCGAATATCAAAAAAGTATTACAGTTAATGAAAAAATCACAATTTTATCAAAAAAACATGAAAAAATAAGAAATCATTTTTGCATATGTATTCTGAAGAAATAAACATAAAAATAATTTTCTTGTATTTAAATTGTTAATCTATAATCTTCATTACCGAATAAAAAAAAATAATTTTAAAACAATCGGAAAACATCTTTATAACAAATTTTTTTTTTATATAATGAACTTTTAATAAAAAAATTATAATAACATTTTTATAACATGTTATAATTTTTTATTATTTTAAAATCTTCAAAATATGTAAATATAAACTTTTTATTATAAAATCTTAAAAAAAAAACTCAAATTGAAAATATTTAATTACAATTCTTTAAAAAAATGTTTTTAATGACAATTTTACAATTTAAAACAGTTTTCTACCCAAAAGTTTTTAATATTGAAACCTTTTTAAAAAGATGTATTATGCATTATTATTATTATTATTATTATTGCTTTTCTTTCTTTTTTTTTTTTTTTAATAATATCTTTAAGTTATAACACCTTATATAACATGTTTTATCTTATATAACTCCAATCTAACATGTTACAAAATTATATAACCCCCTTTTATAACAAAAAAAAAATGTTATAAATTTGTTCATCTTTTCTAACATGTTATAGATGCTGTTATTAATATTTTAATGAATTTCTTAAAAATTTAATAACACTTTCAAAATTTATAAAACATCTTTATCACATATAAAACACGTTGTTTATTTTTTTTTAGGGTACACACACATATATATATATAAATTTTAAGATTAATTATACTAATATTTTTCCAATGAATTTACTTTTAAATAAATAAAAGGGTTTCATAAAGTCAAGTGAAAAATGTTAATTAATTCTTTTAAATTGATTTATATTTTTAAAAAGTAGAAACTTTTACCTAATAAAGAAAAAAAAAAAAAAGACAAAGAAATAAAAAATAGAACTCCCCCAAGACTGGATTGATTTTACTGATTCTAATATTTTTCTGTATAAGAATGCACATGAAAAAAAAAAAAAACGAGTTCATTTCTCAATTTTTAATATTTTTTTCATATTGAAGTAATTTTACTTTTTTAACAAAACAATCACCTTTTTATTAATTCAAAGTCCAAAAAGTGTAAGAGATTTTTTATTTAACAATTTAGGATAAATCTATTATTAAAAAAATAGTTACAATTTTTGAAAACAGGTGCGTTTCCTGAATAGTGAAATCGAGTTTACTATGTATTCAGTACACTATTTAATTGAAAAAACCACTAAATTTAACAAATTTAAACATCCTTTCTAATCTTTTTCAACCTTTTTACAATAAATAATTTTTTTTAAAAATAGTCTACAATTTGCCTGAGGTGGAAGAACATTTGGGTGAAAATACAATGTGGGGCGTGATGAATACTTTTGAAACAATTGAAAACAGCCAAGGCAATACTTACCGAAGAAGCTTACGTTTACAAAGAAAAGAACAAAAATCTAATTTTGTATTTAACACAAACACTAACTTTTATAATAGTGAAAGTACCTCTTCGTCTTCAGAAAATTCTTTATTAAAGGATTCCAAGAAAAAAAAAGCGAAGGAAAAAGAAAAAATAAATGAAAGGTTAAGAAGAAAAGAAGAAGAAAAGGAGAAGGAAAAACAAATAAGGAAAAGAAAGAAGAAGGAGAAAGAGAAAGAGAAGGCAAAGTTAAAGGAAAAGGAAAAGGGACGAAAACATCAGGAGTATTATAAAAGAAAAAATCTTCAAAATATTTCGAATTTGGTTAATATTAATTCCAAACAGAAATATAGTTTGAGTATAAACACCCTACTAAATAAAGAAACAACAAATAGAAAGAGAGGAGGTGAAAATCAATTGTTTGATATTCATAATAAACAATCAATCAAAAAAAAAAAAAAAAAAAATCCTTTTAAATCAAATAAAACAAATTGTAATTCAGAATATGGATCACAACCTTTATTTTCACAATTAAAATTAAAAAGTAAAAAACAAAATCCTTTTAAATGGAAAAATCCATTTGGTAAAGATTAAAAAGTAATAATAATAATAATAATAAAAAAAATTAATATGTAATAAAATCATTTTTAAAAGATATGTGATCAAAAAAAGTTTTTAATCAAGTTATGAAAACAGTTATATTTAAGTTTGTAAACTTTTTTATTTGAAATTTTAAAACACTTTTTAAACACACTTTATTTAAAATGATTATACTACATTTCCGAATAATATTTTATAATTTTTCAAATTTATTTCTAAATTTTTATTTTTTTTCTCAATTTAATTGTAAAAAGGGATACAAAATTATTCACTAAAAGATTTTAGTTAAAATAAAAGTTAAAAATAATAAATTTGCAAAATTTTTTTTTACTTAGTTAAGGAAGTATCGTCATCCATAAATAAGAATAAAATTAAATTATTTTGTAATTGAAAGATAAATGATATTAGTAATCTATAGTTCAGATCCTCTAAAAAATTCTTTTGGATAAAAATGTACCAAAAGTTTATCCCAACAATAAAAAAAATTTTCTGGTATTAGTAAAAAAATTCAACAATTTTAGAAAAAATCTACATTTCCAGACAATTTTTAAGTTGGGTGATCAATCTTTAGACTCTAAGAGTTGAAAAATATCTTTCTTAAATTTTTCTTAAAATGTAGATTCGTTGATAAAAAATTCTAATTTTTTTTTAAACAAATTCAATAATTAATTCGAGATTATTTTTACAAATTATTTTAACATCTTGTAAATATATTGATGTTACAATTAACTTTGAAAAAAAGTTAACTAAAGTAAACCATCTTTTAGATTTTTTAAGTTGATAGTTATTGAGTTAATCTTGGAATGAAAATTTTCATAAATAAACTCTTTTTCAAAAATTGTGACTCACCTGAAATAATAAATTGAAAAAAAAAAAATTATCCTTTAGTATTCAAGAACAATTAATAACTAAATATGATTTGTAATTCACTTTTAAGTCACAATAAATGTATCAAAGCCTGATATATTAAAAATTAAAAAATAAAAATAAAACCAAAAAGCAAAAAAAAAGCGAGTAACAATTTTTGAAATGAGAATGTACGGATTTTTTATTACTGAACTTTCACTGAAAAAAAGTTGAACAACAAGATTTTTTATTATTATGAAATCCATTTTCAAAGAAACTTCATAGTCACAATTTTCATAGTGATTATTTGTCTTTACGAAGATCTCTTTTTTTTTTCCTCATGATCTTTTTTTTTAAAAAAAAAAAAAAAGAAATCAAAAAAAAAGAAAAAGAAAAATTTGAAAAAGCAAAATCAAAATTTTCAAAATTAGAAATAATGATTCTGATCCAAAAATTTGAAAATATTTTTTAAGAATACTGTAATAAACCCCCAAAAAAAACCCATTAACATTATAAAGTGAGTCAAAATTTTTGAAAAATAGTTTAGTTAATTTTGGAGTTTCTAAATCTGAATTATGAAATCACAGGAATATAGTTATTACAAGTTTCTGCTTTTAGATTTGGGGAAATTAATTAAAATCACAAGTTCTAAAAATGCACCATTTTGAAAATATTGCTTTTAATTAAAAAAAGCATATTATTTATTCATAAATATGGAGATGAGGTAGACCCACTTAATTATTCGAAAACAATTATAAATAAAACCCTTAAAAGATTTTTTCTTAGTTCAGTTATATAAGTGGATACAATATACATGGGATTTTGTACAAAAAAAAAAAACATTTTGGATATTTGAAAAAACTAGATATGTCGATAGTTGTTTTGAATATATTGAATAAATATTAAAAAAATAATAAAAAACCAAAAAAAAAACATGAAATATTTACAGCCAGTTCCACTTTTAAGGTACAAACTTTCAAGTAAATTTATAGGACAAAAAAATCTTAAATTAAGGCACAAAATTCAAATTCTAGTAAAATTATTTGTGTAACAAAAAATTTCAAAATTGTGTTTTAATTGGAGATTTTTTTGTACCTTTACTTTTGTTAAAGTTTGTGCCTTAAAAGTGGACCTGACTGTATATAGTAACAATTGGGGTTCCATAATGTTTTGTTTCTATTCATCATTCTTTGATTCATGATTCAATTAAAAATTTAATCAAAATGGAAATAATAAAAATATTCCAACTAGCTTATAATTCAAAGGAAGCATTATGTGTTTAAAAAGGGGATATACTATCTTCCCTATTATTTATTTTACCTCTTATTTTTCTTTTGAAAAAATCAAATGATAACATATCATGTACAAGTTTTTACAAATGATTTCTTTTTAATTCAAAAATTAAAAAAAAAATAACATCAAATAAGAGGAATAACCCATTCCAAGGAATTTTATTTCAAGATATTTATCATAATTTCCTACTTTTTTCATACAATCATTATTAAGTTATTCTAAAACTAACATTTCTAAATAATATTTCTGATTTTTTAATAAGTTTTTTTTAAATGTATCAATATTTTATTTTTATGTAACAATTAGTTTAAATTATATAAACTTTATATTTTAATACAAGCACAATTAAAATCATAATGATACTACTTTTTTTCAATTTTTTAATTTTGAAATTATAGAAAAATAATTTTTCCTCTTCAAAAACAACCTAATAAAACACTTTTTGAGCTATTTCATTAATTTCAACCCTTTAAAAATTTATAAATTTTTTACCACAATATTTTTATCAAAATTTTCAATTTTTTTTTTTAATTGACTTATAACAGTTTAACTAAATAACATTATACACAATTTATCTAGCAAAATTGATTTTCTTTTTTTATTTTATAATTGTTTTATGATACATAATTAAATTGATAAGTTTGTCCTATTTTAAGTAATTTGAAATATTATATCTATTCCTCAATCCTTTTCAAATAAAATTGAATCTATTTCAAGTATTACAATTAAATTGTAATACTAAATATCAAGTAAATTTTCAATGAGAAAATTAATAAATTTAAACAAGGAAAAGCAGATCGAGGATTTTAAAAGATATTTTTTTTTTAGAATTATTGTACCTTTTCAATAATTAAACCAAAAATAGAAAAATAAATTGGACAATTATTTGAAAAAAGTTAGGTTAAAACTTTTTTAAAACTAATTCCACACATATTATCCTTATTCTAATCTACAGTGTTTGAGGAATTTATACAAAATTATGTTTATTCACTATTTATAAAACCATATAAGTATAAATTTCAAAAAAACCTCTTCCACCTTCAAAAAATCATCAAAGTGTCAATTCATCAATCAAATTTTCATACAAAATCGATTTACTGAATTTACAAGTCAAAACTTGCCACCTTATTTTCTAATTATTTTGAAACCAAGAAAAGAATTTGATTCATTTATTTTCTCAAAAAAGAATAAAGAAAATGAACAACCTAAACCTTAAATCAAAGTTTCAAGTTCAAATATAGATTTAAAACTTGTTGTTAACAAATTCAAGTTCAATATCTCTCTTGACTTTTCATTTTTTTCTAGTATTAAAATATCTAAATAACTTTTTTTACTGAAAAAAAACACTACCAAGATGTCCAAACCGCCACTTAAAATGTATCCGACTGTAGGAGAATTTTATGAAAATGGAGAGAATGAATATATTAAAACATTTTTACCACCACACGACAATTTCGAAGGAAGAGAACTAAGAATAGATGGTGTTGGAAGATCAACTTTAAAACAGAATGAAGCAATTGTAGTTTTAATTCAACACCACCAGCAACTAATGAGTAACGAAGTGGAATTACAAGAAAATGATAAACAAAACTCTAGCAATGATGATAATGAAAACCAAACTGAAAATGAATTAAAAAGATTTGAATGAACTAAAAAAAAAAAAAAAAAAAAAAAAAAAAAAAAAAAAAAAAAAAAAAGAAAAAGATAAAGAAAAAGAAAAAGAAAAACGAAAAAAAGATCAAATTGAAAACCAAAACCTGAATGAAAGCAAATCTCAGCTTTCAAACCGTAAGGAACAAAACTTCGCTGAAGAAAAATCCAAACCATTAAATTCCTTTGATTTTTCTCAGACAGACTCAGCTACCACATACAATTCGCTTTATTCATTGCCACCACCATTTCCCAATCACGTACATACCAACGTTGGTGGGCTACCGCCATCAGACACAGGATTATACATTACCCTCTCTGGTTTTCTTGTTATGTATTCTGTTCTTAATTTTCTATCCTTTTTAGTTCCAGAACCAAACGAAACAATAAACAAAATCTTTTCTTCAATCACAACACTTTCTTTACTCTCTGCACCTTTGTTTTTCCTGATTAAAAAGAAGCTAAATTTAAAAAAAGTACTAAGGCTGCACAAGGGAACAAATGATTTTAAAATTGCTTTGTTGTCCATTTTATTAACTTGCACTTTAATCTCAAATTTGTATTTAATCTCGGCATTTACAAAGATTATTTCAAATAATATCCCTGATTTTGATGAAAACACTGATATCAAAAGCTTTGGTTTGGGGCTGTTAAGCTTTGTTGACGTAGCCTTAATTCCTGGGTTTTGTGAAGGTTTGTTTCTTTATTATTATTTTTTTATTTTTTTTCAAATGATCAGAAATTTGATTATGAACACAAACTCTGATAAAAACAAGAACTTTCCAGTTGATCAATTTTATGACTTGATCCAAATGAGGAGTTCAAATTAATGATTTATGGAAATTAAATCAGCTCTTTTTTTTTTACTTGTTACACCAAGAATTATCATTATTAATTCCACAACCAGTGAAAGGTTTTCCAATAAAATTACATTTTTAAAGTATTCAAAAAGATTTTCAAAAGGGAGATGAAAACAACATAACAAAAGAAAAAAACAAAATGTAAAATTTGTAAGTGGAGGAAAATCTGTAAAAGTGATTTACCAATAAATTTTACAATGACCATTATTATTATTGACAAAAAAAATAGCAAAAAAAACTTGATAACTTTAATATTCAAGTCAACATAATAAACATTATTTTCAAAAAGATCTCTTTTTGAGAAATGGTGATTTTTTTGGGATAAACAAATTTACAATTATTATTAAGATAAATTTTTTCGATATTTAGACTTTTCTTTTGAAAAAACCTCTTTATTATCGAAATATTATTTCAAAAACTATTTGCAAATTAAATAACCATTTGAAGAAAAAAAATTAAACATAATTTTTAATTGGAAACCTTAATAGAACTTAAAAAGGAAAATTAATTAAAAGAAGAAACAAATTAACATCAAAAAATAATTCATTATATTAATTTCAATCAAATCAACAAAAACACATTTTAGATCTACTTTCTTATTGAAATCGTTGAAGTTTTTTTGGAGATCTCAATAATAGTTTAATTTTTCAATAAATTTTTAATAATAGACCCACCAAAAGAAAAGCTTCGAAAAAGATAGTATTGTAAAAACTGTTATTGTTGTTTAATCCTACATTATTGTGCTTAATACTTCATTTTCTCTTTTTATCAATTGATCTTTTCTTTTCATTTTCATGTTCTATTAAGGTTTCCAATTAAAAACTATGTTTTATTTTTTTCCTCAAATGGTTAAAACTTAAAGATCAAAAAAATTAATTTGATGAAAAATGCTGGGTTTCTGTAGAGTGAAGGAACGTGATTAAGTTTTCTCTAGTTTTTTATTTGTATTCTAAAATTTTATTGATTTTCTGAATATACGGAAAACTCGAGAAAAGATAAATGTGTATTTTTTTTTTAATTATTTTTATTTTTTTTTATAAAAATCTATTAAATTTTAAAAACCTAACAAAAAATTAAAAAAACCGAACAGAAAAATCAATTATTTTTTTAAAATACTCAATAAATTTGTAAATACTGAATAATTTTTGTATTTAATTTGCGAAATAAAAATATTTTTAGAATCTACTTTTAAACTAATTATAAATCATCTATCGACTATAAAAAATAAAAAATGGGAAATTTTACTATTAATATAAAAAAAATATAAAGTAAATGTCAGAAACACTATTGATCGAAACTGGAGTATTTTGATTTTTTTGAACTTTTATTAATTCATAACTTGAAAAAAAAATACATATTGAACAGATATTAGTTTATACCCAAGAACGTTTATTAACAATGCATATTTTAAAATGTCAAAAATTAGCAATTTGATTTTGTAAAAAAGTTAAAAAATATTCTCTCTAGCGCGAAAATCAAAAATAATTTGCAATTTATCAATATTAAAAATTTATTTGATTTTTTTCAAACATAACTTTATATACAAATAATTAAAATTAAATAAAAATTAGTTTACAATTTAAATACTATTCACAGAGTTTATTTGTGGTACTTTTGCGATTTGAAAAAAAGGATCAGATGATCATGTATTATGAAAACCTAGTATAATTATCAACAAAAAGTTATATAAATTAATACCAAAAAAACTAATGTGTTCAATAACTGAAACCGAAAATTTTTGATCTACTCATTTTTAATAGAATTTATTATGAAATAAACTGAACTTTATTTTTTTAATTTTATAGACTCCAAGAAAACTATATAGATAATATTTTATATGAAAATTTGAATAAATTGAATAATGTATCCTGAAAAAAAGTAATTTTATTTATGTATTGAGGGAATGAAGTAAAATGACAAAATAATATAAAAAGAGAAGCAAAAAGCACATATAAAAATAATCACAATAAATGCAGTGAAAAATAATACCCAGAAGATAATCTAATTAAAGATTATTTGCCGTTTTTAGCCTTTTTTCATTATTATTTTGATTAGGAAATAAATAAATTGTCTAAACAAAAACGAAAATAAAAAAAAACAAAAAAAAAATTCCTTTAGCTTTTTTTTAATTTAAATTTGCTGTTTTCAAAAATCGATTGAATTTCTAAACAAAAAAAAAAAAAAGCAATATACAAACACTCTACCACACTCTCCAAGATTAGGGCCAAATAACACAATAAATAAAAAAAAAAAAAAAAAGTAATTTTTGTGATCAAAAGCTAGACAAAAAAGAAAGTTGATCAATTTTGAAAAAAATAGTTCAGATTAAAAGAATCAAAATTTTTTTAACAAAATAAGATCTATCTAAAATTTTAAATTACTAAATGGAATGGATTTGTAAAAGATACAAGGAATAAATTAACATTAAATTATTAGATAAATAAAAATTTGAAAAAAAAATACTCAAAATGTTTGAAATAAAATTCTGAAGGGTTGCAAAAACAAATAAAAAACAAGATTTAGAAATACCAATATAAAGTTTATTGATAAAGTTTTAAACAATTAAAAAAGAGAATTATTTTAATAGATTATTTTGAAAAAAATTATATATTCTTTTTAATTATTAACTTTAAAAATAAAACTTTATTATAAACAATATTTTTCAAAATTTAAAATTTTTGAATTTTAACTTTATTACCATTATATAAATTTGAAATTACTTGACAAACATTTTTACTTCTGAAACATTCAAAAAACAATTCAATTTTTCAATAAATATTTTAATCTAGAAAAAAGGTGTTAATTTTTTAAAAAAATTGATTTTTTTTAACTAAAATCACTTTATTATTGTAAAAATAAATTTTTTTGATCACATTTTTATTTTCATTTTTTTTTTTTTTCTAAAAAATTTACAAAATAATTTAATTGTCTTCATAATTTATATACTTAACCTATTTCTATTAAATGATTTTATTTTTCTATAGAAATTTTATTTCGAGGATTTTTCCAAAAAACTCTAGAATACAATTATAGATTTAGAAAAGCAATTGTTATTTCATCATTTCTCTTTTCGTTTATGCATTTTGATTTTTCTATATTTGGGTTTCTTTATAAATTTTTTCTTGGGATTTTTTTATATGGGATGATTGCACTTAATACAGATTCATGTTACATATGCATTATTTCACATATAATAAATAATGGATTAACCCTTTTGTATTCCAACCTTCAATTAACAGCAAGTGATAAACAATCAAAAAATTATATATTTAATTCTTTTTTGTAATATCATCAACAATATTTGGCATAACACTCATTAATTTTTTTTAAAACGCTATTCCATTTCCAAACTAGAAGAACAATATATAGGCATTGAAGAAGATGATGACGAAATTTTAAATAACTCTTTCACTGACATTTAATGAGATCTCTGCCTTTTACAATAAATATGTTTATCAATATGTAGAAGTTTAGATATACATGCAAAAATATCCTTGCAAAAAAAAAAAATTTTATGTATTTTTTGTATAAATTAAAAATATATGTTAATATTCTACTTTTAAAGAAAAATTGATGATTTAAAATTATTATTTACGTCTTGGAAACAAAATATTCTTATTAGATTTCATAAGAAATAATGTGTCAAACAAAATTTTGATTTCTAATTGGACATATGAAGAAGTAATCAAATTATTAAAAATTATCAAATTGGATTAACCAAAATTATTCACTCAAAAGTTATTTAAATTTTCAAAAAAACAATATCAAATATTTGTAAATAAAAAATCAAAATTTAAAAATATGATAGCAAGAAAACGAAAACAATAATAAACAAGAAAATAATATTATTGTCTTAATAAAATTGAAATAAATTATATTTTAAATTCATATATGTTAAATAAACCCCCATTTCAAAAATATTGACTCTCTATTTTTTTTTAATTCAGTAATTTTTTTTCATGACATTAAATAATATTATGAAGGAAACAGATGAAAAATGAACAGATATTTTTCAGACTATTATTAAATTTTGTAACTATTTTTTTTTGCTAAAAAACCTTAATAATTAAAATAAAAATCTAATCTTCATAAAAAAATAAAAAATCTTATTTTAAAAATTATTTTTCTTTTTCTTTTTCTTTTGTTACGAAGATAAATATTAATATATATATATTTCTTAATATTTCTTGTTAAACCTTAAATAAACTTTTCATAATTACTTCTTTAGATTTTTTTTTAAGGGAGGCATAAAAATGGTTTATTGAAATTTGTCGATTTTTTTATTGATACTTTTGATATCTATTTTTTTTTTTATTTTTTTCATACTTTTTTAAAATGATTATAACAATTTTAAATTGAGTGAACGTTAATATATTTTAAAAAATCAGAAAATTTATCAAAAAATAATATCAAAAGAAAAAGAAATTAAAAATCTAAAACCCAAAATAAAATCCAAACTATTTATCAAAATTCAAAAACTTATTTGCCACACTTTGTTAAAATGTTATCTGAACTTTTTAATTTTAATTTTTTTTTTTTTTTTCATTACTTTTGTAAATCTCAAAATCAGAAACTAAAATAATCATATTCCAGCAAAATATTTAAAAAATATATATATATTTTTAAGAATGTTCAGAAAGTAAATAATTTATCAATTTTTTCAATTTCAAAGTTTTTTTACCAAAATTTTATTAAAATAAAAATCAAAATCTGGTTATTTTTATTTTCTTTTTTTGAAACTGAGTTCGATTTTCAATATGTTTCCATATATGTCAAAATAATTTGTTAAAATAATCCGGATATATATTTATTTATTTTTTTTGTTTTAGTAAATAGAATTTTATTAGAAACTAATCTACCTTTCGTTAAAAAAAATTAAGAAAAATATATTCTACGTTCTTTTGGCAAATATTTATTTACATTCAGTAAATGTGTAGAAAAAAGTAATTTTTATTTGAAAAATTTTCAATTTATTTAATAATAGAAGGCTCGTTTTTTAATCGGGGGGGTGATATTTTCATCCTATTTTACAAATCATTATTTATGGGAAATTTCGAACATATATGATTAGTTTGATATATTACCTAAAAAATAAAAGAATTTTATATTAGGCTTCTTTATTACGGTGCTGAATTAAATCAATAGTATCTGTATAAAATTTGTCCATGTGAATTTTTTTTTTCTTTTTTTTTTTTATATCAATTTGTTTTTTGTAAGATCAACGAATTTTGAATGTTTTCTCAAGAATATCTAGAAAAAAATTTTATAACATCAAAATAACATTTTTATATCGAAATTTCCTTTTGTATAATTATATGATTGTTTCAATATTTTATTAAAATATTCTTATAACGGGTTAAAAACTTGTTACCAATATGATAATACATTTAATAGCAAAAATAAATGTTCATATAGTTGTTATTATAAAATTTCATAACATTTTATAACATTTGTAACACCTTTACAACACTTTGATAACTAGTTATAAATAATTTTTTTTATTATATAAGAGAATAAAATAAAAAAAAAAATACAAATTAAAAGATTAAGAAATTTTTGAAACCTTAAATAGAAAAACATTACTATACCAGTTTATTGTTTTGATTTCAAAATAACCAACTTGTTATTTGTGGAGTTTTTTTTGGAAGAGAAAAAAAAAAAAATCATTTTGAAAGAAGTGATATAAGATGTAATTGAGGGTTTCAAAGAACAATGATTAATCTCATTTATACATTCGAACAATTTAATATTTTTTAATCAGAAAGGGGAACAATATGAAGAATTATAAAAAGTGATTTTGAATCAAATAAAATAATATGAATTGCTATTTAAATTTGGAACTTAGGATGGAACTCAGATAATAAAGAAAAGACCAAAGAAGAAAAAGAAATAAAAATTACTTTATTATTATCTAAAATACTTTGATGAACCTACTCTTTCAAAAGATATTATTTTCACAGTTGAATTATTAAACTATTGAAGTAAAATTTCACAATCGATTCTATTGGTGATAAAACTTTGTTTAAATTCACCATTAAAGAATCCAGATAAATCAACTTTCCAATAGTGTATTTTTCCTGTTATTTTCCACATTTGTTTAGAAACACCTGAAAATGATCAAATATCAAATCCTGAAAACACTGATTTTCTTAACACTTTGTTGATTATTTAAGATTCACAAAAATAAGTCTTAAATTCTTTGGTTAATTAAAATTTGATTTTAGTAAAAAAATAATTGATGGATTTGGTATCTGTAATCAAAGAAAAAATGAAATTTCTTTTAATTTCGAATTTTTAAGGTTTGTTGTTACTAATACCTAAAAACAATTAAGAATTTAATTGACTCTGGTTATATTTATAAAATGGTTTAGTAACATCCTCCAATAAATTCCAAAACTAGTAAAAAGTTTTTTTTATTCCAATTTTGTTTTAAATCTAATAACTCTATTTTAAAAAAAATTCATTATTAAGGACCAATTCAAAATCAACTCTTTTATAAAGTTTTTCTCTTTTTAAGGACTACAATCAACCCTGAAGAGTGTAAAATCAGATATTTAACTTGTATTTCAGAAAAAGAATTTACATACTGAAGAAATTGGATACTAAAATTACTAGTTTTGACATTTAAAAACATTAATTATATTGTTGATCTTTCACAGATTCCTGTTAAAAAAATATTAGATAATAAATAACTTTTGTTGAGGGATTTTTAGAGACAAGTCCAAAATTTAAAACATTTCAATCTTGGAAAAGAAATTTGAAAAATATTTAAAACAATCACGTAAATTTTTTGTGTTTATAGATTTGAAATGAGAAAATATTAAGTACTCTAATCAAATTTTGTAAAGATCTAATAAAAGTAAAAGTGTGAAAATTTATCATTTTTTGTAAAAGAAAATCTCAATGTATAATTTTAACTGACATTTATCGAACTATTTCAAGAGGTTTTTTGATAATAATTTCACCCTTTTCTCCTCAAAAAATCGTCCTTAAACAATAAAATTCTTATTAAAAAGTTTACCCATATAAAACAAAGATTGAAATAAAACCAAAAAAAGTTGTTACGTTTGATTCCCAAAATATCAACAAAACTTGAGATCTGAATTTTTCAAAACAGTTCCATCTTTCAAACAATTTTAAATCCTAAATTAACAATATCTCAATTTTATTAAGAATTTTCTCCCTTTAATATTATAGAACAATGTTTGAAAGATTATTGCTAAACCCGAGAAAATTTTTCAAAAAAACACTTTTTAAACACTTCATAACCTTTGAGAGTTCTAAAATTTTATTTCTGAAAGAAATTGAAAAATTTAAATTTACAAAAAAAGGTAAAATCGAAAAACCAATTTATTCTGAATAGATAAAATTGATTTATGATCAGAGTGAATATTATACCAATTTTGAGAATTTATATTCATTATTTCATTTTTTTCCTTTTTTCTGTCTTAAACGAGGATCAAATATGAATGGTAAATAACCTTCATCAGTTTTTTTTTTATCGTTTTCTTTTTTTTTGCGAATTAATAATTTTTCTCTTTTTATTTCCAACCAGATACAACAATCACAGACATAATAGAGCAAATTAAAAACAATTTGGACAATAAAAATCATTTACTTCATTATTGTATCCAGTTAGCAAATCTTGCTAATGACGTTGAAAAAAGGAAGGCATATGCAGAAAATGGAGCGATCGAGGTTTTCATTTTGGTTTTGACAAACAATCTTACAAATTTTAAAGTAATTGAAACGATCTTGGCTGGTCTTATTAATTGTTCGCTTTACCCACAAAACATTGACTATTTAGTTTGTTCTACAGATTTAATAAAATTGCTGGGAGAATTATTCGAAAATTTGAGTGATTTCCAAACAAGAAATTTTTTAAGAAAAAAAACAAAAGAAAAAGAAAAAGAAAAAGAAGAAGAGAATGAAAAGGACGAATTGGGAGAATCAAAAAATGTAATTGTTCGTTCCATTGGATTATTTTGGAATTTGTCTTCAAGAAAAAAAAACATCTCACATATTTTAAATAGTTTGGCGATGTTTCGATTTTTTGACTTGATTCAAAAATTTTCTAAAAATCAAGAAATACAAGAAAGAGCTTTTGGAGCTTTACTCTTACTTTCTTGTGACTCAAAATCTATTAACACTCTTATTCGGTGTGGCTTAGTCCCCATTATTATTGAAGGCATTCTGACATTTCCTAATTCAAAAAATATTTTACTCCGGTGTGTCTCGATACTTTATAATTGCTCAACTTTGGAATTAACATCAAAGATCATTAATAAAACAAAAGTTCCTCATATAATGATAAACATTTTAAACACTCTTGTTCTTGAACAAGGAAAGAAACAGGGGCAGGAACAAGAATCTGAAGAAGGAAAGCAAATACAAAATCAATATATAAATTTAGAAATCTTGAATTCAAGTGATCAATTAAAAATATTAATAAAATGTGTAACTTTCTTTTATAATTTAACAGTAATACCATCATTAGTTTTACAAGAAAATGACAGTATTATTATTCAATTATTACTTAAGGTTGTGTTATTTAATATAACAAACAAAAATTTAATAAATTTAGCTTTAAAAACTTTAATCAATTTAGTACAAAAAAAGCAATATAAACCAAAATTTATAAACCATAAGATCATCAACCTTTTAATTAAAATCCAAAGGAACCAAAACAATAATTCCATAATTTCCGTCTATTTGTTCCAAATTATATCCTTTCTCATTTTTGAAAAAAATTTTATTAATATTGTGATCGATACAGAAATTTGGGATTTGATTCTGAATATTATAATAGAAAACAATACAAACGATATACTGACATCAACAGGGTTGTTATGTTTAGGCAATTTGTGCTCCTATAAAGAATTCCGATCCAAATTCTTGGCAATTGATTCCTTCGATTACATCATCACAACAATTTCACAAAAAATAAATAACCAAACTATCATTGATAATGGATCATTTTTTCTCGTAAATGCTACACTTGAACAAGAGATTAAACAATATTTATCAAAACAAAACAATCATATCCAAATGTTAAAAAAATTACAACAAATCTATTCTAATAATAAAACTATTTCAAAAAGAACCGAAATTATATTATCAAGATGTAAATAAATATTTTTTTTTTTAATTCTTATTATTACCATAATAATTGAAATAATAATAATATATCTTTACTACAGATTTAATTTTTCTTTTTTAATTTTACATTTTCCTTTTTATGCTTTTGACTTTTAATTTTTCAATTTTTTTTTAATATGAAATTTTAATGAAGAAAATGTAACCAGCCTGTACTTCTCAATACATCCCCAGATAAAGTTTCATAATTTACCAATATCCTTTCATCTTTTAATAGTAAAGGAATATCATTTTGGAACTAAATAGATCAAAGAAAAAAAATTAAGGAATAAGAAAAAAAAATTTCAAATAAAAGATTTTTTCCTTGAGTTATTTAAATGTATTTTATTTGTTTTTTTTTTTTTTATTTCTTTCTATGAATTAGAAAAAAGATGACTCTGTTTTGATTCAATTGATATTTAATTAAATTTGTTTAAAATTGGATTATATTGGTTATAATTTTAGAAAAGGTGAGTGATATAGACGTACATAAATAGCTTTTTAATTTTACTTTGAAAACTTGGACTTGTAGAAAATTATTTCCTTTTTCAAACTTTCTAATTTTTAATAAAAGCCTATTTAAAATATGTTAGTTTTCTTTCCTTAATTTTTTAAAAATATTATAACATATAAAACAAAAATCCAACCCTAATAAATTAAAAATATTAAAAATTGTTTAATTTTAACAAAGAAATACCAACTAGTTTATCCTATTTATTTTCTAATTAGAAAATGAATATTTTTTTTTCAAAAAAATTTTCTACAATTTTTTTATATTTTAATTAAAAGAACTATCCTTGATTTTTTTAGAAAAAGTCAATTAATCAAACAATTTGGAATAGAAAATGAACATTTTACTTCAAAACTGAATAATGCCTTAATTTTATCACCAAATGAAGTAATAAAATTCAAACTTTTGAAATATAAACCTCAGAGAATTGGATATGTATATATATTTAATGATAGAATCTAGTTTTATTTAAAAAACAAAATAGAATATAAAAAATCAAATTTCAATTTAAAATTTTAAAAATATATTGTTTTCAATCTTTCTCACCTCTAAAAAGATTTCTAAATAATTATATGTTAAAAAAAAAATAATTGAACTATCACAATATTAAAATTTTAAATTCAAATAAGTAGAACTTGTTAAATATTCTTTATTTATAATTTTTTTTTTTGAAAAAAAAATTTTTTATAATTCAATAAGTTTCAAAATTATCTGATATTGAGATTAATTATTTTTAGATTCCTATTAAACAAATAATTTTGGTTCATAATTTGGGTTGATAGTTTTTAATAAATTATATTTTATTTGTATAATTAAAGTTGAAAAATTAATATTGAAAAAAGATTTTTTTATCTCTTTAATAAATTTAAAACAAAATAGTTCATTGCAAAATTTATATAAATATTCAGAGAATCTTTTTGGATATATATATCGGAAGGTATAGTTATTAAAAATAATTATATTATGAAAAATGAAGGATTTTTTATTCATAGAAAGATAAAATATTTTTTTCATTAATTATCCATCTGTGAATAATAGCTTTTCTAGTAGTTGTAATTTGAAAAAGTATGCTTTTTTATACTTATATTTTTTTATTTTTGTGGTTAAATTTATAAGAAGGGGTTGAGAATATTCATGGTAACTTTATCATGATTATATATCTATTTTTAATATATAAGAGATAAAAATAATCTTATTTAATTAATATTAAAAAAAAATAGTCTCATCTTTTTTTGAAATCGAGTTTACTATCAATAGACTCATAAAAATAAAGTAAATAAAAAAAATATAACGATCTCTAACTATATGAGATACATTTTACTCATAATTATTATTTCTAAAAACACAATTTAAAAAAAAATCAAGAAATAATTTGAGTAGAGAGAATATTGGATCATTTTTAACGATATAATATAACAAAATTGCATAATTTTCATCAATCACTAATTCATAAAAATGTAAATAAAATTATTATAATACTTTTTGATCTGAAACTTAAACAAAATAGATAATTAAAAACCAGAAATAATGAAAGTGAAATGAATATTTCAAGTTAGAAAGTTACCCGAATTGCTTAAACCAAAACTAACACCTATTTTTTTTTTTCAAGACATATAGCCCTGTTCTTTATATAGATTAAAAACATTCATAAATATAAACTAAAATTCAAAATTTTCCACACAGCTAAAACATTCCAGACAATCACAATAATAGAATTTCATTGAAATTGAAGATAATTTTGATTTTTGTAAAATATGAAAATCATTTTTTCATATTTTAGTTTTTTGTTTTCGTTTCATTGTTTGAATTACGTAATTTGTCTCTTTGGATCAAAATTTTTTACAACCATTGATATTAGGTTAAATTTGAGTTGTTCCAAATAGAAGAACTCAAATAAAATTAGTTGGTAGTATCTATCCTTTGATCGATCAATATTCATAATAGAATTTAAACAAATTTAGTAATGCAATTTTTTTGTTTTGCTCTCTCCAAAATTTTTAACACACCCATGATTTATTTGTATTGATAATTATTTATTTATTTTTTTATGAGTATTGTAATTTATAAACAAGTTTTAACATTTCAATTAGTAAATGGTTCTAATTTGATAAATCTTCTGGAATTGATTAAATAAGGTTTTTTTTTTCACAAATCGAATTTTGGTGTGTTAAAAATTTTGAATTGGGGTTTATAAGTCCGAATGTAAGTTTATTTCTTAAAGATTAATATTCTTTGAATTAAAATAATCAACCCTTCTTAATTTTTATACTAGTTCTTGATTTGATGCTTTGCAAAGATATTTTGTTGAAAAAAATAAATTAAATAATCTCTAAGTTTCATCTTTTTCTCTATTTCAAACAAATCCCGCTTATCTCAAAAAATAAAAAAAAAAGCAAATAATAATTCTAAAAGTAATAGAATAATTTTCAAAAATTGAAGTATTTTTTTTGAGCTTGATAAAATTCAAAATTTTCAAAAAATAAAATTCGAAATAACGTAACAACTTTTTTTCTAATTCATTTTTTTTCAGCATTTTTAATTTTAAAAAAATGAAAGAATCCAAATATTTTTGGAGATGGTCTGGAATTTCGAGTGGTGAAAATATTATTTTTAATAATTTTGATTGGTTACACTTTTTTAAACAATGGAAATTTTTTTGAAATATTCCAATTAAATGTCCTCGCTATTGTAAAAAATTATAATAATAATATTTAACAAAAGTTGGGTTATTTTTACATATCTTTATTCAAGTTGACTTCTTTTTGGGTGCGATCTGTGAATTTTTTCTATATTTTTACAAAGGAATATTGGTTAAACTGATAAAAAAAAGCAAACAAAAAAATCAAGTTTTGTTTTGACAATTACATTTATTTAATTATATTCTCTTCTTGAATGATGTTTATATAATAATAGAATTTATTCTTATTTTTTTTTTGTATCTTTTTAGTTGGTATTTTAGGTTTTATAAAGGACTTGAATCAATATAGTGATGAAATAACGAATTATATTCCTTTTTCTGTTTCAGGGAAATTATTTCACAATTTAATTTTTGATAATTCAAAAAGAATTTTTCTGTTTTTAATTTTAATTAAAAAACAATATTCTGTTATTAAAATTGATTTAAATGGAAATTTTATACAAGAGGATGGAAGACTTTTGATTTGGCATTTTCTTGTAAAAATTGTAGATAAAATAGTAAAACTAATAAAAATTACACAAAACCTGTTATTAAAATTTTGGTTGTCTCAAAATGATTTTTAAAAATCCTCAAAAAGAAGTCCAAAACTAATTTCTACAAATTTTATTCAAGAGAAATTAAAAATGAAAAAGAAAATTTAAAAATAAATTTCAAATACCATTTAATCATTATGAACTAACATCTCAGAGTTAAAATGGTCATAATTAAAGTTCAAACATATGAAATAATCTTTTATTTTTATATAAAATATATTAAATTATGAATTCCAAACCATTTCTATGTTAAAAAATCCCAGAGTTTTAAAATATTTCACATCTTTGAAAAAATTTTTCGAAAGAAAAAAATTAGATTTTTACTATTTGTTATTTTTTTGTATCTACATTGAGAAGAAACCATATTGGTTAATAAGAAATATTTGATCAAAAATTATTTTCAAAGAAAGTTTATCAATTTAAGCTATAAAGTCTAATTTTCTATTAAGATTTGTTTTAAATTTATTAAAAAAAAATTTTATAATTTTTTTTTTCACAATTAAGAAGTTATTTCATTTTATTTCAAAAGTGAACCAAAATATGTTAAATACCAAATAAAAATAATTAAGATTTAATAAATATTTTTGAAATTGAGAATCAATTATTTTTACAATTTTAGAATTATTTATACTTTTTTATTTAGAAAAATATTTGTTAGTTTTTTTGATTTTTTGGTAGTTTTTATTTTGTAATTTTTGAAATAAACAGAAAAATAAAATAAATTTATGTTTTATTTCAATAAAGTAAAAATAAAACCTAGGACACTTTTGGTTATGTTTTGGAGAATTTAAAAGAAAAAGGTATAAATTCAAGATATTAAGCTATATTCTTTTTAATCCTGAATAGTATTGGACACTCTATGTTAGGTTTTCCAGAATTTTGAAGAATTAGAGATTCAATTGAATCTTTGAAAAGTTCGGACAATTTTATTCGATTTTCCAGCGAATTAAACCTAAAAGGTAAAATCTATGTTTTTTACTAGACTCTTTATAAAATCTAGTAAAAAATTTATTCAAGGAATATTTATTATTGTTATTTTTTTATATATATTTCCATGTTATTAGAAAAGTCTGGCAATTTCAGAACTATTAGCTATTTTTGATTCAATCCAATACCAAAGTTCAATTCAAAAAAATATCATTTTCTTGACCAATTTAAAATTTTTGAACCCAAAAAGTACACCTTTTTGTCTTTCACTGATGGAGAGTTTTATAAACTGTAGAACTACCAATAACAATTAAAAAAAATTGATTCAATAATTTGAAGTTTAGGGAATGTTGATTGTATTCTTAATAAACTTTGTTCCTAAAGATGAAATATTAATTATGATAAATGAGTTTAATATCCTTAAAATTTTCAATTTTTTTTTTAAAACTGTCACTTTGACTTTTTAAAGTGTTGTAAAGAGTATGAATTGTTCAATAGTTTAGGAAAATGTTTGAGGGGTTTTGGAAGTTTTCTAAACCTGTCTTGTAAATTCACTAAAAGCTGGTAAAGTTCTGACACTTTTTGTCTTTAAACTTTCCAAGTCAAACTCATTTTTTCTTATCTTTTTGTTTTTTTTTTTTAAGTTTTCCTTTTTACTTCAAAATGGAAGAAGATCAATGGGATCTTGAAAAAGATCTGAGCCAATGTTTAAATAAATCAAAGTATGCAGATTTAAGATTTGTTGTTGGTAGAGACAAAGACATCTTTTATGCACACAAATTGCTTGTATCGATCTCGTGTCCATATTGGAGAAAGGTCTTCTATTTCAAAGACTGGCAAAGCGTACGTCGATCGAAATTTATAGATGTCCTCGTTCCAGAAATTGAATCAAATTTGTTTTGTCAATTCCTTGAATTTGTTTATCTTCGTAAAGCTAATATTACACACGAAAACATATTTGGCTTACAAGAGTTATCAGTTAAATATGAGATGCCAGAATTGGACGAATATTGCTCAAAATCTGTTTACTCTTGTTTGAGCTTTCATAATTGTTTAAATTTTTATGAAAAAACGAAACAATTGGGGCTTGTTAAATGGTCCGAAACCATTTTGAAATATATCGAAAAAAACAGTGCGTCAGTAATAAATCATCAAAACTGTCTAGTTTCTTTAAAAAAAGAAACAGTGCACGAAATTTTGTCACTTCAGAAACTTTATGTGCCAGAAATTGTTTTATTTCGATCACTCATAAATTGGGCGAAAAATAATCAACAAACCAATTCCAAACACAGTCAAGAGTTTACTCTAAAAAAGAATACTACGAGGGTTTTTTGCAACATATTAGATTAGATCTCTTAGACTTTCCCGACATTCAAGAAATAAGAAATTATGATTTATTTAGCGACCAAGAACTATTCCGTACCGCCATTGGCTTGGCAAAAAAAAATTCTTTCCAGCTACCAACAAAGACTCGTGCTGATAATTTGATCTTGACTTTAGATCATAATAAATAATTGAAACAAGGTAAATTACACAACCTATTTTGCAAAAACAATTTTTTAATACTATTTGAGGTATTTGCTTTTAAAACACATTTCGGTGGATGAAATTCATTTGAATGAGTGCTATTTTTAAAATCTATATGGATCTAATGAATCTTTTAAAATTCCAAATGGTTCTAATTAAGACAAAATAAACACAATTAATAACCCTTCATAATTTCGGTTCTGAAGAGTAACCAATTTACATTTTATTACCCAAACGCGCAAAAATAATTTTACAAAAATCGTACTTTCTAATTCATCATTATTTATTATATCATTATCCCATTATTGATATGCTTGTATTATTAAATAATAAAAAATATTTGTTTATGTTTTATTTTCTATCTTTACTTTTATTTCAAAAATTCTGGAATTAATAAGAATTTGAAAAATGTTCAAATAAATAATTCTAATTGAAATTATTATTTCGGTTAGTTAAATCAACATTCTTGATTTTATTCAAATATTTCAAAAATATTCAACTTTAATTTAAAAATTACTTTAATTTATGAAGACACAGAGTTTTGTTTGATGATTTAAAGTTTTGAAAGTTGGTTCGTTTTTAATTAAATAGATAATTAAATATATTTTTTCAGAAAAATTGAAAATCCTGATACATTCTTTATCAAAAAAAAAAAATTAAAAGTGAACAATATTATGAAATAATGGTTAAAGATCAAATACTTTTAATATCTAGTAATTTTGTAATATTTGTGAGACAAAGAGTATTTACATTTATTTTTCAGGATTTTAAGTGTTTTTTCAACCAAAATTTTTAACATCAAGTTAATTAAAGTTATTTTTTTATTTATAAAATCTTCATTTCAAATTTAAAAAACAATTTAAATTACATGAACGGGTCTTTCTTAATTTCTGTTGTTAACTTTCCTGGCTATTTGACAATTTATAAATAAAATTTTGATTTACTTTTATGAGTTTATTTTATTTTCTAATTTTAATATTTTATTTGTGTGAATTTTAATGAATTCTGTGATAAGTTCTCTATAGGTTTGCATATTTAATAATCTTCCTGGATTTTTTTTTTTTATTATTTTAGTTCATGAAAATGATAATATTTTTCTTTTATATTAATATTTTAATTATTTTTATTCTTCTCCTTTTTTTCTTGTGATAAATTTTTTTAATTACTCCTTTCTCTTAATAAATAAATATATAATGATATTATTTTAAAATAAAAATTTAAAAAGAATTTTTTTTTTGAAATTCAGAATTCTTTTTGTCAAAATTAATAGTTATCTATCTATAATTATCAATCCTCAATATATGAGTATTGATAATTTATTTTTAAAGGAAAATTCGTTCATTTCCTCTCTAATGTATTGATGAATATTTATTAAAAGTAATAATTTTTACTAAAAAAAGAAAAGATCTTGATAGTTGAATAATTTATTATTCATTCCATTTCATTCTGTCTTATTAATATTCTTAATTATTTTTAGTTGGTTTGGTAAAAAGTATTTTGCAATTAAAGGGTAAAAAAACAAAAAAAAAAAAGATTTTACTTGAAAATATCGAGTAATATCTTTTCAGTTATATTTCTTATATAAAAAAGGTTGTATTTAAAATTAACAAAAGCTATTATTCCTTTAAGATATTTATTATTTTTAATGATCAAAATTCTGATGGAATTTATAATTATTTCTTGAATGATAAATTCACTGTATTTTGGTTCAAGAATTTATTTCATTTCCATTATGTTTTTTGCTTCAAGAAGATCGTTTAATAATATTTTTAATTTCTTTTTGTTTACCCCAAATGAGATTGTTTCTTCATTGGTTTTAATTTTTAATTGTACCGAGGGTTCTAAAACTTGTTTCATTTCGTGTGTTGAAATTGTAAGATCCACTCTCCAATCTACTTTTTTAATTCTATTAACTTTTAGTTGTTATTACAGAAATGGAATTATAAAAAATCAGCAAGAGGTTGGTAATTCCAATTTTTTCAAGGTTAAACGTGGTGTAAGGGTAAAGATAAAAGAAATGAAAAAGAGAAGAAGAAAAATAACCCAAAAAAATGAAAAAAAGAAAAAAGTAAAAAAAAAGGTGGAAACAAGGGAAAAGGTAACATACTTCTTAAACTTTCTTCTGAGAGTTTATTTCTTAATTTTTCTTTTTGAGATTTGTATGGTCTTATTAGTGAATCACAATGTTCTATAATTTTTGTCAAATTAAAAGTTGTGGTAGAAATTTAAATGAATTTCAAGTTCTCAGTAAATAGTCTTGAAAGTAATTATTGATAGAGAAAAAAAGGAAAAAAAAATAAAGAAAAGCTACCTTTAGGTAAACCAAGTTGTTGTAATTCTTTTGAGAGGATAATTGGATCAACATCAAACTTTGCAGAGTTTCTAATTATAAAATAAAGGGCAGCAACTGATGCTTTGATATCACCCGATTCAAAGTTACCACCGCTTGTCAATTTATACACTTTTTCATAAGAAATGGATCCTGACAGGATTTCGTTAATGACTTGCACACACAATAATTTGATACGGACAGAAGACTTTTTGGAAATTGTTCAGAAAGAGAAGTAATAATTGAAAGGGCGTCTCAATTTTAGTTCTGATGGTTTTTTTGAGATTTATTTTGTTCAGAATTAAGAAAAAGAAAAAAGAAAAAAAAAAAATTTTACTAATTTTGAAAGAGTAATAATTTCAGCAAGCACCCAATCCGGACAATCTAACCCACCACAAAAAACAAATCTCTACAATTTTTATTTTATTAAAAGTATTGTTTAGAATTTATTAGTTTGTGTTTGTGTTGATTATTAATTAAAAAAACAAATTGCTTACCATTTTTTCAAAAGTTTAAAAAACAAAAAAATGAATTGTTTTTTCAAAATACAAATGTTGTCAACCTTTTTTTTTCTGGGGACACGGTTAAATGTAAAATAAAAAGATCAAAATTTTCATTCAGCTTTCCAAAAAAACAACCTCTCGAAGAATTAAGATAAATCATCAAAGATCCAAATTCAAAAAGAAGTAAATTAATAATTTAAGGAAGTATGTACATTTTACATATTTGAAATATTTTAATTGTGTTAACCTTACTGGAAAATAGTTTTTTTGAGTGTCCTGAGGTATTGAAACTTTGAAGCCAAAATATCGTTTACTGTGTTATTTTTGAAAAGTGAAAAGATCCAAAGTACAGTGATCAAAATAATGCGGTACTACGACTATAATCCGTGTTTCGAAATATAAAGCAGAGTCCTTTTTCTCATTCTTATACCAAGGCAACGTCCAATCTACTACTAAATAATATACCTAAGTACAAATCAATTTTGAAAGTAAAGGTCTGGTTATTTTTAGTATAATTTAAATTATTCATACAAATAGTTGAAAATTTTTCATAATATTCTCAATTTTTTTGAAATTTTTTGTTTTTTTGATGATAAAAATAATCTCAAAAATTTACTCTATTTTTTGAGATAAATTTTCCAATTTGATCCTTCATTTTTAGAATTTCTTTTTAAATAATAGAACTTTAAGAAACCAGTACCATTTTTTTTTAGGGTTTATTATTGGTTTCTTTGATTGATTAATGTATCGGTTAACTATAACAAAAAAACACTCTTTTTATTTTGAAACACGCATTAAATTTTTTTGCACGCTTTATTTTGACTACAGTAATTCAGAGTTGAATCTGAAATTTTTTAATTTTATGAACATTTTTTTTGATTTACTTTTTGGTTTTATTAGATAAAGTTTTGGATCTAGAAATGTGTTTATAACAATGATCGAAATTAACCAAACAATAAACCAACAAAATATACCCGAGAGGGTGTGCATTTGAAATAAATATTTTCTTTTAGAAGACCAAACACCAAAGATCACCATTCCAAATAAATATGTTGATATCAAGAATGAAAAAAAAAAAAAATTAAAAGCATATTTTCCAAGATTTGTTTTCTTTAAATTCTTAATTTGATGAATACAAACTATTTTTTTCCTTGAATATCTCATCCCATTACTATTTATTGATTATTATTTTAAAAACCTTTTTTTTCATATTTGTTTTTAAAATTCAATTTTCAAATATAGTAATCAAACAAAACCAAAATAACCAATATTATTTCAAAGATAAAAATAAAAGTGTTGAATTCTCGAAACAAAAAAACAATAGTTACAAAAGATTCAACCCAAAATAAAAGAAAAATTCAATAACAAATTTCAATCAGATTCAGAATTATTTTGAGTTCTCAATTTAATCAAAAAAATACATTTATCAAACAGATACATCAAATAAACCCTTATTCTTAAGAAGAATTCAAAAAATATCATATTTTTTGAACTCAATATTAGAATTAGTTGAATTAAATGAAAATATGAATTTAAATTCATTTTGGAAATTCTTTCAAAATAAACAGTAATTTGTTTATCAAAAATTATATAAAGAAAAGTATTTCTCCATGAAGGATTAAAAATAAAACCAAATTTAGAAGAAGTAATTATAAATAATGTAATAGATAATTTCAAGAAATAAATAATTTGTATTTATTTTTTCTTGATCAACCTTTTCATTTTTTTGAATTCCATTTTTTAGTTGATAGGAAAAGATATTATACTATTCTATATGAAACTCTTGTATTTATTAAAATACCCTATATTTGGTTAAAGAAATGATTTGAATAATTCAGTTTCATATAAATCATGACACTCAAAATGTGAAAAATGTACTTACCCCCTTAACAGATGGATTTATTTTTAGATGATTAAGATCATATTTTACTTCTATTTTCCTAATCTAATTTTTAAGAGACATTTATATAATATATTCTAATTTTATTTACACACAAAAACAAATATTTAAAGTTTAAACTTCTCCTTGATAGATGCTAATGCCTAAAAAGCAAACGGAAATTATGTTATAATTTGATTAGAAGACAACAAAATTAGTTATTGATTTCTTCAACAAAGAAATATACAAAGACTTATAAAAGAAAAAATCTATTAATATAATAAAATTTGAAATTTATTTCATTATATTATTCAAATGTTCATTCAAAAATTTCTTTTCACTATTTAAAAAGAAAAACAAAAAAAGATGAAAAGAAATTGTAAATTAAATAATTAATTTTTTCAAATAATTTTATATTTCATTGTATTTATAAAAGAAATTTTTTAATTTTTAAATATTTCATTTAAGAAATATTTAATTTAAAAATAGCATTTAATAGATTAATTTATAAATCAAAAAGAAAGAAAAAAGAAAAAAGAAAAAAGAAAAAAGAAGAAAAAATAGAAAAATGAAAATGAAAATTAATTAATTAATTAGTTATTTTACATGTTTTAAATATCTAACATACCCACGTTGACTTTTAAACTTATCAATTAAAACTTTACCATTTTGGAATCCGGCCATTATAAAAAATTCTTTTTTTGATAAAGAAATCGTGTTAATTCGAACTTTATAATTATATTTTTTAATTAATTGCAAATTGTGTAAAAAATAAATTAATATTTCTCCTGTCTGTGAACCACATACTAAAAAAACGTCATCGTTCGTTAAAGTCCAACAAGTGATTTTCACATCTAATTTTAATTTTTTTATTAATTTTCCATTGATTGAATAAAGTGATATCGAGCCATTATATAATAGAATATTACCATTATAAGTAATTTTCAACAAAGAAATTTTCTGCTTATAATTTCCATTATTATTATTATTATTATTATTATTATTATTATTATTATTATTATTATTATTATTGTTGTTGTTGTTTTGATTTGATTTTTTATTATTATTTATTAAATATTTTATAAATTTTCCTTCTAATAAAGAATGTATTATACAAGTACCGTTTTTAGAACTTGATATAACCAAATTATATTCAAAATTTATGTCAACATTATTAATTGTATTATTATGCCCAAATAAAGTTGTAAACAATCTTTTTATTAAACCATTTTTAATTTTCCAAATTTTAATTGTGGTATCTTTTGAACCGGTTGCCAAAAATTTGCCATGTGTGTAAGGGTCTAAAGCTAAACAGGTTACGATATCTCTATGTATATTGATTGATTGTATCAATTCATAATTTATAATATTGATTACTTTAAATGAATTGTCATAATAACCACAGCTTAATAGATATAAGTTATCATCATTTTCGTTATTTATTAAAGTCATGCATTTGGCATAATTATCAATTTTATGATGGAAATTTATTCCAAATTTATTTATTTTTTTATCAATAACTAGTGAATCTGGTTTGATAAATTCATCTAAAAATTCTTGTTCTGAAGATTGAATAAAAATATTTTTTTCCATTAAATTTCGATCTAAATCACAAATAATTACTCGTTGATAAAAATGTGAAAAATATAACGAAGACATTTTTTCAGTGATCCATAAATATAATATTGGATATTCAGAAATTTTTATTGTAGATTCTTTAATGTCTATCAGATGCTTTATTTTTGTGTTATAATTTAAAGGATGTTTTAAAGATACACAATCTTTAAAAGAAATTCTACTGGGATGCGGTTTTTTATTAAAAAGTTGTATTGGCATTTGTCCATATTTTTTTATTTTTTTTGTTTTATTTATTAAAAAGTCATTTAATATCTTTTCGTCTTTATTGTTAATAGTATTATTATTATTATTATTAATAGTAGTAATAATTGATTTTTTATTAATAATTATTTTGTTTATATTATTATTATGAAGATTTTCTATTTTGGTTATATTATTATTATGAAGATTTTCTTTTTTAATTTTATCATTGTTTTTATCATCATCTTCCCTTTCATTTTCATTTGCATTATCATTATCATCATCACTGATATCGCTCTCATTCTCATCATCTTTATTGTTTTTTTTAACAATATTAATATTATCAATTTTAATTTCATCACTATTATTACCATTATCTTTTTCAATCTCATAATCATTATCTTTATCACTTTTGGTATTATTATTATTTTTTAAATGTGATTTTCTCATCTCATCATCATCATCTTTGATGTCATAATTATCATTGCTTATTTTATTATCATCATCATTTTTGGTATTATTACCATCTTCACTGTCATTACCATCTTCCCCTTCATCATAACCCTCATCATTAGTTTTATTATTTTTATTTTCAAAATAAGTTGAATTAAAAAAATTTAATGCCTTAATAGCATTCTTCCCCTTTTGCTTATATCCGAAAATTAAATCGATCCATTCGTTAAGATGTTCACTCACATAATCGCTTTCTAATGCTTCTCTATTTATCCGGATAAATTCTTCTGCACTGCCATTAGCCCAAGGTGGTAACTCGACTTTATTTTTAATTCCTACTATAGCTTCATTATAATCATCATTTCCATTCTCATTCTCATCATCATCATCATCATTCTCACCATTCACATTCACATTCTCATTCCCATTCTTAATAACATTCTCATTCTCATGATGATCATTTTTATCTTTGATATTATTATTTTCTAAAAATTCTGGCAAATAAAAAAACTCTGGAATTAATTCTTTAATTGCATTATTTGTATTATTAATACAATTTTCCCAAGTTTTTTTGATCGAATTAAAATATTGCTTTTTGCTATTATTATTATTAGTTAATTTATCATTAATTGAATTAAAAGGTTCCAACCTGATTAAATAATATAATACTATTTTGATATTTGAATAATAATATTTATAGTGGTATGGAGTAACGTTATTCTCTAAAGTTGTCAATGATAATTTTTTATATTTTTGGAGATATTTTTGTTTATTTTCTTCATTAAGTATCCCAATCGGTTTTGATAAATCTCTATAAACACTGTGATCATTTAAATCAATTGTTTCACTGGTATAATCTTTTAAAACCCAGGGGAATATTGGGTATTGATTTAAATCGTTATAAGTTCTACCGGCAATTGTATTTAAATGCATTATATATTGGAAATTTGAAATTTCCCTTCTTTGCCACATCTGGGTAAAGTTAAATTTTTTCAAGATTTCTATTGGATTAGTCAAATAATTAATTTTATTTAATCTTTTAAGATTTAAATCAATAATTTTTTTAAAAAATAAATTTTTTTGTTCACTATTTTGGAAATTGAATAAATAATTTTTTCCGTTATTGAAAAATAATTCAATCGAAGTTGGTTTTAAAAAATATTTTCTATTATAAATATTTGTTAAACGATTCAAATTTAAGTTTTTTTTTTTTTTAATTTTTTTGTTTTTATTAATTGAAACAAATTTTGTTTCCTTATTTTTTAAAATTATAATTCCATTATATATTTTTTTACAATTAATTAGTTGACAATTATATACCAATTCTTTAATGTCAATACTATCCTTTTCATTATCATTAATGCTATCATTATCGTTATCGTCGCTTTTAACAGTTCCTTTATTTTGTTCATTTTTTTCTTCATTTTTGTTAATGGTTTGGCTTTTTTTTATCTTGTTTTTTTCTTTATTATTGTCAATGCTAATTTGCCTTTCCAATTTCGTTGTCTTTTTCCTTTTTTTGTTCTTTATTTTTTCAATTAATTTAATTCTTCTTCTTAATGAATCTTCGGTCTTTTCTAATTTTAAAATTATTTTCTTCTTCTTTGTTATTTTCTTTTTTTTATTCTTACTCTTCTTCATCGAACTAGAGTCATTAGTTATGTCTACATTTTGATTAAATTCACAATTATTGTTTTTTTGAAATAAATTGACCACTAAATTTTTCCAAAGTGTTTTTGATTCTAATAAATTCAATTTTAAATTATATACAAGGCTTTTAATTCTTTTATTCTCTTGTAATATTGAATTATTTTTTAATGAAAAAAAATATTTTTTTAATTTTTCATTTTCATCAAAATTTAAATAAGAGTCTTTTTCAATTTTAGATAATAAAGCATTTTTAAATAATTTATTTTTTTTGATAAATTGATTCAAAGAAATTATTTTTTTATTATTTTTTTCTTGTATCCTCTTACTTAAAGATTTATTTAATTGATTAATAAAATTAGGTTTTTTTATTATTTCAAGAAATTGGGGTAAATTCAGATTAATTAAGTGTGTGAAATTGTTATTTACAAATGTTAATTTACTTTTTTGAGAAAATAAATTGGAAATTTCATTTTGGTAATTAAAAAATTTAGTAAACAAATAATATATAATCTTATATAATTTTTTAATTTTAATTTGTAAATTTGATACTTGGTTGGATTTTAATAATTTAATTGTTTTGAATAAATCAAATATAATAAAATAAATTAAAGTAATATAAATTGATGGAATCTGAAGTAATGTTTTTGGTAACAAAGTGTTTTTAATTACTAATAATAATTTTTTGCAAAGTAATGTATAATAATTTGAATAAATAAATTTTAAACTTTTGCAAAGTATTAAAATAAATGTTGTCAAAAAATTATGATCTTGTGATTTTTCTTTGATTATTTTGAAATGCTTTGAATCAAAAAAACCAATTAATTCTAAAACATCAATTAATTTTTGAAATAAATAATAATCATCCCAATTTTTATTTTCTTTATTATTTATTATTTTAATTTCATTTTTTATGAATTTCTTTTCTGTTTTTAATTTAAATTCTTTTTCTATCTTACTTTCTTTAACTTTTTCTTTTTCTTTTTCTTTTTCTTTTTCTAATCTAAATTCTGATTTCGGTTCCAATTTCAATTCTGATTCTGATTCTGATTCTTTTTCTGATTTGGATTTTGATTGCGATTCTGTTTCTGTTTCTGTTTCTTTCTCCGTTACTTTTTTTGTTTGTATTTCTTTCTCCGTTACTGTTTTTTTTTTTTCTTTCTTTTGTTCTTTTTCTGGATCTGATTTTGATTCTGATTCTATTTCAGATACTGATACTGATATCGATATTGACCCCAATCCTGATCCTGATCCCGACTCTGATTCTGATTCTGATTCTGATTTTGGTTCTGATTTTGGTTCTGGTTCTGGTTCTGGTTCTGTTTCTGTTTCTGTTTCTGTTTCTGTTTCGTTTACAGTTTTGACTTCAATCTTCTTTTCGTTTCGGTTTTTGTTTCCTTTTTCTTGTGTTATTTGGCTTTCTTTTATCTTATATTTTTCTTTATTATTGTCAAAATTCTCGAGCTTTTCCTTTTTTTTTAATGATTTTTTTAATTCATTTTTAAAATCTATTCTACTATTCTTTATTAAGGAAATATCTTTTTGATCAAATTGATTTTTATTATTTCTCAATTCAATAGAAAAAGGTGTTTCCAAATAAAAAATAAAATTTAATATTAAATATGCTACATGATAAAAATTTTCTATCAAAATATTGTGATCGTTAAATAAATTAGTCAATTTATTATTTGATAAAAAGGAATTAAAAAAATTTTCAAATTTTATTAATAAATTAAAATAAAATAATCTAGAAAATGAATAGATATTTATTTGAAAAGAGTATATTGACAGATATCCCATTGTATTTTCAATAATTTTTTTTGGTGATTCTTTGCATAATTTATAAAAATGTATATCAATAATTAAATTTAATAACCCTTTTGTAATTTCATTCTGAAAATCCTTTTTTTCCTGTTTATCCTTTTTTTCATTTTTAGTATCTTGATCCGTTTCCTTTCCCCCTTTCTGTTTATTTTTCTTGTTGTTGTTATTACTATCAACGTTTAATTGTTTAAAATAATTAATTAAATCAAAATTAATTGATTGGTCAATTAATAATTTATTATCAAAATATATTAAAGAATTATTATTTAAATTATTCAAAATCCAGATTTGCCAACCAGATTTTTTGATAAAACTTATAATATTTGTATTTTCTTTAAATATTACAAGGATATAAATTAAAGATTTTATTGAAATTTTTTTATAATAATTTAGTCTAATTAAATCAAAAAGGGTTATTAAAAACCATGGTCTTCTAATTATAATTTTTTTTTTATTCAATTTTTTTTTTTTGATCAAAAGAATTAAATCGTCAGTAATTTTAATATCAGTTAACATTTGAAATAAAATTTTTGATATTTTTTTATTAAATTCATATTTGGTTATAATGTTATGCAATAAAAGTAAATCTTTTTGTTTGTCAGCAAATAAGCCAATTTTATTTTTGAAGTTTTTATTTTGGTATTTGCGAATAAATAAATAATAAATCATTTTTAAAGATACAGACCTACAAATAAGATTATTACTATCTACCAAGATTGTTAAATGTTCTTTCATTATTTTTAATTGTGTTTTGTTATCA
This sequence comes from Anaeramoeba flamelloides, assembly GCA_027625915.1. NCBI lineage: Eukaryota > Anaeramoebidae > Anaeramoeba > Anaeramoeba flamelloides. Next base: position 139,245 of record JANTQA010000017.1, on the reverse strand, counting down.
TTATTCAAAATAATTTCATAATTTTCTTTAATAATCCTTTTAATGAAGATTAGAATATCTTCAGTTTCTTTTTTATTTTTTATTGAACAACAATATTTTAATAAAATGATTAAAATACTAACAAAATTATGATCAAGTTCCACATTTTCTTTTTTCTCTTTTTCTTTTTCTTTTTCTTTTTTATTCTTATTCTGTTTTTTTTTCTTTTTTTTTGGATTGTTATTTAATTTTTTAATTAAAATTTCCATTAATTCTATTAATTTTTTTCTTATTTGCAATATATTCAGATTCTTTGGTCGAAAATTTAATAATTGATCTTTATTAATCAAATGGTTTTTCGGATTAATTGCTCGGGAGAAATTAGCTGTGTCGGGTTCTAACCAATAATATAGTTTAAATAGGTCAACTAAATATTGGAAGCTGAAATATTTTAAATATTTATTAGAATTTGAATTTGAATTAATAATTTCAATTAAAAATTCAATTATTAAAAGTTGGAAATTTTCGGTACAATAAATCCAACATTCAAAATTTAATAAAAAATCTAATAAAAAGGATTTTTGAAATTCAATCATTTCAAATTTATAAAATTGTTTTTTTAAGATTAATATTATTTTTGGATTGAAATATTTTGGATTAATTTTTAAAAAAATATATGTTAATAATTTAAATCCATTTGATAATAAAAAATCTCTTTGATATATCTCATTGGAATATAAGATTTCAAAAAAAATATTAATTAATTTAATAAAGTATTTTAAATTTTTTTTAAAATTAATCTCATAATTTTTTTTGTTTAATTCATTATTATTGTGAATTTTTAAATTTTTTTCATTTAAATTTGGATAATCTATTAGAATTAATAAAGGGAATAAAATTTTTATTCCTCCTATATTATAAATTATATCAGAAAAGTTTTTTGTTTTTAATAATAACATATTATTTAATATTATATTATTATGTTCATCATTGTCTTGATCTTCATCATTAGGGTTTTTATTTTTAGTGTTTTCATTAACGGAGTTAATACTTTTATTATTATTCTCATTTAAAAGAATTGAATTATTATTTTGATTGCTCTTGGTATTATTTATTTTGAAGTTTTTTGTTTTTTCTTTATTTTTTTCATTTTTATTATTCATATTGATGTTGTTATTCTCGTTGTTGCTTATGTTATTATTATTATTATTAAACTTTTTATTATTGGTATTGTTATTATTATTATAATTATTATTATTGTTATTCTTGTTATTGTTGTTACTTTTGTTTAAATTATTTTTACTGTTATTCTTTTCATTATTGTTATTGTTGTTGTTTGATCTATTTACTATTTTTTTGTTGTTTAAATTATTATTATTTTTATTCATTAATAAATTGGTTTCATTAATATTAGATTTTACTTTATTTTGAATATTAATAATATTGCTTAATTGGTTATAACAAATATTTTTATTTTTTAAAGATTTACTATTATAACATAAAAATAGTTTATTTTGTAAAGTGGTATCTATTAATGAATTATTATTTAAATTTAAATCATTATATTTTGGTTTGGAAAAAATACCAATATAATTGAAATCTAATTTATATAAATTCAATATTTGAGTTTTAGTTAAAGAATCTTTAAAAAAATAAATTGTGCTAATTTGACTAAAAAAATTATTATTATATTTATTATTATCATTATCACACTGATCATCATCATCACTATTATTATTTTTAGTATTATCATTTATATTATTATTTTTATTATTATTAATTTTTTCATTATTTTTTATATTATTATTTGTATTATCATTATAGGTATCGAATTTAAAAATATTGCTTGGATTAGAAGTATAACCAATTTTATTATAAATTAAATTTTTAAATGATGGATAAAATATTTTTTTGATATCTTTTAATTCACCATTAACGTATAATGTAATTTTATTATTTTTTAAATGAATAATAGATATAAAATACCAATTTAAATAATTAAATTTATGATTAAAAATAATTTTTGATTTTTTTTTTTCTTTAATTTTATATATTAATATTAAATTATCATTATTTTTTCTTTTTAAGAAATATAATTTTATTTTATTACCAATTTCATTAGAAAATGAATAAATAATATATTTTTCTTGATTAATTTTTTTATCATCCCCGTTTTTATCATCATCATCACCACCACCACCATCATCATCATCATCATTAATAGAATTTCGATTTTCTTGATTTTTAAGATAATTAATTTTAATCCAAATGCAAAAACTATAATTATTTGAACACCATTGATTAATTTTTGATATTGTCAAATAAGAATGTTTATAATTAAAATCAAAAAAAATAATTTGGATGAACATTTTTAATTTCATGCATTTTTTTTGATTGAATTGATTAATAAATAATAATTATTGGGTTTAAAAACATTATTTACAGGTTTATTAAATAAATTTAATAAATATTTTAATTCAACCACGTTATTTGAATTAGAGCCAATAATTGCTATCAATTGAATAATTTTTTTTTTAAATATTTTATAATTATTTTTAATATTAAATATTTCATCATTATTATAAATCCTTATTTTATTTTGATTATTTTTTCCATCATCATAATGATCATTTCGTCCCCTTTCGTTTTTTTTGTTATTTTCATTATTATTTACAAGTGATTTATTCATAAATAATTGATATTTATTAAAATTAAATTTCGAAATTAATTTTCCTAAAAATGAAATTAAACCAACCTTACCACAGGAATTAGTATTTTGAATTGATTTTTCACAAATATTTAAAAAAATATCCAATAAATTTTCAAAATTTTGGATATTATTTTTTATATTTCCGGTATTATAATAAAATAAAGTAATTATAATATGAGTGTGATAAATGAGAAAATTATTATTGATATTAAATTTCCCCTTTTTGATCATCAGATTTAATAAATAATTATTGATTTGTAAACTATTATTTTCGATTTGATATAATATTTTACCTAATTTTTTATAACCAAATTGGTTTTTAAAAATCTTCATATTGTATTTGTTTAAATAAAATAATTTTGATAAAAATGTCAATATGGTTAATTTAATTTTCTTGTTAATAAAATTGGTTTTTAATAAATTAAATAAACAATTAAAAACGAAACAATTTATCAAATATTTTTGAATGATTATTCTTTTTGTTTTTTGATTTAAAAATTCCATTAAAGTTAAAATTATTTTTTCTATTACATTCATTTTCCTCTTTTGATTAAAGTTAAAATTTTTCTTGTTATTGTCTTGATTAATTAAATTATTTAATGTTTTGATTATTATTGTGAATAAATTTTCCCATTCATGTTGATAAATCATTGGGGTGTTATTAATTAATTTTTTTAATAAATTTAATGAATATTTTTCAATTTTTTTTTCTATTAATAATTGCATTATTAATTTTAATGGCTTTTTTTAACGATAATAATATTATAAAATTCAGGTTCTGAAAACATTAAATTAAATAATTCAAATAATTTATATCTTAATTTAAAAAAAATATTGGAAGTTATATTCGTATATTTCTTTTTTGATTTGTTTAATTTATAATAAATATTATTAAAATGTTTGATCAAGTTTGAAATGATTTCAAACCCATTACATTTCAAAAATGAATTTATTGAATTTATTATTGAATTTTTAATAATTTTGATTAATAAATTTAAAATATCAATTAATACATAAACATTGTTTTTATTTTTTTTTAATAAATCAATTAAAATTTTTATTTCTAATAAATCTTCATTGTTCCTATAATGATTTTTTTTCATTTGAAAAAAAAATAATTAATTTAAAGAGAAAAGCATTAATGTTTTTTAAATAATATCAATCTACGTTCTTTTTTTTTTTGAGCCTAATTCAAAATTTAATTTATAATAAAAAAAATGGTGATAATAATATTTGATAGAAATTAATTGAATCTAAAAATTCTAATGTTCTTAAATCATAAATTTTTGATATAAAATCTAAAATGTATAATTGTAATATTGGATTATTATTTTTAATAAAGTTTCTAATTGAGGTATTAAACAATGTTTTATGAAATTCATATTTAAATAGAGAAATACATAATTGAATAATAGTATCCCTGATAAATAGCATTGTAATAAATGATGAGGCTTCTTTTTTATTTTGCATAGTTTTTTTTTCATTTTTTAAATAAATAATTTTTGATTTCTTGATCAAAATATTTTCTCGAAATTTATTTTTTCCCTTAAAAATTAATACAGTTTGTTTTTTTTTCTTTACCAATTCTTTTTCCTTTTGTTGAATTAATTGTAATTTGATATGGTTTTTGATACTTGATTCGCATATCTTTAATAATACTTTAAATAATTTGTTTAATTCATTAAAATTTAATAATTTTTCATTAATTATTGGCTTTTTTATTTTTATTTTCTTATTTGGATTTTTTTTTAAGATTTTTTTATAAGCATCTTTTGGTAATTGGGTTTGAAATAATGATTGTTTGTTCACCGGGTAAAGTGAAATGAATTGAAATTCAATCATATTCTTTTTTTTTGTTTTTGTTTGTGTTTTTAATTTTGTTTTTGTTTTTAAGGATAATTTTTCTTTTTCTGTTTCTGTTTCTTTTTCTGTTTCTGTTTCTTTTTCTTTTTCTTTTTCTTTTTCTTTTTCTTTTTCTTTTTCTTTTTCTGTTCGTGTTTTTTTTATAATTTCCTTTTCTTTTTCTTTTTCTGTTTCTTTTTCTGTTTCTTTTTCTTTTTCGTTTTTGTTTTCTTTTTCATTTTCTTTTTCATTTTCATTTTCTGTTTTGTTTTCGTTTTCTTTTTCGTTTTTATTTTCTTTTTCTTTTTCATTTTCTTGACTTTTCTTTTTTTTCTTTTTTTCTTTTTGTTTTTTATTTTGGTTCTCTTTATTTTCCTTTTTTTTCCTTTTTTTCTTTTTTTCTTTTTGTTTTTTCTTTATCGTTTTCTTTTTTTTCGTTTTCTCATTTTCATTTTCATTTTCTAACTTGATCTTCTTTTTACTATTTTTTTTTTCTTTTATCTTTTCTTTTTTTTTTCCTTGTTTATTTTTATTTAAAATCTGTTTTTTATTTATATTGTTGTTTTTCTTTATAAACGAACCAACAACCCAAAGAATAAAATTTGATAATTTACTAAAATCAGAATTTGAACATAATTTGATTTCAAATAAAAAATTATCATTTATTAAATATTTTAAACATTTTAAAATTAAAATACGAGATTCAAAGGCTAAAGAAAAAGATTCTTTTTCCTTTATATAGCTATTGTATTTTATAATATTATTGAATTTTTTAAAGGTTAATTCTTTTAAATAATTGGAAATATTTCGATTTTCTTGTTCCTGTTCCTTTTCATTTTCACCTTTCTTTCCCTTTTCATCATTACTTTCGATTTCGTTTTTATTAATAGTCTTATTATTTGTTTTGTTTTGTTTTTTATAGGTAAATAAATATAAATTTTCACAATGTATTTTTTTAAAAAATTCTTTTTTCCAATTTTTTCTAATATTTCCTTCCTGATCATATTTTTGAAATAAATCAAAATGTGGTAGATCAAAAAATGGTTTATTAACTAATTTTCCAAATAATTCTTCAAATCTATTTTCTTTATGATGTATTTGAATAATATTTAATTTGAAAATTTTTTGAAAAAATTTAATTACTAAAAATTTTAAATCATAAATTGATTTTGTAATCGAATATCTATTATCAATTGAATTTAATTCATCTAGAAGATCTATAAAATAATAATTAGAAAAGAAAAATAATAATAATAAATAGTAATGATTAATTATGTATTACCACTTAAAATAAATATTAAAATTAGGTTTAAGAATCATGTATATATGTATATGTATATGTGAATAAACTGGGTTGGGTAAAGAATTTTTCTTTTTTAAAAGAAAAGCATTTAAAATATAAATTTCATTTGCAAATATTTTTCTTTCACAAAGAAATGATTTAATGAACAAATAAACAATTCCATATGTAGTTGTATTGAAGGGAAAGTTATTATCGGTTAAAAAAACATTTTAGAAACTCTTTATTTAGAAATATATACATATTAATTTTGTAAAATTAAAAAAAAAAATTTCTTAGTTATTTAAAGGAGTATTTTGAGTATAAAAGGAAAAATCCGGATTTTGAAATTCATTTTTTTGTAAAAGTCGTTTTTCAAGCATGAAAAAACAGTAATCTATGTTACCGAGCAAATGGTTCAAACATTCGGAGAATTAAAGAGGGGTGTTATTAATGGGAAACAATCCATAATTGCAAGATTTACGAATGGAAGAATTTTTCAAACGCAATACAACGCAAGTTGTAATTTTTTCAAAAAGAAAAGAAAAGAAAAGAAAGAAATAAATTTTAGTTCATAAATGAAAAATTAAAGAACAAATTTTTTTGGCAACTGAATTGAATGACACGAATGTGTTAAGCAACTATAGGTATTGCAATAAAACAAAATTCAAAAACAATTACGTAACAAAAATAAATCGAAAAAAATCAAAGAACAAATTGTGGAAAAATAATATTTTTTATTGTCTGGCTCAAGATCTAATTTACTTGGAATTTTAAGGGTTTATTATTCCATTTCAAGTAACTTTTGTTTTTTCATTGAGATTTTTCAATGAAATTTTTTTCTTTATTTATTTTTATTTTTTTCCAAATTTTTTTGAAAAAAAAATTGGAAAAGAACTTTCCAAAAAAGTGAAAATAAAAAAAAATGTAAAAATCCGGAGTTTTTCCTTTTATACCGACAGTAGTGCTTTAATATTATCAAATTTTAGATAATAAAAAGAAAAGAACAAAATGTTGAGGATCTTTTTAAATCTAAATTTTATTGTTTTGAAATTTTTCAGTTGATCAAGTTTTCTTGTTTCAAAAAAAAAAATATGAAAAGCATAAATTTTTTCATTTTGTTAAAGTGTGTGAAAAAGACGAAGAAAAGACTCGCAGTTACATATCCAATAGAAACACAATATTGTTAATCAGAATGTTTAAACAATGTTTTGATTTCATTATTTATTTTATTTATTTTTAAAATTAATGAAAAATTTATCAATTACAAAGTTCCTCATTTAAGGATCTTAGTAAAGCTTTTTGATATTATTCATATTTTTTTTTTTTTTTTTGATTTCCTCCTGATATTAATTATCATTATTATTATTAAGATTTTTATTATCAATTGAAAAATATTAAAATAAATTACCAACAAAACATAAAAAGGAAAGAAAAAATAAATAAAAAAACTACAATTTGATTATTTTTTATAAAATTGATAAGATTATGAAATGTTAATTAAAAACCAGTGAAAGTGAAAGAGAAAGTGACATGGAGTTGTGAGAAGAAAAAAAGAAAGAGAAAAAGAAATTTACCTCCTAAAAGAGAAATAATATTATAATGTTCAATCCATGTAAGTGGTTTATCAGTTGAGTTACTTGAAACATCATCATAATAATTCCACATTATTGATTCAGATAATAATGATAAAAAATTAAATACCCATTTGAAAAAATAAATAATAAAAAAGAAAAGTTGAAAATGTTTTGGATAAGGTAATGGAATAAATTGAATATTTTCATTTGATGAGATTTTTTGAATTGAAATTTTTGATAATTCAAAGATAAGTGTTCTAAATAATTCTAACCCTTCCTTTAAAATTTCTGAAAAGATCTCTAAAATACCATATTGTAAAAAGATTTTTAAATTGTTTTGGGATTTTGATAAGAGAAAAATCATCTCTAGGCATATAGAAAATGAGTTTAAAGTGAATTCTTCATTAAATTCTGGTACGTTAATTTGACTGAATGAATTTGATTCTATTAATAATGAAAATTAATATAGATATAAATAAAGATTATATAAAAAATGATTCAAAATATTAATTTTAGATACATAAATAAAAGTAAATTAAAAAATTATTTGAAATAATAATCAGGAATAAAAAAAAAAAATAGGAATAGTAATAATTCGAAAAGTGTAAGTAGAAGTAAATACAAAAAATTTTAATGGTGTATTTGTAAAATATCAAATTTGATTGTTACAGTATAATATTTTTTTTTTTTTTTTTTGGCTTAATATTTTTTATTTTAATTGAAAAAGAATGTTTAAAATGTATGAAACCTCTTCATATCTTTCCAATTATTTTGATAATTGTTTGAAAAATCAAATTCATTGTTTATATAAGTTCTTAAATTTGAGTAACATATTTTTTTGACTATATATTTTTTTTCATTTTATAAACATTTTTTTGATCATTTATGATTTTTATTAGAACTTTTAAAAATCTTAATAGGTCGATAAATTCTCGTTTGTTTTATTGAGTTATTCACCTCAAGAAAATAATTTTTTTTTTTTATTAAAGATAATAGAGCCATTATTTTATCAGTTATTAAACAAATTTTTGAAAATTTAAAAAAAGATGAATTCTTTATATTCTAAGGATTGACTTTTTCTTTTACTAATAATAACCTTGAATAAAAAAAATTAATGGGATCGTTAAAATGAAAGTTGTTGAATTTGAAAAGCAAAATAAGAAAATTTGACAAGAATTCATTAATTTTCTGGCTCTGGAATTTCGATATTTTTAAGGTTCGCAATCCCTGAAGTTTGAAAAAAATGAAAAGTTTAAAATTTTATCACACATTTTTTTGCAACAAAGTATTTTTGAAAAATATCAAATTAGATGATATTACTAAAATAAAGAATATTTTAGAAGGTTAATTCTGAGGATATTATTTTTTTCAGAAGAAATCACAGAAATCAAAAAAATCAAACAATTTTTTTTTTTTTTCAATAAAATGATGTTTCAGAGTATAAAAATTAGATTCTATTAGAGCAATTCCCATTATGGATGTTTTTAATCAATTCTGGAACTCTGAATCGTAGAAATTTTCATTAAAAAAAAGTCAGAGACTAACAAAGTAGTCGATTGTAATTTGTGACTTTTTTTTTTAGTATCTTTGTATTTTTTTTTTTTTATCCATAACAAATCAAAAATTAAAAATGATTATTTATTTTCAAAATTTGACTTTTTGTTTTGGAATCCTATTAAAAATTTTTTTTGTTATTTGAATTTTTTTGTTTTTGGGAATGCTTTTCAAGAGATTTTTTTTTGGTTCTTTTAACCCTTTTGAAATTTAAAATAAGAAACGAGTAATTTTGTTTTTAATTGAGACTTGAAACTTTTTATTGTTAACTAGATTTTTTGACAATGAAGATCCAATGTATTTTTTTTTTGTGTTTATAATTTTGTTAATCAAAAGAAAGGTAATTTAACAAGATCCTTTTTGTTTTCAAGTCACTCCTTGAGTATGGGGCAAATCTATGGTAAGTTACCAGAGCCTTAACGCGAAAAATGATCCAATTGAAAATTGTAGTACTGTATATTTATTCAAATTAGTAGTTTTCTTGAAGAGATCTAAAGTGACAGAAAGAATCAGATTTCCATAAAAAAAAAATTTTTCAAATAATCAAAGATCGTTTTTATTTTCATGACAATTACAACAAGACACTTAATCTTAGAAACCAAATTTGCTTCTAATGATTTAAGCTTGTTTCTTTTCTTTGGAAAGTGTGAAATTTCAAATTTTAACAAGTTGTTTTGTTAACCAGTCGAAGAAGAAGGGATATGGAATTTTTTTTTATTCATTTTCTTTTGGGAAGAAGGAATTAAAAATTAAGAAAATTGATGGGAAGGTTTGGATAGAGTAATTATCAAGATTAGCTCTGCGTCCAAAAAAAATGAAGCAGTTTAACAGAAAAAGTTTATTAAAATTGTTTGTTTTCTGTGTTTTTAAATGTTTTGTTGTTGGTGCCCCTTCGGATTAAAATTAATTTTTTCTTTTTATTTATTTTTGCAACAAAAATTCAAGAAATTTGATTGTTTAAAATATTCAAAGGTTGTTGTAGTGTTTTCTTTTAAATCCATTTTCTTGTCACTAAAAATTAAATCCGAATAACAAGCAGCAAAATATAAAAAATATAAAAAAAAAAAAAAAAAAATTATTTAACAAGGCTTACCTTTCATAATTTGTTGTCGTAAAAAAAGTAGCATTCTGATGTTATAATTTAAAAGTTCTATGGAATGGAATTGATCTTTTTTTTGTGATTCGAGGCTCTTTTGTTGTTCAAATTTAATTTTTTTTTTTGTTCTGCTCAGCTTCAATTTCGATCCAAAGTTCCTTGGTTTCCAATTTTGAGGTGAAACCAAAAATGGTATCGAAAATTCATTGAACCACTTCACAAATTCCACCTTTATTTTTTGTTTTGTTGTGAGTTCAAGGGTTATTGTTTCAAAGAGTAATCCCAAAGTGAGTACATTAGGTGATAACAAACAAACAAACAAACAAGTAAAGAAAAAAAAAACATTCATTTGGTTGAAATGAAAAACAAAAGAAAAAAAAAATCGGGTCAAAAGCCAATACTGAAAAGAAAAAAACAAAAATTTACAAGGTCTACCACATTTTTTTCACTCCACTTGTTCTTTATTTGTTTTAAAAGTGCCATATTTTTGGGCAAATTGAGAGGTTCGTCTGTAAATTCTTGTGAAAATATTTGGTTTATATCATCTTGGGAGAATTGAAAACGAGAACTTTTGGTTGGTGTAATCTTTTTCAAAACTCTTTTTAACAATGACATAACCAATAGTTATTTTGATTTTAGAATTAAAAAAAAAAAAAAAATAAGAAGAGTATTAAAAAATGAAGAAAAAAAAGTGATCTTTTCGGAGATTTATCTTTTCACTGAAGAAACCTAACGACTAAATAATAAAATTCAACTCTTGTTTTTAGGTACTCAGTCCACAAATTTCTAACACAATAAAATTAAAAAGAAAGAGAAATAATTTTTCATCTTCCAAAAATAATCACATAGAACCCAATCAAACATTTGGATGAGTTCACATTATACATTCATGTTATTCTAAAAGTGATCATGAAAAATTGGTAAAATAGGTTCTCACAAATTTGATTTATTCACATTCAAGAAATTATCGTAAAATGAAAATTTCGAATTTTTTTTTGTTGAGTGGTCTGTTACTCCAGATCACTTATTTAAGAAAAACGGATTCGTTTTAAAGGTAAGATAATCAAAATTAATGTATTGTGCTTGAGGGAGTGATACAAAAAATCGAAAAAGGTTATTCACAATTAAGCTTTACTTTGATAGCCAAATACCTTTATTTAACAATAATTTTTCCCTTTATCAGTTATTTGAAACAAAGTCTCTTAACTCTTTGTCGAATTATATAATAGTTAACATTCATTCGCTTTCTGTTAAAAAGTTTTGATTTTTTTACTGATTTGTTGGCTATTTAGTTATGAAATTTTATTGTGATGTTAAAATTTACAAAATATATTTGATAAAAATAAAAAAGTTAATTAATATATAAATTGTTCATAAAGATAGTTACTATTTTTTATTTTCCAGATTCAAGTCTCAATTTGTTATGGCAATATCTAAAGTATATTTTCAAAAATTTAATTTTTTTTTTTTTTCCAAAAATGAATTAATGTTAGTTTCTATGACTTTTTCATATTGAGTATTAATGAAAAATAACAGAGGTAAAGTATTATCAATTTTACCTTTCTGTAAACTTCTTCAAAAAATTATGGATCATGGGTCTTGATATTCAAATCTATTTTTTAAAAATTTAGACATCATAATATAAATATAATTGTAAGATTAATTATTTTTTTTGAGTAAAAGTATTATTTTCTGTTAAAATTATTATTGTATTATTATGGTGTATTTGATTTAAAGTACTTAAAAAATAAATTATGATGAAATATCAAATTTAGTTTGTATAAGATGTATTGTTAAGTAGATAAAATGCTAAATTAAATTTTAGTATTCTCAAGTTATATTTTTCGATAAAACCTTAGTAAAATTTAATTGAAGTGTTTATTATTGTTAAATCAAATATTGAAAATGAAAATTTGTTTTTTTTTATAAGAGTATTTAGTAATATAAATTTATTTTTTCTAATTTAGGAAAGCTTTGATTTTTTTTTTTTTTTTTTTTTGATTTTTTTAGATACTTGATTCGTTATCTAATTTGTTTTTAATTCAAGGTTTATTTTCACAATGTAAAATAAAAAAGTTATTTCATGGACCATTAATGGTTTATATATTATTCGAGAAAAATTAATTAATTAATTTTTGTTTGAAATTTCTTAAATCCTCTATTGAAGATGGAAAAACATATTGTTATTTTTGCCATAGTTGTATTAATAATTTGACGTTTTCAGTATTACGGAAAATCTACTGATTTTAATTGTTTTGTTTCCATATATGGGAACTAACTCTTTACTTTTGGTTATTTTTCTACTTATTTAAATTAATTCTTCATAATTTAATTATATTAAATATTTGATATTGCAATTTTTTTTTTTGATAATCTTTGACAGAAAAATATTAATTTATTGTTTTTTTTATTTATTTAAAGGAAATTTAATAAAGAATTTATATTGATATTGGATTATCGAATGTTATTAAACACATAATCTAACATAAAAAAAATAAATTGTATTTTATATTTTCCTAAATCCGAAATATATTTTTTTACAATTTACAAAATTTCAGATTAAAAAATAATAGTTGTTATAATCCCAATAAATATTTTTTTTCAAAAAAATAAATCTTTTGGTTATTCTACTAAATTTAGAAGTTTTATTCTCAACTGGGTGTTACAATAGTAAATTTTTACATCTTTTAATCCTATCTTTTTTTTTTTTTGTTTTTTCAAAGAATCTTAACACTCTAGATTTATCCTTCCAACCTATTTAAAAAATGGAAAAAAAAAGAAAAGAAAAGAAAAGAAAAAATCTTTAGTAGTAATATATACCCAGACTATTGGTTGAAATGTGCCTATTTTTAGGTATATTATTAAAATCTGGTAAATATTTTATACATAAGGAAAGAAAAATATTCAAGGGTGATTTTTTTCTAATAAAAAAATTAAATAACGAACTCATTTCAAGTTTTTAAATTGGACGATTTCTTATTATGTATATAACAGATTTACTATTTGTTTTTTTTTTTTTTTTGGGATTGGTTTTTTCATTTTCAAAATATCTTGTAGGTGTATTCACCCATTTAAACTTTGTGAACATGTTTTTCTACAATAATGTAATTTATTAAAATATTTACGAAAAAAATTTTTAATTTATTTTAGATTTAAAACTATGTTTCAATTACATATATTAATTAATAATCTTTAAACACCTTTTTCATTTGTAAATAAATTGATCAAGAAAAGTAAAAAAAAATATCCTTTGTTTTTATTTTTTATCATTTTCTATGATTATTTGATTATTATTTTAATTGTTCTTTCAAGATCTATTTTATTTAACTTCTAGAAGATTTAATTGGGTCGTATTTAAACACAAATGAAATAAAGAAAACTATTTTCAATTTAAAAAAAAAATCAAAAAATTCAGAAGGAAGTATCTGGAGAAAATTAAAAAATTTTACACTTTCAAAAAATTAAGGATACTGAATTTAAAAAAGATTTATAAGTTCTCAAAAGAATACAAAAAAAGTATACTCAAATTATATATATATATATATTCTTTCGAGAGAAATTAAAAAGTGATATTTTGAAACTAAAAAGGATTTTTATTAATTTTCTTTACTGGTCTCACCAAAGTAAAATACAGGTACTTGGTAACAAGATCGTGGCAACCTTCTTTTTTGTTATATGACTATATGTTCAAAAAATTTTATAAAATATCAAGGAGAAACCGATAAATTATTCAAAAAACCAATATTATTCTAATTGAATTGGATATTAGAAAAAAACTTAAGAACTTGTATTCAAAAAACTGTTGTTTCAGATAGTCAATTTCATTTCGTAAGCATAGCAACATATTTAAAAACCCATTTTACTTCAATTTTTTAAAATAAACGGTAGATCTAAAGCACATTCATTTAAAATTAAAACAAAATTAAGATGTTGGTATCTTCTCTTGTTGTTAAATAAAAAATTATTTGAAAAAATCAATCAACTTTTCAAAACATGTTCTCTTTACCAGATTATAATAAACTGAAAACCAAAAACATATACCTTGTAAAAATGTATGATTTATGGTTCTAGGTCTATTTAATAGTTTAAAAGAAGATGTTTTTTAACCTCCAGAACTTCCATTATAGAATAATTAACAAAAAAGCCTATTCAGTTTTTGAAATAAAATCAAATTTTTTGAAAAATCTTCTTAAATATTCTCCTTATCTTTAGTTTCGTTAAGAGACGAAAACTGGAAAGCGTAATAATTCACCCAACCTTATTTAATTTTGTACCAAATTTTATAGTTACAAATCAAAAAATATTTTTTTTTGAAAATTCACTTTTGGGGTTTGACTAGAAAAAATAACTTCAAATTTTCAATCAAATTTGGAAAAAAAATTAATCCCCAAGCAAAGAAATCATTTTTTTAAAACAATACAACTTTTTTTAACAAAAATAGAAACTTTTTTTTCAAACTTTGAAAAAATAAACATTTACAAGTATGGGGGTACTTCTTTCAATCTTTTCCAAAGAACCACCACTTAAAATTTTTCTTGATCTTGAAAGTAGAGCAATTTTCTTTTCATTCTCTTTTCTTCTTCACAAAGCAAATTTTTATTCACCTTATTTACCAAACAAATAAAATATTTTTTTTTCGAAAAATTGACTTCTTTCAAACACACCAGATGCTGAACCACAAACCGAAAAAGAAATTATAATTTACAAAGAAACATCTGAAGTTCTTAATAAAGCCACTGAGCTTTTAGATGAATTTAAGGAATATGTTGGGTGTGGAGAATTAATTAGAAAGGCAATTTCAGAACCAAACGAAGACAATGAATTGGCAGCCTGGGAAGCAGTAATTCCACTTGTTGAACAACAATACTATTACTACCAATTTTATGAACAAATAAGTAAAAGATCCCTTCTTTTTTTAATCAATCCTTTTGTTTGCAAAAAAAATTTTTTGTTTAGTTCTATTGTTGTTTTTTTTTTGTTGTTAATGAAAAAACAAAAAATTCTGATCTCTTTTTTGTTTTTTGACTTTTCAAAAAAAAAATCAATAGATTTTCTTTCACACTTTTTGTTTTCAAGATAAAACAAACATTGGAATTTCAATCGCCTTAAATCACTAATCAAAAAACAAAAAAAAAACAAAAAAAAACAAAACTATTAACATAGGGATACTTTCCAAAACACTCTTGAGAGAAATTTGCACAGGTGAAACAAAAGAAACTTCTAATCGGTTAGTTTCACTACAGGCACTTGTGAAGCATTTTGTTCATTTATTAGATTTTGTTGTTAGATTTGATCATATTAAAATGGACAAACCAGAAATGCAAAATGATTTCAGTTATTATAGAAGATAAGTTAGTAGGTAAGACTTAAATTTCATTTTCAGGTTTAGGACAAGTATTTTTTCCTTGCAAAAATTTAAAACGAATAAACAAGACAAATTTTATATTTATAATTCACTTCGATACATAACGATAATTTTTCTGTTTGTATGTTTTTGAGATTGTTTTCCAAAGTAACAAGAATACAAGATAAGAAATGAAAAGAAGAGAAAATTTTCTGTTAAATATGATTATTTTTTCACTCCTTTTTGATTTTAATACTTCTGTAATCTTTAAAATAAGCAAAAACTCCATTTTTTTTGTATTCTAAGGATCCATTTTTAAACTATTTTAATTCTTTCGATGCTGTACTTGAAAAAAAAAAAAAAACTATAATTACTGAAAAGTTGAAATTTTCTGTTAATTGACAAGACTTTTATAGAAACCGGACAAAATATTCAAATATGCGATTGGTTGTATTATGTAATTACTTATTTTGTATATGTGAAGTGCCAAAAAATTCTGATAGACTAAGAAACCTCAGAAAAGAATATTTTGTTTTTTAGATCAAACATTTTTTTTCCATTTTTTTTTATATAAAAAGAAAATTATTAAATTGATTTTATTTCTTACATTTTAACAAATTTTTACCCGGTTTATTCCCATTTCCATCATTATTACACAATGTCAAGTCTTTGTTGTGAGGAATAATAATAAAAAGTTTTTTTAAAACATTTGTTTATTAATCAAAAATACTTAAGTTATCCATTAAGTTCAGCAATTCTAAAATTCAGAACATTTACTAACTGGTTAAAGAGATATTATTATGTATTAAATAAAAATTCAAATATATTTTGTTCTTTACGTTTAAAATATGAACATAAGAAATAATAGAAAATATTAATCACTTTTTATGGGTGCTTCCTTCCTATGAAAACGATAGATCAATTTTTCTTAGAATAAATTAAAAGAAATAAATTTTAATGAAATAATTTCAAATTATGATAACTTAAAATTATTTTCGTTAATTAATAATCGTAAAATCATAGATTTTACGCTTAAATTTCTGAAAGGGGATTTAAGTAAAAGGTACTTAGAGTGTAATTTACACTTCTCAATAAAAAAACAATAAAGATTTTTTTTTTCTTTTTTGAGATAATTCTTTTGGTTAACCAAAAAATGGATTCATCCAATATATTGAAAACTATTTGTATTGTTTTAAGAAGGATGGTTATAACTATTAAAGTTTTAAAGTCATTTTCAAATTTTACTTAGAAATTGTGTTTTTGTTCCAAGATGAAATTTGATTTTTCAAAATACAATTTTCTTGAAGATATTTGGGAATAGAGTAATTTTATCCTCAAAATCCAAAATCTTTTTTTTTTTTCTGCCAAAAATATTTTAAATTATTATAAGGATTCTTATCAATAAGATCAATCAATTTGTTACAAAATTTTTCAAAATTTGAAAATTATTTTTGTAATTTTTTAATATTTTTTGAAAACAAGAAAACAACTTTTTTAAAAGAATAAAGAAAAAAAAATTAATTCATTGATCTGAAATTTCATCGATAAACTTTTGTAAAGCATCTGTTAAATTTCCCTTTATTAAATCACCCATACATCAATTATTTTTATTGGCTAAGATTTTAATTCAAAGATTAATAATTAAAAATAATTTCAAAATCAATTATTTTTTATTTCATAATCAATACTTTCCAGTATAAAACGAAAAATATGTTTTCCCATTTTCAAGAATTAACTTAATTGTTAATAGAAATAATTGGTTCCTTTTTTTGGTTTCATATTGGAAATACGTGGATTTTGGAATTCAAAAATATAGACTCAAAATTAATAAATTGTTTAAATTCGCTAACTCATTCATTTCATAGGTCGAAACACGAATTACAAAAAAAAATTATTTGAGGATCTTTACAAGATTTCATTTTATTTAAAAAAAAAACCTACCCCCCTTAAGGGAGGAATTGTCAACCCTTCTTATTTACCGTTAGATTGTTTTGAGTTTAAGACATTAAAAGAAAATTTAATTAAATTTTATTTTTATTTCAAAAATTAAAAAAAACCTCTGTTAGGTTTTCCAGAATTCAAAAGAATTGATTAAAATCTAATATTTTTCTTTATTATTTTGAATTCTGGAAAACTTAGGCACTTAACCGTACTCTAAGGGACTTGACTGCACTTCCCAAATTCGTAAATAAAAATTTCTAAATTTTATAAAAAACAAAAAAATATATAGATTACCCACTAGGGACTATAAACAACAATGATAATTTTTTTATGTTTAATATACTAAAAGTATTATATTTTTTAATATATTAAAAGTACTATTTTTTTTTTTTTCTAATACCCCAGATTTTACGATTATTTTCAGGGTCTGGGTAATTCGGTAGAAAATGATCAAAATATTCAATGATATCCAAATGATTTATAAAAAAATTAATAAATACATTTTTTATTTATTTATTTATTGTGAGAAAGGAGTAATCAAAGAAAATTTACTAAATAAAAAAAAGAGAAGAAGAAAAATAATGAAAACATTAAAGTAAAAAAATATTCTATCATTTACATGACCAAATTAAAAATTATCCACGTCCTGAAACAGGAGGAGTAAAAATCCGATAGAAAGATTATTAATAATAAGATTCCACAAACTGTGATTAATAAATTGGTATTCCACGACTCCGAAGAGTGGGGCACTATGTACTCGAATTTGTATATTTTTTTACTATTTTAGGAATTTTTTATTTTCTATTTTTTTATTTTCATTTTTTCTTTATTACCTTAAGTTTTCTAACCATAAGAGCTTTGATGAAAAATTCTCGACAAGAACAATAAATTTCGTAATTTTGATTAACCAGGTTAAGGAGCTTTTGAGTATTTTTTCTAAGGATAACATTTTTATATAAGTTTTTTTCTAAAATTTTTGCTATTTTTTTTTTCCATTTGATTCTGATAAATTTATATCTTTCACAATACCAAATAAAGTGATTTATATTTTCATAATATTGAGTACAATAATCACATTTTTTGCATTTTTCTTTTTTTTTAAATTTATTATATTCTGATTTCTTTTTTAAGACATATGAGTATCTATTTAGTCCGTTCGTAAAAGTGCAAAATTTTAGAAAAGTAGTACTGGATTTAAATTTGAGGTAGTTTTTTATTTTAAAGTTAAAGTTTTCATTTTTAATAATTTTATAATATTCTTTAATTTTCCAACAATAAATACATTTTTTTTTTTCAAAAAATATTCTTGAATTAGCCCGGAAAGTCACCAACGTTCATATCGCGATTATTTTTTAATCACGATATTTTGACATTTATCACGATTTTTTGATAATTATCGCGATTTTATAGAATATCTTAATTTGTGATTTTATTGATTATCGCGATTTTCTACAATATCGCGAATTGATAAAAATAATAGTGATTTTTGAAATGTTATTGTGGATTGACAAAGATAGTCAAAAAATAACTAATATTTGACATCTTGAAAAGAAAAAAAAACTGTAACAAAAATATTTTCAAAAGAATAAAATTTTACAATTTTTGTATATTTTTTTTTGTAGATTAATGTTTATTTTATCAAATATTTAAGATGGTGGTTATTCTGATTATAATTATTTCCAAAATTGAGCTTATGATGGATTAAAAAATAAACAAATAATTAATTGAATTATTTTGGTTTTCTTTCTTTTTCTTTAGTCTTTTTTTAAAAAAAAACAAACTTTACATAAATATATCTTAAAATATTTTATACACTACTAAAATTATATTAAAAACAATTCTTAAAAATAGAAAGAGAAGTGAACTGGATATCAACGATCTCGTTGTTGAAGATCAAGTTTGTGATGTAATGGGCTTGACTTTTGCCTACCCAGCTCCAATGCTTAAAGGGGTTATTGATACGGTTGTTAATTTTAAAATTAAAGTATAATTTACTTTTTTTTGTTTCCTATTTTTTAATTCTTGTTATTAATTTACAATTAATTCTTAATTTTTTTTTTTGTTTTTATTTTAAAATAAATAAATAAAATAGAACATTGTACCAGAAAAAAAATTTTAACATCTGAATTGGGTTCAATGGCTAATGTATTTTATTATTTACTAGAAAATAGAAAATTCGAAAGCGAAGAAACAAATCTATTTTGTCTTGGAGCAATGGTCGGTACAATTGTTATTTTTGATCATGTTGATGAAAAGGGTACTTTTGATAAGAAATCCCCAATCCAAATTAAAAGTTGTTTAACATTACTTGCAAATTTTACACCTAAACAACAATCGCTAATTAATATGATCAAATTTTCTACCAAACATTGGAGAGATGAAAAAACTAAACAATCATTAAAATCTATTTTTGATTAAATACGATTTTTTATTGTATTTTATTTTTTTTTTATTTCTAATATTTGATTTTTCACGAAATCACAATATAATATTTTTTTATGCAAGTATGATCCCGATTTTAATTTTAATTTATTTTAGAAAAATACAATATATTTGAATTTGTTACTAATTCTAAAAGTAAAATAAAATTAAATTTTTTTTATAATTTAAGCTTGTTCATATTAATTTATTTTTTAAAGAAATTCATTTTTTTTAGTTTTTTTATTCTAATTCATTAATTATAAGAAATTACATTATTAATCAATTATATTTTTTATAAAGTTGGAAAATATCCTATCTAAACTCAATTTATTTTTTAAAAATATAAACAATTATCAATTCCCATCATTTTAGTAAAATAATTATAAAGTTTTCAAAATATTTCATGTTTTTATTTTCTCTAAGTAATATCTCTATTCCACTTTCAAAATCTTTCCAAAAATTAAATAATCAAAAAAATTCAAAATAAAAAAAAAAAACAGCAATTGAAAGAAAAATATATTTGTTAAAAAAATTTAAAATCTTTCGATTTGAATCATTCAATAAGATATTAATTTTAACACTTCAAATAAATCATTCTTTTCTTATGATCCCATGAAAATAAACAGTTTCAAATATTAAATTTATTTTCGTTTTATATTGAAAAAAATTTTGGAATAAATATACAAAAAATTATCAAAAACTATAAAAAAAATGAAGGAATGAAATCGACGAAAAAATGGATTACTTTTTGATTTCAAGTTCATTTTTCAAGTTTCCATTAACAAAAATTTCAATTAATTCAACACCTTTAAGCATCATTTTTAATTGGGTTTGTGTAAGAGAAATTTGCCCCATTTTGAGTGTTTCTTGTGTAGACTTCAGCTCTTCATCAATTTTTTCAAAACTTATTTTAATTGCTATTTTTAAAGGTTGTATAAATAGACAATCCAATTGTTTCAAATATTTTTTTTTAGTTAAGTGGAAATAGGGAAATTTTTTTTCACAAGAAATTAAAAATTTGATAAAATTAATTATTTCTGAAACAAAATTTATCAAGTGGCTTATGTTGGAAACATTTCTAAAGTCTATTAGAAATTCAAGGAATTGCGTAACCTTTGGTGACAAAAATGGGTTGGTTTCACTTTCTATATCAATCGTTTTGATATTCTCCTGATTATTTTTGTTTATTTCTTGAATAACATCTATACCAAAGTTCACAGACTCAACAATTTTAAAATATTTTTTAATTTCATTTTGGAAATTTCTTAACAGGATTATGATTATGTCTGGAGAGGGGGCTCGCTTAAGTAATGTTGTAAAAATGTGGAAAAGTGGATCTGGTGTGAATAATTGTAAATAATAATTTGATCTTTCCAATCTTTCTCTGAATTGCTTTTGTGTTTCACAAATAAAAGAATAATTTATTAACGCTTGGTATATGTATAGTAAGGTGTTTTCAAAACGGGCATACATAACAAGGTCAATGCTATGGGGCTTTAGCTGTTCAATAAATCGGAAAATTAATTTGATAATTTTTTGGAAGATTATTGTTTGGCTATTTTGAGTATCGCAAGTTAACAAAATTAAATAAAATGCTCGGGAAATGGTTGCAAACTCAAGGTTTGTTATTTTTGCATTCTTGTTGTATTGGAAATGTAAATAAATGTAATGTGCAACGCCTCTGGGAGACATGTCAAATTTATTTTCAGAATATTCCGGATTGTCATTAAATTTGCTATTTTCTGAAAAAAAAGAGAGAGCTTCTCCAAGACCAAAGCCTGTGTTTTTTATGGTCTCAAATATCTTTTGGTTGGATTTGTTGTATAATTTGATTATTTCTTTCTCTTTTTCTTTCAGTTTTTCTTTCTCTTTCTCTTTTTCGTCTTCAAACTCTGCTTCGTTCGTTGTGTTTGGAAGGATAAATAGAGGATCGTCTAATAATTTAAATAGAAAACAAAGTGTTAATTGAGATTGTGGTTTGTCTAATTCTAAAAAGGGCAAAGCAAAGTTAATAATTGGTTCGATGTGACGTTTCCAAAAATGATCTAATATCTCTTTTGAAGTCAATGGCTCTTCTTCTTCTTTCTTTTTTTCTTTCTCTTTTTCCTTTTCATTTTCTTTTTCTTTTTCATCTTCATTTTCAGAACTATTTGTGTAACTATCAGTTTCATAAGAACTATAACTTGACTCGGAATTTGTGTTTGAGTCTTCAGATGAGGTCCACTTTAATTGATCATCACTTGAATCTGATTGATCTTTTATTTCTTCAATTTTGGATTTATTTTTTTCTTGTTCTTGTTTTTTTTCTTTTTCTTTTTTTTCTTCTTCGGTATATTTTAAATCTAAAGCAGAAAGCTTCAACCCAGACAACAAAATTGAGCTATTAAAATGTGAATTTAGTAATCGACTAAAGCAAGAATTCATAAACTTAACTTGTGCCCGTTTAATTTTCAATAATGCGCTTTGCAGCCATTTTAAAACCAAATTCTTGGTTTCCCAATTGTCTGTTTTACTTAAAGACTGGAGTAAGATTAAATAAAGATCCCTTGGATCATAAACACCAACAATGTCTTCAATTATCTTTCTTAAGAATTTAGACAGATTTTCATCTTTGTTTTGTGAATGTAAAAAAAAGATTTTTTCCACAGAATCCCATTCTGCAAGCTCCCAAAGCGGAGAGAACTCATGTTTTAAAAGATTCAGTTTTGACAATGTCTCAAAATCTTCTTTGGTGATTAATTGGCGTATAATTGTTGAGACTTTTAAAGGATCAGTACAATTTGTTAAGGATTGTTTGAATTGTTCCATTAATATTGTGAGTAGAAAAAAAAGATTTGTTTATTTTTTTGTGATTCAATAAAAATGTAAAAGTGAATAAAAATGATCACTCTATTCATTTTATTCTCTATTTAAGGAAGAATAAGAGATCTATTCCTTCTTTCTACTTTTAAATTCAGATTATTTTTGATTTTATTAAAAGTTTATTATATTTTTTCAGATTATAAACGTTTAATCTCGTTTGAACTGTTAACAAAATGCATGATACCAGACCAGTTTATTTTGTAAACTTAATGTTTGATCAAGTTCTTTCTTTTTATATTTTTTTTGTACTTTTTTGAAAACTTTTTTCTAATATTTAAGGTTGTTTCCAAAATAAAATTTTTGTTGAAGATCTGAATCCACAATTTAATAAAAAACAGTCTTAAACTAAATAGTTTGACTTTTTTTCAAATTTGTTTGATCATTAATCCTCTTAATGGAAATAAATTTTTCGATGAATTTTTATTTACAAATTTATCACTTTACTGCAAACCTCCAAAGTTTGTTGAATTCAATTATACATAAATTTGTATTACAAGTTGATTTTTGAAATATTATTTGAAATTAGATTTCAATAAAGTCATTTTTATGAATTTAAATTGAGAAAATGGAACCTAACCGTTGTAGAAAAAAAGTGAAACTGGAAAAAAAGTGAAAAACGGTTTTTAATTGGGAACATTACTGAAAATTCAAAGTAAGATCAATGAAAAAAAGAATAAATCAATAAATAAATACAAAATTAAGTATTTGCCACAATAACAGTTTTTTTAATACTATCTTTTGGTATGGGTTTTTCTTTGATTGATCAATTATTGAAATCTTGTTCAAAAAATTGACTATTTTTGAGATCTCTAAAACCACACCAACAATTTCCTTAAATCAAGTAGATTTAAATTGTATTTGTTGGGTTGATTGAAAATAATATAATGGGTTATTATTTGAAGTTAATTGGTTTCTTCTTTTCATTGATTTTACTTTTCATTCTCAGTAATGTTCCCAATTAAAAACCGTTTTTCACTTTTTTTCCAGTTTAACTTTTTTTCCTCAACGGTAAAATATATTTACATTTTTTCGAATGTATTGGTGGAAAAAATATAAAAAATAACGAAAGTAGTGAATAACTCTGATTATTATTGTTTTATTTGGGGAGTTATAACTCTTATTTATTTTTTCCCAATGGAATAGAGTAATTTTTTATTCAATAAGATCATGAAATAATTTATTCAAAAAAAAATTAAAGATTTGCTAATTTTAGACTTTTTAATAACTTCAATTATAATAAAAATTATTGGTTAATATAAGATCTTGGATCAAAAATTATTGTTAATGGTATATATTAATTAAAGTTGGAAAATCCAATTTTTCAGGTTCTCTTAATTTTTTTTTCAAATTTACTAATATAAAATTTGAATATTTTTTTTTTTGCACTTGAAGATTAGAATAATCATATTTATTTTAAAAGGTTTATAAATCGATTAAATATCTTTCAAACATTAGCTAATTATTTTATCTTTTAAAGGATTATTTATTGTTTTAAATTGAAAAAAATATTCTTTTTGAATTTCCGTTAGGTTTTCCTGGATTCAAAAGAATAGAATAAAATTCAAAAATCCTACTTAATTCTTTTAAAATTTTAAAAAACCGCCGTTAGGTTTTCTTAAGTTTTCTCTTTTTTTGTGATAACTGGGTGGCCCTTTTTTTACTTTTTGAAATAAACAGATAATTTAAATAAATTTTCTGTTTATTCCAATAGCTATAAAAAACCACCTTTTTCTTTTTTAGAATATGTAATAATTGAGTAGGATTTTAGAATTTTACTCTGCTTCTTTGAATTCTGGAAAACCAAGGCACTCTACGCACTTGACGGTACTTTACTATCAAGGAATATTTATTATCGTTTATTTTTTTTCCTATTTGATTTTTTTTAGATGATAAGAGTGTTTTCAAAACTATTAGTTATTGTCTCTTTAAAAAAAATCATAAAGTTGAATTTAACGTAAATACATTATCACTTCCATTTATGAAAAATTAACCAAAAATACAGACCTTTTTTCTCAACTAGAGAATTTTATAAATTGTGGTACTAATAACAACAATAAATATAAGAGCCCCAAGATTTTTGAGAAATGGAATTTGATTATATTGGTAATAAACTCTTTAATATACATGAAAAGATAATTCAAGTAACATTTTTGTATAACTTGAAAATTTTAAATTTTATTTTTTCATATTAATGTTGGGGAAAAAAAAAAATATTTTTTTTTAAATTTATAAGAAAAAAATAATTCTTTAATAGATAAAATAATTGATTATCCTGTTTGAAAGATATTGGTCAAAATTCAAATACTTTTAAAAGATAATAAAATATCTTGTTCACTGGAAAAAAAAAAAAATTTATATAATTTTTTACTATTAAAATTGATACAAAACCACATTTATCAACTTTTGTGAAATGGTTTTTCATTTTTAAAACGGGATCTTTTTTACCAATTAAATTTTTAGTCAAAAGATCCAAATTCATTTTATTTTTATTTTCGATTTAAATTAGAAAAATAAAAATTTGCATAAAAATTTAATTTTGAAGAAATATCACTTTTAGTAATTTCAGAGAGTCTTTATGAACAAGTAACGTTGTGTCTTTAATATTATTTTAAAAATACATGAAAAATAAATCAAATATTATATCCTTGAAGATCTAAGAAAATTGATCATCTATTTTATTCAGAAATATTTATTCAATTTCTTGTAATTTAAAAGACTTGAAATATCCTTTTTCAAATACCAAAAGTATAAACAAGGAACTTTTTGTATTAAAATCGGTTATTTGATAATATCTATTTATTATTTTTTATTAGAATTATTTATTTGAATTCATTTTTAATTTTATTGGTTAAATATTTAAAAAATTGAGAAATAAATAATAAAGTCTATAGATAAATTTAATCTCTGGGTTATTACTCACTTATAAATATAATTAAGCTTGTGATATTAATTATTGATTAAAAATAAAAAAATAAAAGGTATTTGTTTAGATAATAAGTTGAATTTTCCAGGTTTTAAAAAAGTATTTCGGGGGAATTTTTAATTCGATTCTTTGGTTCTTTTTCTCAGATTTTTTTCATTTAGCCCCGAAAAAAAATAGATTTGGTCTGTTTTTTGAATCAAAAAATATTATTTTTTACAATTTTCCAATAATTATTGAAATTTTTTTTGAAATGAAGAAGAGTTTTTACATAATGCAAATTTAAAACTTAATAGTTCATTTTTAAAATGTGCTTTTGTATTTATCCTTCAAAAATAATAAGATTTCTTTCTTCTTTCAGTAAATAATTTTTTTTAAATAATTCTAAAATATGTTGGATTTTGAACTTGTGGAAAATGAGAAAAGGATCCCATGGTTATAAACAAGAGTTCGTTCAAGAGAATAAATTCTTAAATTAGATCTTTTAGTAATCAGATTTTTCGGTTCCTTTTTTAAATTTCAAGATTGGTTAAAATTGTTTTCGAATGTGTTATTAAATTTATGAAAAGATTTTTTTGTTTAATAATTAATGAATAAAAAAAGTATTCAGCACCAAGTGTTCGCGAAAGGTTCCCCGTTTCACTAACTAGCTTGGCCCTCAAGTTTTTAATCTTCTGGGTTCGGAATGTGTCCAGGATTATTAAATTGGGTATGGCCGAATACATATAAATTTTGAAAATACAGTTTTTACAAATTTCATTCACCAATCTAAATAACTTGATATTATTTTCTTCCAAAATGAATTCTCTTTGCTCACAATAAAATGAACAAAATTTATATTCTCCCTTCAAAAAAATTAATTAAAAAAACTTGATAAATTATTATTTTCTTTAGGATTTTTAAAATATTAATTAGATGACGAATTAGACCATTATATATTGGGAAATGTTAAGGATTCATTTTATTCATCTGGTTATTTTTTTTTTTGAACAAAGTTGAATGTAAATTTTTTCCTGTTATTTTTTCATTGAAGGAACAAAAAAAGAGTTTTTTAACAAAAATCTGTCGAATTGTTTCTCAAAAAAAAACTGTTCATTTTTCTTCATTTCTAACAGTACGCATTTCTTTTTTATCAAAAATTTTTTCAACAAAACCCGCTTCTAAAAATTTCCTTATTCTTAACTTGTTTTTTTTCTTTCTGTTTAACCACCACTATTAATGAATAGAAAAACCAAAAAGCCTTTTTTAAATTTAAAATACAATTCGAATAACTAAAAAAAATGAGTTACGGAAATATAGTTTTGTAAGTATTTAGTTTTTTTTTCTTTTTTATTTTTCAAACTCACAAATTAACCCTTCTTGCTTTTTTTTTTTTATTTTTTTTTTCATAAAATCAAATTATGTAATAATTCTGCTACCTTAATATTTATTAGATACCTTGGTGATTTACACCCAAACCTCACTCAAGAACACTTAAGACTCCACTTTAGACAAAATAACCTTAATGTAGGCATTGTTAAAGTTTGTCGTGATCATGATACACATCAAAGTCGTTGTTATGGTTTGATTAAATTTCAAGAAAAAAAAAAAAAAAAAAAAAAAAAAAAAAAAAAACGAAAAGAACAATGAATAATTTTGTTTTACTCCAAATAAAAGAGTCTGCAGAAAATATTCGTTTCCTAAAAAAAAAAAATAATTTCTCAACACCTAAAAACCTTAACCTAACAACCAATTGAAACAAAAACGAAAAAAATTTTAAAAATAAATAGGCTATGCAAATTTTAGTTCAGAAAAAGAAGCTAATGAAGCCATGGAAAAATTGAATTACACAAAGGTTTATGGAAAACAAATTAGAATGATGAGACATTCTAAAGATCCCACTTTAAGAAAAACAAGTGTAGGAAACATCTTCATTTCTGGTTTGGACAGTTCGATTGATTCTCGAACATTATACCAAACATTCAAACAATTTGGACCAATCCTTTCTTGTAAAGTTTCCACAAACTTAAATGGTACTTCCAATGGTTATGGGTATGTCCATTTCCAAGAAGAAAAAGACGCACTCACCGCCATTAACACAGTTAATGGGAAAATCATTAAAAACAAAGAAGTAACTGTCACAAAATTTGTTCCTCGCCAAAATGTCTCAAAAGAAGACAGTTTTACAAATTTGTACGTCAAGGAATTTCCAAAAACTTGGTCTGACAAAGATCTTGTAACTTTGTTTGGGAAATATGGCCCAATCCTCTCTGGAAAAGTAAAAAACCCTTTTTTTTTTTTTTTTTTTAATTGTTTTTTATCTTTCGAATTGTTTCCTTCAACAATTTTAAAAAAGTGTGATCACAAAAAATTTTTATAAAGTACTGGAAATGAGTCTATTGGAGTTTGTTGACTGGATAAAAGATAGTTCATAAATTAATTTTTTCACATTTTTTTTAAAATGGCTTATTCATTTATGTTCTTTTTTTGAAAACTGATTTTTTTTGCTATTCGTTGAATTTTTTGATTTATTTTGCTTTTTTTTAAAAGAGACAAAAGTAGAACAAAAACCATTAGTATGTGACTTACTTTTCATTATTTAATAAATTACTAAATCCTAAACTCATTTTTAAAATCCATAAAACAAAATTATATTACTTTGGGGATTAGTAATAATTTTCCCAAACAATTCACAACGATTAAAAAAACCAGATTAAAATTTTTTTGATAAAACTGTGATTAATGATTTGATATCTCACAACTTTAGTAATATCTGGACTTAAGGATCAGTGAATATTACTTCAATGTTAAACTATATATTTATCAACTTCAAAAATCAAAAGTCAATATTAATTATTATAATTTATAATTTGAAGTTTTTTTTTGATACAATCAGTCTCACTTTTAAGGCACAAACTTTGAACGAAAGTAAGGACACAGAAAAATCTCAAATTAAGGCACATTTTTAGTAATTTTGTTTTAAAATTTTTTTACCAGAATCTGATTTTTGTGCTTTATTTTGGAATTTTTTCTGTAACTTAAATTCTGTTGAAAGTTTGTGACTTAAGAGTGGTACTGACAGTAATAACTTTTTCCATTTGGGTAAAACTATTTTACCTTTTCAAATCCAAAAATTTCGATTAAAATGTTAGAATACTAAAATTCGGGAATGTGGTAGAATATCATTTCTTTTCAACCACTATCATATTTCATTTGAGGTTAAGATAATACTTGAAAATCAATTTTAACCGGCATTTTTGTTTAAAAAAATCAATTTTAAATTTGACTTTTATTTGTTCAGGAAATTTCAATAATTTTTTTTTTGCAAAAAAAATATTAAATTGAATCAAAATTTTGAATTTCCTTCAGCAGATAAACAATTAAATGTTTAATCTCGGATGAAACATTGAATGTCAATTATTTCAGAGCCTTAAATTCTGATAGGTCATCACCGGTAAACCACTAATGAACGAAAATTTGATTTGTATTTTTAATTTTTTTAGAACTTTATTTCAAAAAGATTTGTTTTAAAATAAATTCATTTAAATTTTTTACTACTCGAGCTATTTAAACAGACTCCATCAAATATTTATCTGGTTAGATTCCTTATATCTCTTGATTACACTTTCGTTATGACATTCCATTTCTAAAAGTCGATAATGAGATCGTTACGAAAGAATTGTAGAAAATAGTGATTTGATTCTAATTTTTGAAAATTATTAGGATATTTACAAAATAAACCCCATTTCACCCAAAGGGGCCCATCCAAAAATGAAAAATATTCAAATTTTTTTTCATAAGAATCAACCCAACTAAAGATCGTTTACAAATAAGAGAAATAATAAACTTCAGATTAAAGTTGATATTCAGAAAAGAAATACCTGAACAAACTATAAATTTCTGAAAAAAAAAAAAAATACAAAAATAATTTTTGTGTAACTTCATTGAAACGTCTGGTGCAAAATTTCTCAATTTACCTTTCGAAAATTAAAATTGTTGAAAATAGGATTGTTTTAATAGTAAATATATTGATTTTATAAGAAATTACATAACCTCAATTTTCATAATGTTAATTTGGATTTTTCAAACATTTTTTTATTTTCAAATGATTTTTTAAAAATAAAAAGAAAAAAAAGCCAAAAATAAAAAACATAAAAAAAAAAATTTACTAAATGAAAAAAAATGATCCAGATCTAAAAATTGAAAGGTTATTTTCGAGAAGAATAATGAATTAAACTCAAAGAATATGTTCTATTTCTTCAATAAAACTGGGCACTTTAACTGAAAAAGAGTTTATAAATCAGAAAACAAACACTTAACAATATTACAACCAAAATATTAATTTGGTCCAAATTCAATTCTTAATAAAGTCAATATTATTATGAAACAAACTATACAATTATTTTACAAACTTAAAATTTTTCATTAATAAAACTTTTAAATCTAATCAAATTTAATAACTAAGAAAATTTACCGATAACTTTAAAAAGAAAATTTTCACATTGTAGATATTTTTAAATGAAAATTCAAGTTGGTTTTTGATTAACACTAATTAATCCAAAATAAAAAAAAGATCTTTTATTTCAAATTAAAATTTGATTTTGAAATGAATTTTGAAACAAAATAATTGTTTATTTTCCATTTATTTAAAAATAAAAAGAATTTCGAATTTGCTTACAAAATTTTTTTCAACAGATTTTTATAAGGTTTAAAAAGAATTATATTGAAGTAGAAATGATGGTATGTAATTTTTAAAATTTGGAAATGTTTAATTTCTAGAAAATTCAAATAAGATTTTTATTTGATTAAATTAAATACCATTTTGATAAATATGATTCAAGACAAGCACCAATTCCAAAATAATATAATAACATATAATATCACAAAATAAATAATAAATCTAACAATTCCATGTTTAAATCTCTATTTAATAACAAAAAAATAAAAAAAAAAAAAAAAAAAAAAAAAAAATAAAAACCCAAAAACCAAAAACAATTCCGACTTACACATATAGGTTATGAGAAATTATACAACACAAGAATCTCGAGGATTTGGCTTTGTAAATTTTGAAAAGCATGAGGATGCACTCAAAGCAACAGAAGAATTAAATGATTCGACCATTGAAGGGAAGAAAATATTTGTCAATCGAGCTATGAACAAAAAAGAGCGATTAGCATTTTTAAGAAAGAAATATCTTGAAAACTGGAACAAACGTTCCCTAAATAAAAATTTGTATGTAAAACACTTAAAACCAGAAGATGATGATGAATCACTTCGTAATCTTTTTTCCCAATTTGGAGAGATTACTTCTGTAAGGGTTATGAGAGATCAAAAAACTGGAATGACAAGAGGGTTTGGATTTGTATGCTTTGCAACCGAAAAATCTGCGCGAGAAGCCTTGCAGGGATTACACGATAAACCATATGGGGAAGAACAAAAAAAATTATATGTTTCCTTTGCACAACGAAAGGAAGATCGAACCCAAAATCTCCAAAGACTCAGGATGGGCGGGTATGGAATGCAACGATTTCCAAGGGGTGGTATGATGTACCAACCCACACAATTTAGACAGCCAATGCCAAATCTACCTAACATGTATAGCCAACAATGGGAATTCAACAAAATGCTGATGGCCAGACAACAAAACCCAATGATGAGTATGAGACCAAATGTTATGAACCAGCCTTATATGGTAGGACAGCAATACATGGGATCAAGCAATTCCGGTGTTGTGAATTACCCAAGATCATTTTATCGAGGAAACAGATCAAACATCCGAAATATGGGGCGCCAAAGAAATGTCGAAGGAGAAAATCCACAGATGATTCCACAAAATTTCAGGGGTAGAGGAAGAGGCAGAGGCAGAGTCAGAGGCAGAGGCAGGGGCAGAGGTAGAGGCAGACCAATGTACACTAGACCAATGCCACAAGATGGTGGCTTCATGGGACAACAAAAAAAGGCCGGAATGGGCAATATGAATCCAAATAACGTACCGATCGATAATAAAGAAAGAATGCTCAGAAGCGGCAGAATGAACCAAAATGAGATGTTCATACAAAATAGAAACCCCATGAGAACACAAAATATCGGTGGACAAAATATTCCACAAAGACAAGAAAAAATGTTAGAACAGCAACAAGAACAACAACAAGAACAACAGCAAGAACAACAGCTTGAGCAACAAACAGAGAAACCAAAACAATTAAACCAAAATATAAATGATGAAACTAATATCCAACAAAATTAAAATAATTAAAACAATTACAAGAATAATGTATCTGATAAAAAATCATTTTACTATCTCTCTTTTTTTAAAAAAAAAAATTATCAAAAAAAAATAAGAATAGAAATAAACCCTTTAAAAGAATAAAAGTTAAAAACTTCAACCAAGCTATTTTTTACTTTTTGCATCCTTTTTCTTTCTAAAAAATTTTTTTGGACGGATATGGGTAAAATATGTAAATTTCTAATATTGGAGTTTTTAAGCATTTGACAATTACCTACCTTTTTCTAATTTTTTTTTTTTTGAACTAACACCCTCTAACAATTTGGGGAAAAAAGTTAAACAAGATTTTTAATTTTGGAAATCCTTCGTCCAAACCAAAACAAAAAGTCAAATCAATTAAAACAAGAAATAAATTAGATTCAACGAATAATCCATTAGATTATTTTCAATCAAACCAACAAAAAGATAATTAATATCTTTTTTTCTCTCGAAATCCGATTCGTAAGAGAAATTTTGGAGATCTCAAAAATAGTCATTTTTTTCAACAAATTTTTTTAAGGGAGTGGACCCACCATAACATCTATTAATATTCAACCACGTTATAGTTCTAATAATATTATATTAGTGCCGTGTTGTTCTAATGCCCGAAAAAATAATTTAGAAAAAAATATCTTAGAAAATATTTTTAACTAATGTTTACTATTAAAAAAACACTGAAAAAATCTTAGAAAAAAAACAAAAATTTTTATCATTAATTTATTTTTTTTTTGATAATAAATCTTTTTTTTAGGTGAATTGAATGAACTTTCGTTCCATGAAAACCTAATTTTTTTATAATTGGGATTATATTTATTGATTAAATCATAATAATTCTCCCTGTAATTCCACCAAATCCAGCTATTTAAAACTCGAACTAAATAAGTTTTTGGATAATTATTGAGTTTTGGAATTCTTCTAGCCAAGAGAGCATTAAAGGATTCATTTGAATTTGTTCTATACCCTTTAAAAATTTTTTTACTATATTTTTCAAAAAATAAAATCATTTTATTTTTTAATAAAATTTCAACTTCATCGACAAGTTTTTTTCGATTCTCTTGGCAATTTTTATTATTCAAAATTTTTTTTCTTTTAATTAATAATTCATGATTTGGATTTAAAAATGGTAATTTTGTTGTACCATTACAATATTTTTCTGAACAATCAGAATGGATATTTTTCGAATGTGAAAAAAAACTAAACGAGTGAATTTTAAAATTTTCTATATTATGTAGATTTTTTTTCAAACAAGTTTTGAGCCATGTCACCCATCTTGAACTAAATTGAGTAGAAAATGAATACACGCGTAGAAGGAATTTTAATTTTTCTTGTTTTTCTTTTCCATTTTTCAAAATCTTTTTTTGTAAAATTTGAAAAAAATGGTTGATATCATAATATTCATTTATGGAGGAGTTATAAATATTTGAAACTATACCAAAAAGATTTTAAATCTAAATCATGTACAATTCCTTCGATTTTTAATCCAACTTGTTTTAAGAATTTAAAAGAATTATGAAGTAAATAACTTTCCATTAAACTACTATTAATATTTTTTTTTGATTAAAAATGGATAGTAACAATTATTTACTTGATTTTTATTTGTAAATTGAATTGAAGATGAGAATAAAATTTTGTTTTTTTTAATTCTTCTGGCCCATCAATTATAATCAACGAAACAGTACACTCACGCCCACTTCGCCGAGAACTCCACCTCCCATCATATCCCAATACTAAATTATCATATTTTTTGTTGATAATGTTTAAAATTTGCCCTTTTAAAAAAATCATAAAGTAAATATTGATTTGTTCTAGTTGACGATAATACCAACGTGCTGAAAAGTTAATAGATTGATTAATATTCTTATAACTTGAGCCATGTTTTAAAAACTTCCATTATGATACGTATATTTTCCGAATCAATAAAACTCAGTTCTTTGTTTTCTTCTTTCTTTTTTTTCTTCTTTTCTTCTTTTTTTTTTTTTTTTTTTTTTTCGAATTTAAATTTCACTTGATGTGAATTAATAAATTGTCCTTTTGTATTTCGTTTTCTTGAACCTGAATGGCGTCCTATTTTGAATTTATAATTACACATAATTTCTTTTCCAAAAAAGTTCTTTTCTTTTTTTTTTGAATTTGCTCTATTTAATTGCTTCGAGGTCTTTTTCACAAAATAAAAAAAAAACTTTGTTATCAATTACAATGTTGAATTTATTCAGAACCAAAACATTAAATCTATTTGTTAAACCATTTGTTATCTTTGAAAATTTTTTGGTTTTCACGCTTTTTAAATTCCATCCAATAATCCCAAATTTCTTTTTAATGTGATGACACGCTTTGTTTTTTTTTTGACATTTAAAATATAAAGTTAAAAATAAAAAAAAATGAATAAATTTCAAAGCCTTGCGGGATGTTTTGTAGGAAATTAATAGAAATATTTTTTCAATACTAAATAACTTGAATAATCACTAGAATTCGAACATCTGGCACCGCTGTGGATTTTATCTAAGATGAAAAAAAAATAAAAAAAAAATTCTTCTAATACCTCTAACACTTATAGATGTTTGAGTTTGTTTGTGTGTGTTAATTTGAAAATTTGAGGTTGTAAAATCTTGTAAAAAAATTGATTATTTTTCTCAAATGGTTCCAATCCCTTAAGAATAAATCGATCAGAGAAAAACCCGTACAAAAAGAAATTCTTATAAAAACTTTATTTGTGTTGAATCCTCCATTTTGTCTCTAATCATTCATTTTTTCTTTTATTCATAAACTCTTTTTCAAATATAAGGGCACAAAAATTTCAAGAATTATTCTTAATTGAATCAAATTAATTGTAGTATCGTTCTAAAAGATAAAAAACACTTTAAAATATATAAAAAAAAACACCCAACTGGATATTTAAAACTCATTAAAACAAAAAAATAAAAATAAAAATTAAATATTTTAAAAATTGGTATGCTCTTTTATTTGATATGAGAAATCTCGTTTTGTAAATTATAAAGAAAAAAAATTATCAAATCAATAAAAACCTTTGTATACGTTGAATTGGGAAAAAGTTTTTTACAAGTTATTGATAACTCTTTACATGTCAAAATTTTGTTTTTTAAAGTCTCATTTCCAATATAAAGCCTCAATTCATCTGGGTATTTTGCTGGAATTGCTTTTTTTTCAATATTTTCTTTTTTCTCTTTGTTCCAGACATCAATTCTAATAATGATCTTTCTTAATTCCTATATCTAGCTATTTCGAAATCAAACTTAAACTGTTTCCATTTTTACTGGCAAATTATTTCCAATTGTTTTCTTCTTATCCTGTTTTTTTATTTTCCAACTGTTCAATATCCAAAAATAAAATGAAAAAATGAATTATTAAAATGAAAATCATCAATAAGTAATTATCCTATTAACATCAAATTCAACAGTAGTGATGATTTGAGAGGTGTACCCTTTTGTTTGAAAAAAGAGTTTAGATCGTACTTTTCATTTTCTATTGAGCTTTGCTATTAAAAACTACTTTTCACTTTTTTTAACCAAACCAAAAAGAAAAAATTTGTGATGATCAAAGAGAAAAAAACCCTACGGATTATATTAAAATTTGTGAATTACAAATAAAGCTTGGAAAACTTTGATACATTTTCAAACAATCACACAACAACTAAATAAACTCAACTATATTTTAAATATAATTACTCGCATGAAATAATAAATTGAAATAAAAACTATTTCAAACTTTCAATGAAAACTAATTCTTAATTTTTTTTAATAATTAACTTTTTAATTTTCATAAATTGATAAAATCCTGATAGTTGAAAAATTTATAGAATTAATATCAGAAAAATAGGGAATTAAATTTTTGAAAATAAAAATTATGTTTTTTTTCATTCGAAACTTTCAATGGAAAAAGGTTACTAAAAAGTTTTTTGCTAATAATTAAATATGTCTTATTGAAGAAATCATACATATTCTCAATTTTTTTTAATGTTAATTTTGTATTTCACAAGATCTTTCTATTTTTTCAAATTTAGGATCTGTAAAAAAAAATAATAAAAAAAAAAGAACAAAAGAAAAAGTTGAACAGAAGAAAATAACCCATTTAAATCAAAAAATTCTAGATACTGACATAAAACAATATAAAAATGAAAATTTTTATTAGAATACAATAAAAATTTATGAAATTTGAAAAAATAATTTCGATCTAGAAATTAAAAAAATCTATCGAGTGAATATATATTAAAATGACATAAAAGTTTCCAATAGTATCATAAAGCGAGTAAATAGAGTTAAAAAGAATTTTTCTGATATGAAATCAGTTTTTTAAATCAAGTTTTCTTTAAAAAATCATGTTTCTTGTTGGTATATTTTTTTCGAAAAGTTAAACCAATAAAACTGATAAATTTGAGATAATTTTATAAAATTGGAGTCTCAATAAAATCAATCAACTCTTTTTCTATCAAAGTATACCAGTTTTATATAAGAAAATTAACAAAGTTCTTCTGATTTATATCAATATTTTTTTTCAAAATAAACACTCATTTTTTTCATCTGATTATTTTTTTCTGATAAAGTCATTTTTTTTTTTCTTCTTTTCTTTTTAATTTCTTTATCATTTTTTTTTACTTTCTATTTTTTTTTCATTTTTTAAAAAAAAATTCAATTTGAACAAACTAAATATTTTTTCAACTCAAAATTAAATTTCAGAAAATTGAGACTTTATTGATTCATTTTAAAATGAATCCATCTAGTATTAAAATATAATACTGTTTATGATTTTATTTTTCCTAAAGAAATTGAGAATTTTACATTACTAATATCAATGAAAGGAACCAAAAATTTATTTTATATTTTATTTTTTTTTTTTCCAAAATTGATATTTGTTGATATATGTCTAATATTAATAATGACTCAAATCCGAAATTTATAATTTCTCTTATTTCTAAACAATTTTGATTTTGTTGATTTTCAAAAAAAAAAAATAATAATTTTGGATATTTGGCTCCGCCACTGTTGAGCGAAATGGATCCTTTTTTAAATAATTCTGATAATTTAAGTTTTTTATTTATTTACTACAATCTATTCTTATAAATAAATAATTTAAGAAAAAATTAAGAACTACTTTACAATTTGGGAATATTTTTCATATCAACTTAAAGTAAACTATTAATTTTTTCAATTATGAAATATAAAACATTTCCAAATTTGAATACATAAGAGAATTCAATTTTCATCTAAATTTTAGAGCGAAATATTCAATTTTTTAACATCTTTTATATAATTATCCTAATAAAAAATTGTTTTATAATATCTATATAACATTTTTATAACAAATTTCCTTCTTTTTGATATTTATTTCTATATTTTTTAAAAAATATTCTTATCAAATGTTATAAATTTTAAAACAATCTTTTTAACAAATTTTTATGTTATAGAAGTTATTATTATAAAATTTCATAACATTTTATGTATTTATCACACTTTTAAAACATGTTTATAACATATTATAAAAAACATTTTTTATTAGGGTAATTAATTTGATTCTTTGGTATTAAAATATATGTGGAAAACTATAAATTGCACGTTTTGAATAAGATTTCCATAATTTTTCTTTCTATACATCACAATAATAAATATTTAAATAAAACTTTTCCCCTCAATTTAATGTAAACTAAAATTCAAAATTTTCCACACATTTAAAACGGTCTAAATAATCACAATAATACAATTTCCTTCAAATTGTAAATAATTTTGATTTTTGAAAAATATTTGAATCATTTTTTCATTTTTTAGGATTTACTTTTCATTTCATTTTTTTATTTATTTAATCTGTTTTGATTCGATCAATTATTTTTTAACAATAGATATAATGTTAAAGTTGTGTTGTTCAAAACAGAAGAACTTAAATGAAATTAGTCAGTGGTATCTAACATTTTGATCGATCATTATTCCTAATAAAATTTATACAAATTTATTTAATTTATTTTTGTTTTGCCCTCTCCAAAATTTTTAACATACTTATAATGTATTTGTATTGATAATTATTTATTTTATTTATTTTGCGAGTATTGTAATTGATAAACAATTGTTAACATTTCTATTATTGAATGGTTCTAATTTGGTATTTATTCTAGAATTGATTAAATAAGATTTTTTTTTTTCATAAATCGAGTTTTGCTGTTTTAAAAATTTTGAATTAGGGTTTAAATCCAAAACATTAAAATTCTTTTCATCAAATTAAAATTCATTAAAATATTTGAAATTGATTAAAATAATTCTCATTTAAAATTTTAATATCAGAATTAGATTAATATTTTCAATCATTTTTTCAATTAATTATTTCATATTGGAGGATTTTTGCGATTTCTACAACAACAAAGCAGTTTAAAATTAGATAAATTTAGAATAACAAAACAATATCTCAATTAAAACGACTAATAGTTACCCAATTATTTATATTTTTATCTGGAAAAAGAGAGACAAATTATCAATTTTCACTTATTTATCATATATAAAACACTTGTAATTTGTAAAAAAAAATGAAATTCCATTTTTATAATCAATTCGATACAGTCAGTTTCACTTTTAAGGCACAAACTATCAACGAAATTTAAGGCACAAAAAAAATCTCAAATTAAAGCACAAAATTCAAATTCTAGTAAAAATAAATTGTAAAAAAAAAAATTACAAATTTTGTGCCTTAATTTGAGATTTTTTTGTGCTTTAAATTTCGTTGAAAGTTTGTGCCTTAAAAGTGAAACTGACTGTATATGTACCTAGAACCCAAAAAACTTCCATTAAAAAAATTCGAAAAACGAAATAAAAAAATAAAAATAAATAAAGTTTTCATTTAACTTTTTCTTGAAAACATTTTTTGCCAAAATGATTGAATTCAAACTTAAAATAATGTATATTTTTATAGACAATCTCTTTTTAAACTGGTTTACTGACATAAATTCTAAATCATGGGAATTTTATTTTCACAAAAGGAACTAATTTGGTCTTCAAATGTTTTTTTAATTTTGAAAAGGTAAAATTAAAAAATAAGTTATTTAAAAAAGATAAACTTTCTAGAAAAATGTTCGAATGTAATATATTAACTTATTCTTTGATAAATAAATTTTACTCAACCCCAATTTTTCAAAAAAAAATAAAAAAGTGCACAGTAATTTCAAAAAATATTTTCGATATTCAAAAGCTGATAGTGTTTTTATTCTAAAAAAGTAATCACAGTGGTTATTTGAATTAAGTTATAAATTAGATTTCGAAAAATATTAATCAGAAAAAAATATTGAATTTTTTTTATTATTATTGAAGAAGTTTAAATTACACTCTAGTTGCCCTTCGACCTTGATTCCCTTTCAGAAATTTAAGTATAAAATCAGAGATTTCACGATTATTAATTAATGAAAATAGTTTCAAACTATCTTTATTTGAAATTATTTCATCAAGATTTATTTCTTTTAATTTATTGTGAAATATTAATCTATCTTTTTCATGAGAAGTACATACCTATAAAAAATTATCAATATTTTCTATAATTTCCTTCTGTTTATATTTTAAACATAAAGGACAAAATTTATTTGAATTTTTATTGATTACATAGTAATATCTATTTAAGCAGTTAGTAAACGATCTGAATTTTCGAATTGTTCAACTTGATTGATCACTTAAATATTTTTGAGTTTTAAATAAATAATTTTGATTTTTAATTATTGTAAAATATTTTTGTGGAGTGTCGTCAAGTGCCTGGATTTTCTTGAGGTTTTCTGTTTTATTTGTTAAGTGTTCTAGGTTTTTTTTTACTTTAGAAATAAACCTAACGAAAATCTATCGATTTTCCAAATAAACAGAAAACTCAAGAAAACCTAACGGCGGTTTTCCAGAATTCAAAAGAATAGAGTAAAATCTTTTATTTAACTCAATTCTTTTAAATTTTGGAAAACCTAACAACACTTCCAACTTTGGAATTCAGCAACTCATTATAGGTGTGTACAAAAATTTATTTTTTTTTTATTCTTTTAAATCTCTTGAATACCAGTTGATTTGATTATTTATCCTTTGATTAAATTTTATTAATTTTTCTACATTAGGAAGAGATAAGTTATTTAATTTATTTTTTAATTTAAATTTCATTTTTATTTACTGAAATTATCATATTTCGAATTTTAAATTCTGTTTTGCAAATCTGAATGGGTGTGTCTCTATTTATTTTACATTTTTCAGTAATACATGAATTAATCCAAGAAGTTAAATAATTTATCGTTTTTATTTGATAATTAATTATTTTTAATCCATATGTTAGTTGACTTAATATAAAAGATTTAAATAATCTAATTTTTAAACTATTATTCAGCGAATTGTTATTGAATAATTGTTTGTAGTTGTTATATCCATCTTTAGATTTTTTTAAATTATAAACTTTATGTGAAATTGTATCTAAATAAATACCCAAATATTTAATTTTTAAAAATAGTGCTTTTTTATATTAAGGACATATAACTCTTTTTTTATAAAAAATCGTATTTTTTTCTCGGTTACAAATTCAACTATTAATTATTTTAATACTTTGTTAAAGGTTTTCCAATTTTACAAAATATTTTTTTAATAAAAAAAAAGCTCTTTTCAAGATTCAAATTTTCATTTCACTGCCCAAATATTTTTGTAAAAAAATAACTCAAAAACCACGAAAAACTCAATTTTTAAGATATTTTGATCCCTTTTTTATAAAAATTTTCTGACCAGTGTTTTTCAAAATCAAACGGAACATCCAAAGAATGCTGGGGGATAAATTTCTCCTTTTTGGCTCTCAAAGAAAAATCAAACACTTCAAAAAAGAGATTAGCATTGAAATTTTTATCTAATCAGACCATTTGCTGAATAAAATTTCCAAAGAAATCAATTTTACAATCCTAAAACAAACGTAAATTCAAAACAATAGTTTTTCGAATCAGTTTAATTTTTTATTTACAATTCTGACTATTTGGGACAAAATCTGTTTTTGTTTTTTTTTTTTTTATTTATTTTGCATAAAACTATAATCCCATTCAGAGTATTAATTTTTCTTTTTCTTATGATCGTTTTTTCTTTTTCTTTTTTGATTATTATTTGTTTCGACTGTTTTGTTTTTTTGTTGGTGTTTGTTAAAATTTCTTTTTCTTTGAAGGCTGTTTGGATGATTATTTAATAAGGGTTGGCTGGGAATTTGAATTGATCTAATGGTTTTAGATTTCTCTCTTTCAAATTTCGTATGTGGTGTGTATTTTGGTACAACTATTTGGTATTGCATTAACTTTGAAATTTTTAAAAAGCTTTTCTTGATTGTATTGAATTTGCCATTAAGAATTGAATTTTTCAGTCGCTCGTGATTGCGTAAAGGATCAAAAACCAAGAGATTTTGGTTTGTGATCTTTTTACCAGTTCTTTCAATCCCAATAATTGTCACGGAATGCCATTTGGACTGTAAATATAAAGGAGGTACCTGAACAACCTTTTGTTGGTTCTGCTCGTTGCCTTCTTTTTTAAAAGATTGGAAATGATCCCATACAAAGTTAAACAAATGCACATGGTTATTTGATTTGTATTTTTTATCAAAATCATAAATCTGATTTTTAATCCCTAAATAGTTCAATAACGTTGCAAATTCTGTTGCTCCGATCCACTTATCTGTTCCAAGAATACCGCCGTTTTGAAAATGCTTGGAACCTTCCAAATCGAATCCACATTTCCATGCAGCTTCGATCAATTGTTGAATCTTGTACACAGTTGGCGGCGATTTGCTTTCAAAGAGATCAAATTTTTGTAACAAATTCGAAAGGATCATTTGGATATTCCTATAACCACAGATCGCCTGCTTAGATTGGGAATAAAATTCAAGCTTTGAACAAAAATGAATTTGTTGCAAATGCTTTTTATTTCTCTTGTCATTGGAATATTTGTTCACTAATGAATGGAACAATTGGTAACCCTCATCAATGTCAATGTCAATGAGAATGATCTCTTTTTCACTAGAATGCAAAGTCGAGTGCACTGAAATTAATGAGAGTGGTACATATTTGTTACAAAGAGGACAAAGAGAAAAATCGATATCCATTTGAATTGTTTTGAGTTTTATGAAAAAAAATGATTTTTTACAAGTCTATTAAATAAACTAAAGGGGAATTACTGGATTATTTTATTGGTAATTGGTGTTGTATAGACTTTAAATATGAAGTATTTTCTAACGAATATATTTTAAATTACAATTTTACCAATACCAACAAAATTCAAATATTTTTCGAAAATTAGAAAATGAAGCTTTTTCCAAGAAAGTGGGGTCAATTTATTTTAAAATCTATTAATTAACATCACTATTCAAACAATTATTTAAAGATACTAAAATCATTAACAACCATTTATTGTTCTTGATAATAATTCAATTTTTTTATTAGTATTGTGTTACATAAATAAAAGATATTAAATTTTCAGATCTCAGTTTTTGCTAATATTTTTTAGGGGGGAAAGTGTTTAATATTTTTTCTTTTTGATCGAAAAAATGGTTTTCATAACTTGTTTAATCTTAACAAATTTTTCAAATATAATAAAAAAAATATAACCGTATTTAATTAAATAAAAATCATTTGTACCTTTTTCTTTCCAGATTTCTAGTTTTTTTTTTATTGAACTTTTGTTGTGCCTTGTTTTAACTAAAAAAAGTCAATTTTTTTTTTCATATTTTAGAAATATTTCAACAAATATATTTTGAAATAAATAACTTTAGTTGTTTATTCAATCGGCATTAATATTAAACTTAATTTGGTATTGTCAATTAACAAATATGAATCACTAAAAAAGATGATTTTTTATGAAATGTAAAAAAATGCCCACTTTTTTGAGAATACCTTATTATATTTATGGTCTTTTCCAAATCTTTGACTTGGTTTTTTTTTAACTGATATTAAGAATTGGTACCCTTAACATTAAAAAAAAAAAAACATACACCTTCTGTTCAGTACTAAAAACTTATTATTTTAGTCATGAATTTATTGATCTACAACTCAATATAAATTTGATTTTGGTAAAAAAAATGATTTCTTTAAAAATTAAGAAAAATAATCTGGATTGAGGGAAAAAAAGTATAATAGATAGAAGGAAATTTAATAATAAATGACCTTTTAATGATTTTGTGTTGTGAATTTTATTTAGTTTTGGTTTTATTTTATTTTTTTTTAATATTATTGTAGTGAAAACAATCCCTGATAAGAATTTTCAATTGTGAATAAAAGACAAAATTGTTGTATAATTTATTTTATTTAAAATCATTCCATTTTTTTTCAAAGATTTAAAACATAAAAAAATTCTATCTCGCATCTTATGAGAATGTTAACTAATGAAATTACAATTGTCAAGAACACCATTCCACCAAATCAAAAAACCAAGATTAAAAATTATCGTTTCCCAAACTTTTGCAAACCTCGATAAAACTCGATTGTTTGACAAAAAAGGTAGATATACTTATGTTATCAAACAATTACTTGGATATTTTATAGGTACCCCACTTTAAATGAACTTTATATAGGCTTATTATTAGTTTCATTAAAAATTTGGTTATTTATAGCAGGATTTGGTTTAAAATATTTGTAATTATACAACAATTTTTCACATACTCACAATTAAAAATCTTGTCAGGGATTGTTTAACCTGCTTAACTAAAATTAAGTAATTGTAAAAATGAAAATTTTGAGTCTTCATACTGTTAGTTGGTATTTGTAAACATGAAAATACCAGTTGAACAATTACAAAAATTAAAACACTTTTTTTTCATTTCAAAGATTTTTTATTGTGTTATGGAAATTTAAGAAATTTAGTAAATTGTCAAAATATATAACCTTTGTTTTTTTTTGTGGATTTAGAAGAATAATCTGAAAAGTTTATTAGTTTTCCAAAACAAAGATTTCTATTCGGACAATTCCACTTTGAGAAATCATTTTTATTAAGTTGATTTCATTTTTAAGGACTAAAATTTCAACGAAATTTAAATACCAAAAAAATCTCAAATTAAGTAACAAAATATAGAATTTTTTTTTTAACAAATTATTTTAATTATTTCTGAATTTAGTACCTTAATTTGAGATTTTTTTTATATCTTAATTAACATTGAAAGTTTGTATCTTCAAAGTTGAACTGACTTTATTTACATTTTTTTTTTCAAATAAAAAAAAATAAATCATACTAAATCAAAATTAAATAAAGAAATTTTAAGGTTAAAACCTAGCTTTTTTTAAAAAAGAAAAGTTTGAGTTACGAAAAAAAAACAAACAAAAAAAAAAGATAAAGAAACAAAAAAATACAATGGAATACGTAACAAAAAAAACCAATCCACTAGATGAGGGGAAAAAAATTCAGGAATAAATTTTCTAGTTTTCAAACTTACCTGAGAAGCCATTTTAAGAATTTTTCTAAATTTGTACAATATTTTGATCTTAAAATATAAAAATAAAGTAACAGATTTGAAAGATTTTAAAAATCAACAGAAATTGTAATAGATCCAAGAAACACTAAAAAAAATATTGATTTTCAAAAATAAAAGAAAGGGATATTTATTCCAATACTCAAGAGAAATTTTTAATATAATAGAAATAATAGCATTCCAAACTCTTCTATCAATTATTTCATTACCAGAAAGATAATCTTGATGATTTTAAATCATTTTTTTTTCAAATTATAATATTTACCTACTATAAAAAAAAAGAAGAAATGTTATATAATATTCTTAAAAAATAAATCTTACTTTGATAAAATAATCTTTTTATTCAAGAATATTTGA
The DNA here is from genome assembly GCA_027625915.1 of Anaeramoeba flamelloides. Taxonomy (NCBI): domain Eukaryota; family Anaeramoebidae; genus Anaeramoeba; species Anaeramoeba flamelloides. The sequence goes on along the minus strand of JANTQA010000017.1, from coordinate 94,687 downwards.
TATCATCACAAAAAGTAAAGTTTAAAAAAAAAAAATAAATTCAAAAAAAATATCAAATTATTATTTAAGTTTCAGTAAAGATAAATTAATCATTATATAAAATTCATAAAAATTAAACAAATAAGAAAACAAAAGAAATTGGATAAAATGAAAATATAAACTTGAAAAGAAAAAATAAAAAAAAAAATCAAAAAAAAAACAATTAATCTAGTTCACTTGACTCACTCTCTTCTTTCTCAATATCATCCTTATGTATCCTCAAATATTTTTTTCGTTCAATTTCAATTTTAATATCATGGGGAATATCGGGTACCACTTGATGTACAATGAATTTGATAAAGAGTATGCTATGTTCCAAAATGACGAGAAACAGTAATTTGGAAGTATATGATTCAATTTTAGTATTGCCAAGCATAAATACTTCATAGGAGAAGGCCATCATGAGGATGTTATTTAAAATGACAGCAACTGAAACGAATTTTAGAATTTCAAGCCACTGGCCAATCCCGTCTGCGCCTCTAGGCTCTGGTCTTTTCATTGAACGCAATTTAATTGCATCTGTTCTAATTTCAAACCAATTATTTACAAATGCCAAAAGGGGAGCCAATGGACCCCAAGGATAAGCCATGACAAAGAATGTTGCGAATCCCAATTGAATAAACATTTCAAGATAGTCTTCCACTGTGCTGTCGTAAGGGGCGAATTTTGCCTCCTTTTCGACCCTTTGGAATTTCTCGACCTTGTTACCTAAAAGTTTGTATTTTTTTCTCTTTCTTTTGGCCATTTTGACAGCAATTTTTTTTTTTAAATATGGGATTCCGACTTCCATTACATTCCCAATAATCTGTTTGGTAATCAAAATAGTCATTAATTGAGCAGCTACATAATTCATGTCCTTGGCAACAAATGCAGAACAAAAGATGGCAATATAATTATTTACCGATTGGAACATAAAATATTTGACAACCAAGGAATTTTCAAAATCAGAATCATATTTATGGTTTTCCCACTCTGTTAACTTGTGCCCTGCCTTTTTAAAAATTGCATTTAGTATGAAAATAATCGCACCGAGGGCAATACCTGTCCATAATGTGTAAAGGAATGGTGCATTATCCCTACCATATTTTTTGATGATATACTCTTTAAATTCTGTTTTGCCCCTAAATAGTTTTTCATAGGTAATCCCGATAGATGCCCCTGCTGCAGCACACATCATCAACACAGTAAACCCAAAGGTCAAAATATATTTCTTTTTTCTTTCTTTGGGAGAGTAATACAATTCATTCTTGTTTGTAATAGGAGAGATCCTAGTATTTCCTTGAAATTCGGGCCTCACAGATTCGTCCTCTTCAAAGTCAAGCATGTCCCAATGCAATGAAATTCGAACCGATGTTCTTTTCCAATATTCAATAAAAGCTGTGATCCAAATGGAAATAATAATTGTGTTAACTAATCCTAAGGCACCATGATCGTTTGGCAAATATTTCTCCAAAATTGTGAAAAGAATTCCAATAACTGACAAGATCCCCAAAAAGTAAAAGTAGATTTTTAAAAATGCAAAATAGAAACCGATCTTTTCTCCAAAATAATCTTTTGATATATACATATGTGCGTGTGTGTGTGTGTGTGTTTGTGTGTTTATTAATTGATAATTGTTTTTATAAAAAATAAAATGATAGAGGTGGAGATTAAATATAAATTTAATAATGTTTTTCAGTCTAATTCGATAAAAATTTTTTAAAAATATTTAGAATTTTCAACCAAAATTCTTGATCTTATTCTTGAATTATGTACGATTTTTATATAAGTAATAATTATCCCTATATTTCATATGGATTTTTTTTTTATATTTTATTTTAAAAAATATAAATTAAAATTAAATATTTTCTCTTTCAATAGATTTAATTTTTGCCACTTCTCAATACAATTAAAACAAATAAGTTATCAATTTGGAATTTTACATGTATTATTTCTAAACTTTTCATAAATTGCAATTTTTTTTTTTTGGGGGGGTTCTTTTGGTTTCACTTTTTTAACAATTCATTGAATTCTAAGTTTTTTTTATTTTGAAGGGAGGAAATTAATTTCCTCTTACAGCCGTTAGGTTTTTTTTTATTTGAGAAATATAAAGAAAATTTCAACAAATTTTCTGTTTATTTCTTAAATTAAAAAAAAGCTAGGCACTTGACGACACTTTTCCTAATTTCTAAATTTTTGTTTAGAAATTTTAATAAAGAATCATAATTTTCTTTATCATTGACCAATGATAAGATAAATAATAAGTCTTTGTTATGAATAATATCAAAAATATTATTCTTATTGTTTTTGTTAATTTGAATTAGTTCTTTAATCCAAATTGTTCGATTTTTTTTTTTTGATAGAATGGGTATTCCCAATTCATTGAATTCTTAAATGTTTACCATGCTGACATTTATCTCTAAATTCAACTCTTATAAAAAAAAATATGATTAAAATGGGTTAAACACGTTTAAAAAAATTACTTCAAAAATAACAAAGATGATGACAAAAAATAAAAAATTATTTTCATTAAAAAAAGTAGAAAAATTACAGACAAATATTATCAATAAAAAAAAGTAATATTTTGATATATTATTTTTAAAAAGAAAATCTTGACAGACTCAGTTTTAATATGATTTAAAATTTTAATCAATATTTAATCAATCTAGTAAAATATTTTAAAAATGAGAGATTAGTGTATGTTTAATAAAAATAATACTTCAAAATTCACTATTTTATATCCTAAAACCATTGTTTAAAAATAAAACCGGTGCTTTTTTTCTATTTATCCAAAAGAATATATAATTCAGTACCCAATACCATACCTAATTTCCAATCAATTTTGAAGGTAGATTAATTGATCTTTGAGAAAATGTTTTTATTATGAAATGTTTTTGTTTTAAAATTTTTCTCTAATTTTTACACTTTTAGCAAATAAGGAGTTTTTTTATATTTTTGTAAAATAACTGAAAATTTTAACTCTATTTTTTTGATATAAATTTTCCAATTTGATCCTTCTTTTTTGGAATTTCTTTTTTTGATATTGATAAATTGAACTTTCTATTTGGAAATTTTTACTTGATTTTCCTTTTTGAAATTTTTATTCTCGACTTTTGAATAAAGTATTTTAGAAAGTCAAGTGTTAAGTAACTCTGTAAAATTAGTTGTTCTTCAAAATATTCTTTGTCAGGGAATGTTTGATAAGTACACAAGAGTAAATATGAATGTTGAAAAAAATTAAGTTTTTACAATTTTGGGGAGAAATAAAGAGTTCCATACAATTACCCATAATTTGGTAATAGTAAAAGAAATCTCCGTTTTTATTTTTGATCTCAAAGGGATTTTCAATATAAAATCGTTTCGTTAATACCAATACATTGTTCAAAAAATGATTTTTTTTTTTAAAAATTGAAAGATTGGTATTTACCAAATGATTTTTTGATTTGACTTATTATTAGTATATTAAGATAATCAGGAAATATATTTACTATTCCCGAATTGTGGGTAATTGTATGGAACTCTTTATTTATTTCCAAAATTGTAAAAACTCAATTTTTTACAACATTCATATTTACTCTTGTGTAACAGTTCGAAGATTTATAAAAATGGAAATTGAACTAAAAATTTTCTGAAATTTATTAGAATTTATCAGTAATAAAACTTAAGAAATCAATAATAGTTTTTCTAATTTGGGTTTATCTAGGGTTTCTTGTGATTATTGGATGTATAGGCCTTCTATTAAAAAAAAAGAGTATTTTTATTTTGAAACATGTATTAAACTTTTTCTACAAGCGTTATTTAGACCACAGTAGATATTTTTGAAAATCAATATTTTGATCAAATTTTAAAACCTATTTGAACTTAGAATATAAAATTTTCTTTTATGAATTGGAAAATAAATAGTATTTTGGTAACAGGGGTTCATTAGTGAAAAGAGAAATGTGACTTTTCATTGGAACCTATTCCTTTTCAAACCTCTTTTATTTGTGTATACGTGATATTTTAAGAACAGCATAATTAAAATTTTTCTGCTTCTTTTTCTTTATTTTAAAACTCCAAATCAGGGAGAAGGTTAGAAAATATTTCTTAAAAATACTCAAAATCTTCGATTAGCATTCAATTGATTCATATAAATTTCTGATCAGTTAATTAAATTTTATTCTCTATTTTTGCCGTTTGAAAAAAAACAAAAAGGGTATAAAAAAGAAGAAAAATAGATTACCTCGAAGATTATCAATTGGATCTTTAAATCCAAAGCTTTTAGTCCAACTTAATAATGTTGGTTCAAGTTCTTCTTTATTATGTAAGCCAAAAAAATCTGTAATAACATCTTTACGCTTTAGTTTAAGGATACCTAAAAAAAATTAAATGTAAAGAAAAAGAGTTTGAAAATTAGGTTTGACATTTGCATTTTCATGTCAAAAAATAATTAAAAAAAAAAAAAAGAAGGTTAAATTGAAAGCAAATCAAAAATAACCAGAAAAATTAAGTGCTTGACTCTTCAGAGGAATAGTTTAAAATAAGAAAGAAAAATAATTACTTAATTCACAGCCACCTTTTGCTTTTGGTGCTTCAAGGATTTCCATAATCAATTTTTGTCTTCCACAAGAATTAAATACGCACCCTGGAATTGATGACTCAGCATACTGATCCTTATTTTCAAATACAAATTCTTCATAAGTTGTTCTTGTAGTTTGACCTTCTTGAGTTTTGAGTTTTACCTCAAGCCCTACATCAGAAGCACATTCTTCGTATCTTTCAATTGTTGCACCAATGTCTATCAGTATTTCAATTATTTAATTTAAGAAAGATTTTTATAGGTTGAGTTTTGATCACCAAATTACCTTAATCACTATTGAAGGTTTTAAAAAAAAAAAAGAAAAAAGGAAAAAGGATTTAGATTTTACGTAGAAAATTAGTTTCCTTCAGAACAGATTGTGTTTCTTTGAAAACTAAACCACCTTGTGCCAATTTAGTTTTTAACTTTTCTCTCCTTTCATTTAGTTTATTGATTTCTTCTTCGTCTTCTAATTTATCAACCGAGGGACAAACCATAACATATTCAAATAATATTTTGCCTTCTTCAAGATCATCAAGCACATTGGTTTGATCTGGATTTACTTCACCGACTTTGATTTTTTCTAAGGGCAGTTCGTCACTCATATCAAGTAACGGTATTTGTTTGTCTGTCATTGGATTATTCGAAAATTTATAGTTTAATTTGAAGTTTTTTGAATAAAAATGATATTCCGAATAATTTATCACGAAAAGAATAGAACAAAAATTGTAGTCACTTTTTTTCCTTAGCAACACTTTGTTTTTTGAAATTGTTCCAAATTTTGAAGATAATCACAAGATCACAATTCAACAACTTTCAATTTATAACTTTTTACTAGTCAAACTTTTAAAAACATGTAATTTCAACAACTTTCCAATTTTTGGTTTTCATAAAAAGAGTTTCAGGTTATTGAAAGTTTCCAAATATTTTTCTTTTCTGATAACTTTCAAAAATTTCCATTAAATTCAAAATGCTATCTTTTGTTAATTATTATTTCTAACCCTTTTTTCGGCTTACAAAAGTTTGTATCAAGTATTAGAAAATTGAAACAATATGAAAGAATATCAGAGACTGAAATCTTGCAGACTGTCAGTCTGAAAGTTCGAAAAAGTCTTGAAAGTATTTGTCTCGATTGTGCTATTCTTGTCGTTAACTAAAATTATTCTGATTTTTTAAATAGCGATTTGTATTTGAGTCAAACTAAATTATTATTGGTGTGAAGTTCATACGATTTCACGAGATTCTTGAGTTACCTTTCATATTTTTTAATTTCAATAAACCCTAAATTGATTCAAGTTAATTAAAATGAAATTTTTTTGAAATTTATCAAGCTAGATTTGAGAAAATTGAAATGATTTAATTCATTATCTGAAACTTTCAGTTTTTGTTCTAGGACGTGTTTTCAAAACTTTTACACAAGCCCTTGTTGTATATTTGAAATTATTTTCCACAAAGCAAAGTCAGTTCTGTTTAAATAAATTAGATAATTCAAGTTGAGTAAGCTCTTGATAAATTATGATCTGAAAACAATTTCTGGAATAAAAAATACTGGAACTCCTATTGAGGGAGAATTGTTGTTAAAATAATATCTAGACACTTTCCTATCTTACAATTATTTCAAATTAAGGGACTAGTAAACTAAAAAAAGTCTTCAAGTAAATTTAAGAGCAAATTAAAAAAAATTTTACCGTATCTTGAAATTGAAAAATAAAGTAAAAATCTGATAACTACAAGACATGGCTTACTTTTAATACTATTTTCAGAAATGAATAATTGTTTCTAAAACTTTTGATACATTTTTCTCATTTTGGAAAAACTTTAAAATTCAACATATTTCCAAATTATTTCTAAAAAAATATTTTTCTTTTGGAAAAAGATAGAAATCTTATTATCTCAAAAGAATTGGATAAAAATACACTTTAAAAATGAAATCAACTCGTTTGAAAAGAACCCAGTATTAAAAAATCTACCGAATTTCAAAATATTTCAATAATTCTTTTAAACTTGAAAAAATATATATTTTATTTATTCAAAGAACATTTCAAATCAATTTTTGCTTTTCTTTTGAACAAAAAAATACGAGTAAAAAAAAAAAAAATGATTAAATTCAAAAATCTTCCTTAATACATTTTTAAAACTCTGGAAAATTCAACTTATAACCCAAAGAAACACTTTATAATTTGATTATTTTTAATCAATAATTAATAACTTAATCTTAATTTTTTCAGCGAGTTAGTAATAGTCCAAGGATTAAATGGATCAAATAGACTTTGGTATTATTTAACAATTAAATGAAGATTTTCAAATAAATAAAAATGAATTTAAATAAATAATTCTAATAAATAAAAAAAGAACTTGATATTATCAAATAACCCATTTTAATACTTATAGTTCCTTGTTTATACTTTTTATATTTGAAAAAGAATTCTTTCTAATCTTTTACATTTCAATAAATTGAATAATTACTTGTAAATAAAATAAATAAAATAAATAATCATATTTTTTTAGATCTTGAAGGATTAAATATTTGATTTTTTTCTTGCATTTTTAAAGTAAGGCTAAAATTAATATGTTATCTATTCATATACACTCTCGAGAAATAACTAAAAGTGAGATTTGGTAAAAATTAAAATGTTTATTCATATATTTCTGATTCTACTTTGGATCAAAATTCCAAAAAAATGGATTTTTTTTTCTTAAAATTTAATTGATGAAAATGAACTCAGTGGTGTAAATAACCCTTGTTTTTTTATTTTAACCCATTACTAAAATTTAACTAATGCAAAAAATATTGGTTAACTGTGGAAATAAAAGAAACAAATCAATCGGATGAAAACAGTATATAAAGCAGAAATAGGATTTTTGAATAAATTTTAATAAAGAATTATGAAGATACTGGGAGATTAAAAATCAATTGTTTGACCAAAGAAATTGGCAAAATTTCATTTTTTGAATTATTTATATATAAAAATCATTTAATCTAAGAAATTTTGTAAAAATGATGAAATTTTTGGATACAAAAGCATTTAATATTAGAGATCCATTTACTTTAATCAAATACCTAACCTCAAAAGTCAATTTAAAACCAAACCAAGAATATACTTATATCTTCCTATCTTCAAATACCTCGTCTGAAAAAAAAAAAGCATGAGTTAAATATTTGTAATGGGTTAAAGGTAGTCAATACCGGTTATTTACACCAATGCACCTTAAAAATGATAATTCATTTCGCTAAAGTTGATAAATGTGGTTTTTTATCAAGTTAGATCATATTTTTATGCAAAGAATTACTGGATTACTTTGGGTATTAAAAAAAAAAAAAAAAAGATTTACTGGTCCCTCAAGTTATTTTTTTCATTATACCAACGGAAATATTAACTCCAATTCTGAAATAAAAAACAAATCATAAAACAAATAGTGTTAAAAAACTTGTCTTGATTTTTGTAATGGAATTAAAGATACCTCAAAAAGATGTTCTACAAAGGGTTTTAAAAAAACACCAAAGTTGTTTTGATAGTGTTTTGAAAGTGAGATCATGTAGAAGAACAAAAAATTGAATTGTTATAATTAAATGTATGTTGTACATTATCATGATTATATTCTTTACCCTCATAATTAATAGTTCAAAAAATCCTCTCATGATTCATTTAATATATGTGTTTTCTATTATTCAATCAAAACCTTAAAAATAAAAACAGATCGAAACAAGAATCTGAGTTTTTTTTTGTCATACAGAAAACTTTACATTTCAAACCTCAATAGTAACAATTTTTTTAAATATTACAGGAATTTATATTAAAAACGGGAAAAATTTTCACTTCATTTTCAATTTCCTTTTTCAAATATACTCACAAACTACAACTTACTTTTTTGAGAACAGAATTTCTTCAAATAAAGAAAAATACCAAAAAGGAAGTGAAAATTTTTTTCCATTTATAATTCAAATACTACTGTAGTCAAAATAAAGTGTGCAAAAAAATTTTATGCGTGTTTCAAAATAAAAAGCGTGTTTTTTTGTTATAGAAGACCTAAACAAGAACCAATCAAAGAAACTGATAGTAAACCCTAAATCAATATGGTATTGGTTTCTTAAAGTTCTATTATTTAAAAAGAAATTCTAAAAATGGAGGATCAAATTGCAAAATTTATCTCAAAAAATACAGTAAATTTTTGAAGAAAATTTTATCTCATCAAAAAACATTAAATAAAATATAAACAGAGAATATTATGGAAAATTATCAACGATTTGCATGAATAATTTAAATTTTTACTGAAAATAACCAGACCTTTACTTTCAAAATTGATTTGAACTTAGGTATACTATTTGGTATTAGATTGGATGTTGCCTTGGTACAAGAAGAAAAAAAAGCACGGATAATATTTTGAAACACCGATAATAGTCTTTGTGAACGCAGTATTTTGATTACTGTATTGTCATAATTCAAATTTTTGTACTTCTACAGGATCTCATTTTCAAAACACTATCAAAACAACTTTGTTGGTAACTTAACACCCTTAAAATCATCCTGAATTTAGCTCGTCCTTAATTCTCTCACATTTCTTAATTTTACATTTTTTTATTCTTTTACTTTTTGAAAACTATTCTTCTTGAGCAACACAAAATGCAAAGATATGATCTTTATGTCTTAGGGAAACAAAAGACCAATTTTTTAGTTGATCACCAGGGAGAACTTTTTCACAACTGGAAACCAGTTAGCAAGATTAAAAGTCCCATAAAAATTGTAATTGGTTATTCCCCAAGCGCACTTGTCTGGCTAAAAAATAATAAACTAGAATTCCACCAAGAAAACTCTGTGAATAATTTAGAATTACCCAATAACGAAAAAATTAAGGACATTTGCTCTGTGCGTTTAGTTTATTTTGTTTTGACAGAGTGTGGAAAATTGTACACATTAGCCAACCGATCCCACTCTGTTGTTCCACAATTGGGTAATGAAAAAAGCACCTTTCAAAAACTTTTAGAAGTGAAATATTTTACTGATAATAATTTAAAAGTAGAGTCAGTCGAATTAGGGGGATGGACAAATTACTATTTGTGTAAGGGAGGTCAACTCTATGGTAGCGGAATGAATGACGTTGGTAAATCTTTTAATGCCCAGGCTTTCAAAAAAAAAAAAAAAAAAATTTTTTTACAACAAACACAATATCAACTTAATTTTTTTCTCATTTGTCTGTTTTTTTTGTTTTTTTTTTTTGTTGCAACTTACATCCTTCATGATGAGCAACACTTTTTGATTAGAACTAATATAAACAATTCTAAAAACTCAATTTGAATTTACAAGAAATTTCTAATCAAAAAGCTTTGCTCACGGCTGTTCTTCAAAAATCTTTCTCTCTTTCTACCCGCAAAAAAAAAAAAAAAAAAACCATTTAATTTCTTTTCCCAAAGGACAACTCGGAATTGGTCCGCATCCTGATTCTAAAAAACCACTTTTAATAATTGGGGATGTTGAAAGGGTGTTTAGTGGACATAACAGCTTAAGATTTTTTTTCACAAAGAGAAATGATGACAAATTGTATGCCTCAGGAGACAACGAAAGTGGCCTGTTGGGCTACAATACAAAAGGGGACAGTTTTTATAATCCTATTATTGTTCCCACAGAAATTAAATCGTCAGAGATTTTGGATCTCAAAACAAACTCTCTGATCTCAGTACTGATCACAACATCAGGAAGAACCTTCTCTTGCGGATCTATGGGTTATAACGGCCACAATAAAGCATTATATAAATTTACCGAAATTCCGCAACTTCAAAGTAAAAAGTGCGTTCAACTTGCCACGGGGCAGTACCACGTTTTGCTGTTGACAGAAGATTGTGAGCTTTATGGGTGGGGCTTTAATGGATCTAACAAGCCGAGTACGGATTACAAGCTTGACAAGATTCCAAAAAAAATCGAAATACCTCTTTTGAATAGGATTTCAACCAATGCCATCAAAATCAATTGTGGAGTCGACACAACATTTATTTATAACAGCTATCATATCACCAGTCTCAAAAATGATTTCAAAGTATTTTTTCAAAACCAAAAGTTTTGTGATGCCAAGATGGGCACTCTCGAAAAGAAAATCGGCGTACACAAAGTCTTCTTAGAAAAAAGAATCGGCTGTGAAATCGAAAAAATCAATAGTGCCCTCAAAGAAGAAGAAATCGATAACATTATGGAAATCCTTAATTGGGCTTATTTTGAGAATGTGACTGATCAAAATACGCTTGATCGCTTTTTTAATTCTTTACAATTGTCGATCAACCCTAAGCAAAATACACTTGCTACTTGTCTTTTAAACTTGTTTAAAGATGAGGATTCAAAAGATTTTAATATTCTAGTGAAAATTGAAGAAGAAGAAGATGATGATGATGAGAATAAAGATGATGAACAATTTGAAGTAATACCTGTTCATAAATTTATCTTACTTACAAGAAGCGGCTTATTTAGAGATATGTTTGAAAATGTTTCTGAAAATGAAGAGATGAATGAAGTTAAAGATTACTCTGAAAAAACAATCGAAAGTTTGGAAATTTTAATTAAATTTTTCTATACAGACAAAATCGAATTGACAGCAGACCACGACCCCCAATTAGTCGTTGAAGAACTATCAGATGCTGCTGAATACTACCAATTAAACGAAAATTCGTCTTTTAACCATCAATTAAATCTTATAAAAGATAAATTTGATTTAAATTAAACATAAATACTTTGTGATTGTTAGCATTACACTTATTGATCTAATAATTATAGATTATTTTTTTTATTTTTTTTTTAAAATTTCTTTTTGAGAATAAAAAAATAAATGATTTAAATATTTTTTATTATTCTGTTTCTTATTTTGATTCCTATTTCAATTTTCACACCTTTCCTATTATTTGATTTTTAGTAAGTTAAATTTTATTTATATTGAGAAAAAGAGTTTTAGTGGTTGAAAATTAAAAAGTTAATTACAAATACTGAGATAATGAAACGGTAAATACTGATCTATTCAAATCTATTTTATTAAATTTTTAGTTCAATTTCCATTTTTAAAATCAATTAACTCAACTAATAAAACAACTCAAGAGAAAGGATCTTTTGAAAGTCTAGTCAATTTTATAAAGTTTCTTAAGATTTAAAGTTATATAATGTATCAATCAAAGATTGTGTAAAAAAATTTGTATAAAAGGGAAAATGAATTAAAAATTTTCAGATATTTCTTGGAATTTATCAGTATGAGTAATTTGAAATTAAAAAAGTTAAAGAAATTGTAAATTTCTCAAGGAAGATCAAGTTAAAATAATTAGATGAATGGAGAATCAAAAAAGAAATATCTACAAAAGAATGACAATACAACTAATTACACACGATTTCTGAAAAGTATGAACATTGATAAATTTGTAAAAAAAGAATTGTGTTTATGATTTTTGATATTTTGAATGGTATACACAACCTTTTTTTGTTAATTGCTTATTTTTTTTTTATTATTTAGATACCACTTAATATTACATTTACCAAGAATTAACCTCAATTAATAAAAATCAAAAAGAGATTTTAATAAAATTATGAGATGGCAAACATATCCAAATACTGATTAGTTATGTTACCTTATGATAAATCTAATTTTAACATCAATTAATTACCAAATATATTAGAAAAAATATGTCAAAATAATTGCTTTGGAAACTATTTACTTTTTTCTCAAAATTGAATTTATTAGCTACTTCACTACATTTCCTAACGAATTAATGAAAGATATTTTTCAGCTTTGAGAGTCTGAATATAAACTCTTTTTTAGTCAAAGGGGACCAGTTCTATTGAAGAAATGGAAGACATTCTATGAGTTTAATTCATTACTCTTATCAAACTAAAATTTTCAATTTTTAGATCAAAATCATTTTTTCTCATTTTGTTTTTTTTGTTTTTTTTGTTTTTTTTTTTTTTTTTTTTTTTTTTTTTTTTCTTCTTTTCTTTTAATAAAATTACTTTGAAAAAAAAAATGTTTGAAAAACGAAATAAACATTAAGAAAAGTTAAGCTTTGTATGTTCTTTTAAAATTCATACATTTACAAGTAAAAAATGTTATTATTAACGATTTTAATCTCTAAGAAATTGAGAATTTTGCACGAGACATTCCAATGAATGGGGACCAAAAAATTTTTTAACATTTTTTTTTTTGAAATTTATGGTTTGTTCAGGGGTTTCTTTTATAATTATGGACTCTTATATGAATTTTATTATTTCTCGTATTTCTAAACAATCTAAGTTTGGTTGATTCTTAAAAATAAAATGACTTTTTCATTTTTGGCTGGGCCCCTTTGAGTGAAATGGAGTTTGGATTTTATCAACCATTAAATTTGTTAAACAAATATTGATTTTTTTATGAAATTCTTGAATTGTTAACTAATAAAAAACCGTTCCAACCCTACCATGAAATCTATAAAAAACAGAAAATTCATTTTCATTATCATAATTAACTTTTTATGACAGGATTTTATGGTTTGTGATAGTCTATTTCAAACCATGAAATTTTTTAATTGAAAAAACAATTCACAAAGAGAAAATCTGAGAATTTGAATTTTTGAATATACACCTTACTATATGATTAATAATTTAGAAAAATTTTCAGGTTTTTGGTGGATCTATAATTTCTAAAAACCTTAAAATTAAAAGACAAGACCATTTTGAAGAAATCATCAAATTTGAGCTTCGATATTTGGAAACTTTGTTTTGAATTTTCAAATTTTGTTTCAAAAACAACAAGATTTTTTTTTCCGTCTTTCAAATACAGAATTTTTTTTAAAAAACCGATATCAAATCATAAAATGTGTATGATAGCGTATAACCAAAGATTTTTTTTTTTTGTATTTAACTGAGACAAAAAGTCAATTTCTATGTCTGTCAAATTTCACCGTAGGTTTGGAAAGGCTAGAAGGCACTTTTCTAATTGATAATATAACATTTTTATATTATAGCTGTTCCAAGGCTACTGTGAAATTTTTTCAAGATCAAATTTTGATGTTGATATAAATTTTTAAAAAGTTGAATATGAGAATAATAAAGCTCCAATTGAAAAAAAAATTTCCAGAAGTGAGTTGATATGAAAAATAAACTTCTTATATGATCAAAAAGAATTGATTTTGTAGAAAAAATTTTATGTATTTTCTCAATGAATTTTTTATGTTTAGAGTCATTTTGTGTTCTGAATAGTTATTTTTTGATAATCAGAAAGAATTCTTGGATATTGACTCACTACTGGAAATTTTTTTTTCAATTGGAGCTTTATTATTCTCATATTCAACTTTTTAAAAATTTATATCAACATCAAAATTTGATCTTGAAAAAATTTCATGGTAGCTTTGGATGGTCTGTATTTTACCAATTCGATTTTTTAGAGACATTTGAAGTATTGGGGTAACTAATTTGATTTACTCTCGATAACAAACACTGTAAATTCAAACTTTTCCTTGATGTACCCTAATCCCTTAAAGTAAATTTTTTGATGATTATGACAGTCCTAAATCATTTTCTTCATTTTACTTCGTATCAATTTATTTTCTTTTTTTTTTATTATTATGGAAGCTATACCTATAAAAGATAAACTGAAAACACTTGTTAATAGTAAAGATATGTCTGATGTCTTATTTCTTGTTGGGAAAAATAAAACAAAGATTTATGCACATAAACTTATTTTATCTTTAGCAAGCAAAACCTGGAAACAATTATTTTATCAAGAGCAATCACAACCAAAATTAATTGTTAAATACACAATCCCTGATATTGAGGAAATCGCTTTTAAGTCATTATTAAACTTTTGTTACACAAAACAAATCAAATTATCTGACGAAATTGTTTTAGATTTATATTATGCCGCGAATAAATTTGAAGTAGAGGAATTGATAAAAATATGCGAGAAATACCTTGGAAATAATTTGTCTCTGACAAACTGTTTGATCTTTCTTGAAAGATCGCTTGTATTTAATGACAAGGGTAAGAAACTTTTATTTATTTTTTTTTTTATTTTTTCCTTTTCTTTTTCTTTTTGTTTTTGTTTTTGTTTTAACTTTCATTTTTCATCTCACATTCCAGTTACCAAAAAAATCTGAGAACAAAGAACCGAATTTGTGAAATAAAACCAAGAGCATTTTTTTATAACCAACCCAAAACCTGAAATAATACATTCACAAATTATTTTTATTACTGCACTTTGAAATTTAAATGGGATCAATAGCAATACCATTGCCTTTTTTCAAATATCCAACATTCCTTTCATTTACAATTGTCCATTAAACCAAAATATATCTTTCAACACTATTAATAATAGGTACAGCTCAAATAAAATTCGAGATCAGAAATTTCACCTTTTGTCTTTTAAAATAACTTTGGTAAAATAAAAAATACATTAATAAATTCGAATAAATGCTTGAAATATTTTTTCTTCATTTTTCATTTTGAAATTAATATACTCAGTTTAAAGAAAGAACCTTCTTGGTTTAAGTGAAATTAAGCTTTGTAAAATTAGTTGCTTTTTGATAATATTCTTTGTCAAGAATTGTTTTAAGGGGGTAGTATTTTTTTAAAAATAAATTTGAATTTTTGCAAGATCTTTAAAAAAATTTTTTTTTGTAATTTGTATTTTGGTTGATGAACTGGATAAGAGTTAACGTCACCTAAACAATTTATTAATTTGGTCTATTTTTTGAAATCCAAAATTCACATGTTTCTAATATAAAATTTAAAAAAAGTAATATATTATTTTTTATTAAACAATTGAGTTAATTCTTGAAAATGTTTTTCATATTTTTCGTTTTATGCCGGAAAGTCTTGATTTTGAAAGAAAATTTTTGATTTTGTAATTATTTCCCATGATTAATCTTTGGATTCAAATCTCAACCAATAAAACTAATTGAGCTATGGGTGATTAAATAACTGAAAATTAAATAATTTTTCTTTTTATTTCTCAAATTAAAAAAAACCTCAGTTAGATTTTCTTGAGTTTTCTATTTGATTTTCCAAATGAATAGATTTTCGTTAGCTTTTTTGAGTTTTCTATTTATTTGTGAAGTGTTCTAGGTTTTTTTGAGGTTTTCGTGTTTATTACAAAAATCAATAGATTTTCGTTAGGCTTTTTTGAGTTTTCTATTTATTTGGAAAATCAATAGATTTTCGTTAGGTTTTTTTTGAGTTTTTTATTTATGTGGGAAATCAATAGATTTTCGTTAGTTTTTTTTTACTTTAGAAATAAACCGAAAATTTTAATGAATTTTCGGTTTATTTCTAAAATAAAAAAAACCTAAACTCTTTTTCAAAAATTGTGACTCACCTGAAATAATAAATTGAAAAAAATTATCCTTTAGTATTCAAGAACAATTAATAACTAAATCTGATTTGTAATTCACTTTTAAGTCATTCTAAATCTATAAAAGCCTGATATATTAAAAATTAAAAAAAATAAAACCAAAAACTAAAAAAAAGTGAGTCACAATTTTTGAAATGAGCATTACCCATTTTTTATTACTGAACTTTCACTGAAAAAAAGTTGAACAACAATATTTTTTATGAATAATTAAATTCATTTTCAAAGACATTACATAGTCTCAATTTTCTTAGTGATTATTTGTCTTTTCGAAGATCTCTTTTTTTTTTCCACATGATCTTTTGAAAAAAAAAAAAAAAAAAAAAAAAAAAAAAAAAAAAAAAGACAAGAAAAGTATCCAAAAAAAAGAAAAAAAAAAAAAAAAGAAAAACAAAAATTTGAAAAAGCAAAACTAACATTTGAAAAATTGGAAAAAATGATTCTGATCCAAAAATCTGAAAATATTTTTTGTTAAGAATACTGAAATAAACCCTCAAAACAACTCCCATTAACATTATAAAGTGAGTCAAAATTTATGAAAAATAGTTTAGAACACTTCACAAATAAAATAGAAAACCTCAAGAAAACCACCATTAGCTTTTCCAGGATTTGAAAGAATTGAGAAAAATCTAATATATCACTCTATTCTTTTGAATTCTGGAAAATATAATGGCGCGCGACGACACTCTAAGGCACTTCTCCAGAATACACAGAATTGGGTAAAACCCCCACTAAAAAGATTATCAATAATAAATAAAAAAATCCACAATCTATGGTTAATTATAGATATTCCAAGGTAGTGGTGTTAGGCTTTTTTTTAATTTAAAAGAATTGAGTAAAATCAAAAGTTTTACGCAATTCCTTTAAATTAAAAAAAAAAAAAAAAAATCAAATAAACCTTTGCTGCAACTCAAAGAGTGTGACACTCAGTGAACCTGAATTTCTATATACAATATATTTTTTTTATTTTCACTTTTTTTTGATTAGTTTTTCATTAGTACCTTAAATTTTCTAATCACAAGAACTTTGATCAAAAATTCCAGACAAGAATAATAAATTTCATAATTTTGATTAATCGTCATTAAATAGCTTCTGAGTATTATTTCTAATGATAACTTTTTTATATAAATTATTGTAAAAAATTTTTGATAAAATTTCAAATTTGGAACATCACTGAAAATCTTTTTTTTTTCAAGTCAATATTTTTTAAAAAGTTCAAATTATATTTCTACTTTTAAAATAAAGAATATTTTATAACGTTAATACAAAGAATACTACAATTTTCAGTAAAAAAAAATAAAAATAAAACAAAGCCCATCCATCATTTTTTGAGTGTTTTTGATTCTGATAAAAAAGATGGTTTGATTATTTTGAAAAAAATATGGATTTTCTCTGTTTTATGTGATTTATGTGATAAATCTCCCTGTTTGTTATTTTAAATAAAAAAATCAAGTAATTTTAATTAAGGATTTATATAAAATTGTGATAAAATGAAAACAGATTCAAAATTCACAACCTAATTTCATTAACCTACAAGAAATAAACAATTAATTTATTTTTAAAAACAAATATTTATTTTGATCTCAATTTACTCCTCTCAAAAGTGAAAAATAGTCATTGAGAAAAAAAGGCAATTTAAAAAACCGAAATAAACTTTGTCAATTGTTTTTAAATCAAACAAAGAAAAGATTAATTGTTTTTTCATTTTTTTATATTGTCTTTATAATAATAAATCTAAACTATCTTTCATAATAATTGGCCCATTAAAAATCAAATTTTAAATAAAAATATTTTTAATAATTGAAGTTATCTAAACTATTTTTCAGTCAAAGGGGCCCAGTTGTAATGGTATAATACACGCGTTTAAAGGGTTTGCATAGATATTAGAAGAAAAATTTTATTTTGGAAATTTTCAAAATTGAAATCATTTTTTCACATTTCTACACATTTTTGTTTTTTTTTTTTCGATTTTTTTTTTAAAAACGTCATTCATTTGAAAAAAAATTTTTTATTGCAAGATCAATAGTCACTTGGTAAAAACGTGTTATTCTAATGTCATTGAAACCATGTAAAGATTGTTGAGAAATCATATTGATTTCTATTGCAATTCAATTCGATCTTTGATCTTGATATTTGTTTAATAAATGTGAAAAATTTTCACTGAATTTTCATTTCCCTTTTCAAATAGAGACCACAAATACCAACAAACTTTGTTTGGGGGCTTGGTTTCTAAAAGAAAAGTAGGAAAATGAAGTGAAAAATGTTTCATATTTATTATTCAAATACCAGTAGAAGTTCAAAACGAACATCGTTGTTTTTCTCAAAGTCCCCCTAAGAATTTGAGTTTTTCAATTTTTAAGAAAATTTATTGATTAATTAGTTTTCTTTCAGACATGTATCAACATTTCTTTGAGTGTATTATTCTCTTTATTTCTTTTTTGTTCTTCAAAGGTCAATTATATAAAATAATTGATATTTGAAAAAAACGTTGGGCATTTTTGACTGAAACAGAGTTTATTATAATATAAAAATTTAGATTTTAATATTCAATACTATACTCAAGAGATATTTATTTTTTGTCTAAAAATAAAAGAAAAAAAAATAAAAAAAACATTTAAAAAAAAATTTGCCATTTATTTTGAAAGAAGCATTACATAAAAAATAGAAAATTTAAAAAAGTAAAAAAACCCATTTATCGATTCCCCTCCTATTTGAATAACTAAATCTAATCTCTTTTTCATGTTTGAAACCAAATTTTTTCATTAATCCATCTGTTACTTCTTTCCAATTTTTCATTTTCATTTTCCATTTTAACAAAACACTGTTGAAAAAATAAAAAAGAGAAAAAATGATTTATTTGTAAACTTTTCATTGTGAGAGGAAAAACTTCAAAACAATACAAAAGTAATTCATTATTCAAATGTAAGATGGGATATTTATTATGAAATTTAGTTTATATATATATATATATTTGAGTAATTAAATTAGAAACTATAACAAATTTTATTGTTTTGTTTTCTGATTTCTTTTTTAAAATCTATTTCACAAATAAAAATCAGAAGGATTTTATTGTAATTTTCCAAGTACAAATGAAAAAAAAAAATAAATAAATAAATATAAATGAGAAAATAATACCTAATAGCAGTTACATCAACATTTCTCAGTAATACTTGATCACAACCCTATTAAATTATAATAAAAGAAAAACAACAACATTAATCTCTTTATCTTTATTTTTTTACTTTTACATTTTCAGAATTAATTCAAAAAAGTTTAAACATGATTGAAGAAGAATCTATCAAAATTTTAAACGTGCCCAAATCTTTTAACAAATTAAAAGAGCAAACGGTCAAAGTGATTTTATCATGCAAAAAGCTAAATATTGATGAAATTGAAATATTTCGAAGAATTTATGAAAGAGGCATTTTTTTATGTTCAAAACAAAACATAAAACCAAATCCAGAAACATTAACAAAAATATTATCTGGGTTACTTGATTTAATCCACATTGATTTAATAGGCCCAACTGGGTTAATAGAAATTGCTGGGACGGGGCTATTTGATTATAAATTTTTATTTAAGCATTCAATTCGATTATCCCAAAATTTATCAACGAAATTTAACCAAAATTTTGAAATCAGCCGAAGGCAATCAGAAAAATCTTTAAAAGATAAATCAGAACTATCTATATTACTATTATTTTCCCATGTTTCAGAATCCTATTATATCAATTTAATGGACTCGATAAAATCGACAGGCATTAAAAAGGTTGATCTTATGAAAATTTTTGAAGAAACACCAACAATTGAAAAAATGAAAAATTATGATGCGGTTTTTGTTTTTTCAGACTCAAATTTTAAAGAGCCCATAAAGGCAGGTAACGTTCTTGCAGAATACGTACAAGGTGGTGGCGGACTAGTAATATCAACACTATATTCTTTAACGTTAGGTGGTTGGTCTGGATCGCTTGAAGGCGCCATCGTAGAAAAAGATTTCCTTCCTGTGAAAAAGGCAAAACGAATAGATAAAAAAAGAATTAAATTAGGGGAAATTATTGAACCAAACCATTATATAATGAAAAATGTTACAAACTTTGACTGTGGTAATGAATCGCTCCACACGGCAATTACACGCCCGGAAAAGGGAGCAAATGTGATCTCGAGATGGAATGATGGAACAATTTTAGTCGCTACGAAAAAAAAGAAAAGCGATTTTGGTATCGTTGTAGTTTTAAATTTCTATCCCATATCAGATGCGGAATATAACAGATATTGGTCAAGTCAGACAGATGCTTCAAATCTAATTGCAAATTCTGTTGAATACGCAGCTAATTATTAATTATTAGCGATGCGTTATTGGTTATCAATTATCAGTTGGGGGCTATTAATCGTCAATGATTATTTATTAATTTCCAATTATGGGTGATTAATTATTAAGTTATGTCTTCTTAATTCTTAGAGAGAAAAGTTTGAATAAATTAATTTTGTTAAAGTTTTTTTTTTTATTTTTTTTTTATATTTTGATTTAATTTCCATTTTTTTTTTAATATATTTCTTTTTTTCTTTTTGATCCTTTTTAAAAAAAAATTCATTCTTCAATATTCTTTCATTTTTTTCTCAAATTTCAAAAACTTTGAGTTTTTTTAAAAGTCAAAAAAAATGATTTAAGTGGCGAGTTAATCTTATTTTTTGATGTATTTTCACAAAGGAAATAGAGTGAACATTTAAACAGGAATACGATTAAACTTGAGAATCAAACTCATTTATCAACTTAAGAGAGATGAGTTTTCATTTTTGAAAGAGTTTATTTTTTCAATGGAAATTTTCAGTCAAAAAATCTATGATCCTTTTTTATTGAATTTTTAAGATCAATTCAGAAAAAAGAAAAATTTTCAAAAAATTTTTATTTTGAAGGAATCTCACTTTTGGTAATTTCCGAGAGTCTGTATGAATAAATAAGATTGAAATTTTAATTTTATTTTAAAAATACAATAAAAATAAATCTAAATATTGAATCCTTGAAGATCTGGAAAAATTTGATCATTTATTTTATTCACAAATATTTATTAAATTTCTTGAAAATTTAAAAGACTAGTTAATATCGTTTTTTAAAAAAAAATGTAAAAGTATAATTAAGAAACTATAGGTATTATAATCGGTTATTTGAGAATATATATTATTTATTATTATTATTAGAATAATTAATATGAATTTGTTTTATTTGTTTGAAAACCTTTAAAAAATTGAGAAATAATTGTAAAGTCTATGAAACCTTTAATCTTTGGGTTGCTAATAATACACTAAAACAATTAAGCTAGAATTATTAAGTATTGATTAAAAATCATCAAATTAAAAAGTATTACTTTAGGTTATAAGTTGAATTGTACTAGTTTTAAAAAAGTAATTCTGGGAGAATTTTTATTTTGATTGTTAGGTTTTATTTCTCCTATTTTTTTAATTCAATAAAAAGAAAAAATAGATTAGAACTCTTCTTTGAATAAAAAAAAATATATTTTTCTCAAGTTTAAAGAATTATTGTAATTTTTTTGAAATTAAGTATTTTTTTTAAACTTGGTTATTTTAAAACTTAGTGTTTATCTTATTAAAGTGAAATATTGGGAACACTTCCACTACAAGCAATAAAATTTCTTTCTTCTTTCGAAAAAAAAAATTTTTTTTTAAATAATTTGAGAAATAAGTTGGCTTTTGAACATTTCAAAAATTAGGAAAAATTGGATCAAACTTTTAAAAACAATAATTCATTTCTGAAAATACCATTCAAAGTGAATTTTACTCTTGTAGTAATCATATTTTGACTTTATTTTTCAATTTCAATAAGAGGTAAAAATATTTTTAATTTGCTTTTAAATCTACTTGAAGATTTTTTTTAAAGTTTACTAGTCCCTTTAAAAGATCACATTTTCTATGATTTTTGATCATTGAATTACATTGATTTTTCTAGGTCTCCATAAATCAGATGAATTCTGATAAAAGAGTTTTGGGTTTCTCTTATTTTTTTTGATTTTGATTCTTTTTTTTTTTCAAAAATTGAAGTTCACAAAAACTCATTTGCAATAACATATTATCTAGATTTGATTTCTGAACTCAAACAATCGTTCCAAACATACAAAACACCTTTTTTATTTTCATATAATATTGTTTTTGTTTGCATCTTTCAAAAGATATTTGTTAGTATCAAGGTAATACGTTCTGAGGTGGTGTGGGATAGTTTTTTAGGGAATTTTCTTGCAATGATATAATTTTACCTTAGATCGTTGCAAAAATTAGTCAGTTTTTGTTAATTTTTAAAAAAACTAAGGTTTAGGTTGATAGACAATTATCTTTTTGGGAAATAGGAAATTTTTGTTGAATTTGATACAACACCAAACCCACCCCCTTTTCTAATTCTCAAAATATATCTTTGTAGGAAATAACTAAGGATTGGTCAAAAAAAAAAACAAATTTCCTACATTTTGACCCTTTAGAACAACTTTTAAAACCCTCTTAATTTCCTTCCTTGAACTAAAAAAAAGACATAAAAAATTCCAGACAAGGTGTCAGGGTTTAAAAAATTGATCTAAAGGATAATTTTCTCAAAAATCTTTTTTTTGCTGATCCCTCTTCTTCATTTTTTGAACGAAAAGAAAATAGGATAAACATAGTACAGATAATTCTAAAAAAAAATATTTCATTTTTTACTATTTAGATCTAACTGGACAACAATTTGTGAGATTTAAGAAGCCCTAAATACTGATTAAAGAATACATTATACTGATTTTCAATCTGAATAGAAGTTCAATTAGTCAACCCTTAAACTTAAAAGTTCTTTTAAAAAGAATTATTGTAAAAATAAAATTTTTTTATTGATGGGTTTATAGGCAACTAAAAGTAGGAAACCAATAAATTTTCAATCAAAGAGTTTTAAAATCGTTTATATAAAAAAGATCAAGTACAGTCCTTTATCAGTTACTTCAGAAAAGAAAAAAAACACTTGACTGTGATTATTTCTATCAAAATAGTTTTTAAATTGAAATAAAATTGAGCCTCAAAACATTTTTTCTAAAAATCTACTTTGCAGAAATATTTTATTAATTTTAATTCTTTAACAGTAAGTGTTGCTTGTGCAGGTTTTTTTCTTAGAAATGAACCTTCAACCGATCTTACAACACTTAAATCCACAACAAAAGGAAGCTGTAACTTCTGATCCCAACGAGCCCTTGTTGATTATTGCAGGGTGTGGGAGCGGAAAAACAACGGTCTTGATCTCACGAATTGCCTACCTCATCTCTCAAGGGGTCCAACCAAAAGAAATTTTAGCAATAACGTTTACAAAAAAAGCGAGTGAGGAAATGAAGGAGCGTGTAACCAGACTCTTTGAAAAATTCAATCAAACGAATAGACAAAGCCAAAATAATAACAAGGTTGGTGACAGTTGTAAAGATCTGTTAACTTGTACGTTCCATTCTTTAGGCTTATTAATTTTAAGGGAACAACAGCGATCTCTTTCCACAATTGGGCTAAAACCTGGCTTTCTAATTTATGGGGAAAAGGAGCAACATAAATTATTGATGGAATGTATTGGCGATTTCAACCAAAAGTATTGTTTAAATTTGTCTTCTGGCAAGGAATCGTTTTCAAAGTCTTCACTGGATCTTAACTCTCAACCTCAAGGAAAGCGGGGAATTATATCATCAACGTCAAAGGATTTAAAGCATTTAATAAAATATATTAGAAAACAAAAAGCGAAAGGCGTTTCGCCAACAGACATTGATCTGATTAACAAAACCTTGAATTCCTCAATTTTTAAAGAAGAAAATTCGCAAAGACTGATGGAGTTGTATGAAGATCGATCAAAGCAAATCATTTATTCATTATTTACTTCAAAAATGTTGCACTCAAATGCGATAGATTTTTGTGATATGATTCTTAAAAGCACAAAACTGCTGAAATTAAACAAGGGGATTTTATTAAACTATCGGAGACGGTGGCAGTATTTGCTTGTTGACGAATATCAAGATATTGATCGCTCTCAATTTGAATTAATACGCTTATTGTGCGAACACAGCGGGAAAGTTACGATCGTAGGTGATGACGATCAATGTATTTATTCTTTCCGTGGGGCAGACTCAAGTAATTTCCAGTCTTTTATTTCATTATTTGATAACCAAGAAAAAGAAAATGATCATAATAATCTCAATAAGAACACCACCAACAACAATGACAACAACAACACCAACAACAATGGCAACAAAAATAGAAATAACAAATCCACAAACAATGATAATAATACTCAAAATACCACAAATAAAACGGCCTCTATCCCGAGTAATAATAAAAATATCAATAATAATAATAATAATGATCAACAACAAAAACAAAATTTGGAAGATTTTGATGAATTTAATGATTTTGATGAATTTGATGTATTTGATGACTTTGATGATATTATTAATATTACTGAAGATAATTTTACTCAAGACAATAACAACAGCAATACTTTTAATAATAACCTTAATAAAAATAATAATTTAAATACAAATAGCAATGTAAATCAAAAAAAATTTAAACTAAATCAGGTTAAATTAATTCAAAATTATCGATCAACAAAAAGAATTGTTTCAAATTTAAATCGGGTAATAAGAGAAAACACAAAAAGAATCTCAAAAACCTTAATTACAGAAAATGAAGAAGGCGGCAAAATATTAATAAGAAAATTTCAAAATGAAAAGCTCGAAGCAAAGTTTGTAGTTTCTGAAATAAGAAAAATATTAAAATCGGGTAAATTCCAGCCATATGAAATAGCTGTTTTATTTAGGAGCAAACATATGCTATATTCTCTCAACAAAGAATTTAAAAAATATAAAAACACACTTCCAATTTCCAAAAAATCAGCCAAAAAGGGAATACCATATTCTTCAAGAAATGAAGTAGTTGATTTTTGTTCGATATTAACAATAATTACACAAAGAAACTTTTCAAAATCATTTGATTCTTTATTACAAAATGAAAAAAATGTCGGTCCAAAGTTTATTAGCGAATTAAATCGATTTGCTAAGCAATCAAAACTTGATAATTTTACAGCAGCAAATTTAATTTGTAGACAGAGCCTATTAAAGATTTGTCAAGATTCATTTTTCAGAACCAAAAAAAGAGTAACTATATTATTTAAATTATTAGAACCATTCAATAAAATCAATCACCTAATTAGTGAAAAAATGCTATCGGGTAATTTCCAAAATGATAAAAATGAATTATTAAATAGTATTATTGATACTGTTTCAAATTTTTTAATAAAACGTTATGAGTCATCAAAAGATTATGATAAAATTATTGAAAAAAGTTCAAATTCTGATTTAGAAACAAATTCCAATTCCAATTCTGATTCTGATTCTGATTCTGATAAGAAGATAGAAGCAGAAACAGATAATAATAAAGCGGATTCGGATTCGGATTCGGATTCTAATGAAAGAAAAACAAAATTCGAAGATAAAGAAAATAATAATCAGAGGAATTATAACAATACTGAAAAAAAAATTCCAAAAAGCGAACTGCCAAATTTATTAAAATTAAATATTCGACAATCAATTGGATTTTTAAAAAATCATTTTTTAAACTCCACGATAGTGTATCCAAAATTAACTGAAATTAAGCATAATAACAATTTCCATATTTTTGTTATTGAAAAAATTAAAGAATTTATTGATGCTTTTAATTTAGATATAGAAGAAGAAAGTAATTATACCAAGAAAAAAACTGGTAAGATTACTTTAACAACTGTGCATCAATCTAAAGGCTTAGAATGGGGTGTAGTGTTTGTTGTAAGATTGAATAATGGAGATTTTCCAGTGTTAAAATTAAATAAATTAACAATGCAAGAAAAAAACGATCAAAAATTTCTTGATAATTTATTAGAAGAAGAAAGAAGATTATTTTATGTTGCAATTAGCCGAGCAAAAAAAAAATTATATCTTAGTTATCTCAATATAAAATCAAAAGGCCCATCATTATTTTTTGAACAGTTGAATCCAATAACTATCGATGAGATAAATGAAGAGCAAGAACAAGAACAATTATTAAAATTAAAAAATAAACAAAATCAAAAAAATGCAAAAAAATTTCAAAGAGTAAGACATCATAAAAATAAAACTAGATACAACAAAAAAAGGAGAAAAAATGATACAAAGAGCCTTCATCGTTCAAATACTGTACAGATAATAAAAGAATACCCACAATCAAATGTTAGAAGAGCTTCATCGTTGGACCAAAATCCTCAAATTAAAAAAAATTATAATCGCTTTACCAAATCAAGTCAATTGATTAATAACACTTCAAATTCTGGCTTTGGTGGATTTGTTTCAGCTAAATCTAAAGTTCCATCCAACAAAATTCAAAAAAAAACCTTTGCTGGTTTTAAATCTGCCAGTACAATAATCGGAAACCATTCACAATTCAATAATAATAGCACAAATACTTTCAATAATCGTCAGAATCAGAATTGTAATTATAATTACAATAAGAATAATAAAAAAAACAATAATTTTTTCAGAAATAGAAAATATTAAAAATGAGAATCAATGATTTTAATCTCGATATTTTTCGATCTTGGAATTGAAAATATTTTTTTTTTTTTTTTTATTAATTGTATGAATTTATTCCTTTTATTTTTATTTGTAAAATTTTATCCATCCAAATATTCTTGATTTCTAATCAATTATTTGAATCTAGAAGAAATACGTTTCTTTTTTTCTTTTTTTTTTTTTTTTGTTGTTGTTTTTTAAAAATATGAATTTTATTGAAATAAATTTATGATTATCAATGAAGTTAATTAAAAAAAAAAAAAGAAAAGAAAATGGATAATAGAGAAATAATATTGTATTAATGGATGTACTTTCACATTATAAAAAAGTTTTCATATTGATTTGTGGTCAATTAACTAATTGGTTACGGTTAATTTTCTCTTGTTATTGTTGTACAGGGTAATGTATTTAATTATAAAGAAAAAAAAAGGGTAGACAAATCTTTGAACTGATTTATATGAGTATTCATTGCTTGAATTTATAAGTAGATAAAGTTATTTTTTTTTTTTTTTTCATAAAAATTATTCAATTCCAAAGTTTTTAAAAAATTAGATAAATTTTCTTTTCCATTGATACAATCAGAATGTTAATTCATTTTCAAATGCACATAATTGAATTAAATAATAAAAAAGAAAATTGAATTAAAAAAGAAAAAAATAAATATGAGCTTTTCAATCATTTATAAATTAAAAATTCAACAAAGTGAGAAAAAATAATTGTCCCCAATATTATAAATTATTTTATTATCATCTTTTTATCTGTAAAGTAAACTCTTTTTCAGTCAAAGGGGCCCAGTTTTATTGAAGAAATATAAGAACATATTCAATGGGTTTAATTCATATTTCTTCTCAAACTAAAATTTCAATATTTAGATTAAAATCGTTTTTTCTCTTTCTTTAATTTTTTTTTAGTTATTTTGCTTTTTTTTTTTTTTGGATTTTTTTTTTTTTTTTATGAAAATTAAATTTGAAAAAAAAAAATTTTGAAACTAAAAATTAACACTAAGAAAAGTTGGGTATTGTATATTCTTTAAATTGATACATTTATACGTAAAAAATCTAATTGTAGACAATTTTAATTATCTAAAGTAATTGGGAATTTTGCAAGAGACGTTCCAATGAAAATGGCCCAAAAATTTTTTTACATTTTTTTTTTTTTGAAATTAATGATTTTTTCAGGCTTTTCTTTTATTATTCTCAACTCTAATACGAAGTTTATTATTTCTGGTATTTCTCATCAATTAAAGTTAATTTGATTCTTAAAACTAAAGAGAATTTTTCATTTTTGACTGGGCTCCTTTGAGTGAAATGGAGTTTATATTTGAATATTTCACTTAGTTCATTAATTTCTTTAGATTAATAAAGGAGGAAAGTATGATTATTTTGATCCTATTATTTTGATTATAATTTCCCAATGTTAATTATTTTTATTGATTTACTATTTTATATGAAATTTAATCCATTCAAAATATGAACCTTGATGATGAATGTAGGTTCCTTAACATAATTTGTAACTGTACTTTGTATAAATTTGGTCGGTGAAAAAAATAAAAACGTAACATTATCTAAATGATCACAAATATTTTCTATATTGATTCCTTAAATTTATTAAAATTCAAAATTGTTCCCCCAAAATTAGAAAAAATGAAAAAAACAATTTTTATTTTTTTTTGTATTTATTTCGGTTTTAAATATCAAAAATATAGGATTTGATCTTTTTTACTTTAGAATTTGGATAAATTAGTAAAAAAATTTAATCATAACTCTTTTAAAAAACCATAATTATTTTTTTTTATCTTTTTGGAGATTAAAATACATGAAAAATTAAAAATAATTTTCATATTTAAGATATTGGAATAATATCCCAATATAAACTACATTTCACTCTAAGGGATAGCAAAAAAAGAAAATATCAATTTTTTTTTTTTTTTTTCATTTTTTTTGACTGGATCTTCTTTATTATTGTGAAGAAGAATTACAAAGGAAAAAGATCAAGTGGTTACTTCCTAAAAATGTGATAATGAAACACAAAAGTATAAGTAACTTGAAAATAAAAACAAAAAATCAAAGGCTAAAAAAATGAAAAAAAGATGAAAGTAAATAAGATCAAAAAAAAAAATAATAATAATAACAATTAAATAATGATCCCCAAGTGAACATTCATGACCAATTACCAAATTATTAAAACAACCAAAAGTATGGTGGCTGTAATTTTGGAGACATTAATTAAAGAAAAGTATTATTGTTTTTTTTTTGATTTTTTACTAATTCCTTCTTATATACCCTTTTTAAATGGATTTTTTTTTTTTTTCTTTTTCTTTTTTCTTTTCAATTTTTTGCTTTTACTTTTGAACCATAAAAAAAAATGGGGTGTATCTTTACATTAAAAAATTGTAAAATCTATGATTTTAAACTTAAATTTCCTTTGAGGAAAACTAAGAAACAGGACATTTAGAGTGTAATTTACACTTTTTCTAACAATAAAAATAATACTCAATTTTTTTTTTAAGAATCAGTCAATATACAAAAGTCTATAAATAAGAGAAATAATTAACTTCAGACCAAAATTATTATTCCAAAAGGCTTTACCTGAACAAAATATAATTTTTTCAAAAAAAAAAAGGTTTACAAAATTTTGGTTCCCTTT
This sequence comes from Anaeramoeba flamelloides, assembly GCA_027625915.1. Classification (NCBI taxonomy): domain Eukaryota; family Anaeramoebidae; genus Anaeramoeba; species Anaeramoeba flamelloides. The sequence goes on along the minus strand of JANTQA010000017.1, from coordinate 65,546 downwards.
CATGGAATGGTCTTGATGTAAAAAATCGAAATTTATTTTTGAATATTAAAATTGTTTACAATTAAATTTTTTTAATGATAAATGTATTGATTAGAAGAAATTACAAAGCCTAAATTTTCATAATGTTTATTTGAAGTTAACAATCTTTATTTTTTATCAAATTGTTATTTTAATAAAAAAAAAAAAAAGGTTATAAACAGAAAAAATGAAAAAAAAAAAATAAAAAAAAAAAATAATAAAAAAAATTTGAAAAAGAAAAAAAAAAAATAAAAATTTCTAAACCAAAATGAAAATTTTATGAAATTAAAAAAAAACAATGAGATCTAAAAATTAATAATTTTCTTGAGAAGAGTGCAGTAATAAACTGATAGAATATATTCAATTTATTCAATAAAACTGTCGAATTTGACTGATAAAGAGTTTAGATCATGTAATTGATTCATTAATTTTTCATTTTTAAAGAAATTTTTAATTTCGCCAATCCTAAAAATAACTTTTATCATATTTTTTGGAAAAAAGAATCCATTAAACTAAATTGTTTTTATTTTCTATTTAAAAATACCATTTGTCTATATATCAAAAGAAATCTGAAAAATATCTACATTAGCATAATGAACAACTTTAAAATAGTTTCTTGGTAATTGTAATACTAACTTGTATTTAAAAATTATAAATAGTTTTTTACTTGATAAATAACTAAATCATAGTTTTTATGGTTGTTCATACCTTCTTTTCGAAAATTTTTTTCAAAGTTTGAATTGTTATATTCGAATCCTAATTAGGTTCATTAAAATTGTAATAACAAATTATTTCCCCCAAGTCGATACTTTGATGAATAATAAATAATTAGATTATTACAATCTTTTTATTGTTTTATAGAGATTAACAAAAAAATAAATAAATAAGATTAAGCCAAAAAATACTGATATTTCAAGAGATAAAGATAAAAAAAATTAAAAAGATAAAAAAAGGAAAGAAAAAAGGGAAGATAAGCTATGTATTTATAAAAAAAATAAACTTCATTTCAAAAATGTTACTTCTCTGAAATAATAAATCGAAAAAAAAATAATTATTCTTTTGTATTCAAGAAAAACTAATAATTAAATCTGATTAATAATTCACTTTTAAATCATTCTTGTATCATAATAATAACCTGATATTTTAAAAAGTATAATATAATAAAACCAAAAACTAAAAAAAAAAAATGATTCACACTTTTTGAAAAGAGCCTTACCCATTTTTTATTACTGAACTTAAACTGAAAAAAAGTTGAACAAGAAGATTTTTTACTAATAATTACAAACATTTTCCAAGACACTGTATGAGTCACAATTTTCTTTATGTTTCTTTGTCTTTTCGAATTTTTTTGTTTTTTTTAAATATAATCTTTTCTTAAAAAAAAGGTAAATCAAAAAAAAAAGAAAAAATTTTTCAAAAAGAAAAGAAAAGAAAAAAAATGAAAAAGAAAACTTTTTTAAAAAAAAAAAAAAAAAAAAAAGAAAAAAAAACAACAATTTCTAAAGCAAAACTAAATTTTTCGAAATTAGAAAAAATGATACTGATCTAAAAATTGAAAATATTTTTTGTTAAGAACCCTAAAGAAAACCCTCAAAATAACTTCAAACAACATTATAAAGTGAGTCAACATATTTGAAAAAAACTTTGAAGAATCTAAATTTATAAAATAAAATTCCTTTTTTGATATATAATTTATTGTAATAAGAAATAAAAAAATATAAAATAAATACATATTTTTAAAACAGCAACTTTTGATTTTTTTGATTTAATTATTATGAAATTAAAAAAAAAGTAAAATAAGTAGACTTGATTTTATTTTAAGTTATGTAAACTACATGTTTTTCCATTAAAGGAAAAATAAATAAAAAGTATTTTTAAACTTAAAACGTGAAAAAGAGAGAATAAATTTTTCATTTGATTAAAAATCAAATTTTTCAAGTCATTAATCTATGAAAATAATAACAGGTTTTAAAGTAATGTTAAATAACTTTTAAATAAAAAATTATACCATTTGGATCTGCAAATTAAAATAAGTATACTATTTTGCTATTTATTGTCTTTCAAATAAATTTAAAGCATTTATTTGAAAAGAAAAAATAAATAAACAAACAAATAAAAACATAGAAAAACACACACAAACAAGCACACACATACACACACACATATATATATATATATACTATTAATTTTTTTTTTTTTGGAATGTTTGTTTTTAATAATAGATAATAAAAATAAATGAATAGATCATTTTTTATTATTTGTATATTTGTAATTGAGTAGAGTTGAAGAACTTTCTTGTTGTAATATCCTTCTATATCTGATTAAGCCATTAGTCAAAGCATTTACAAATTTTTTTGGAAATTTGATAAAAAAAACAACTGGATTAACATTGGTAATTAATTTCATATACACTTTATAAGAATTGGCTTTGGAATCTAAAAAAACGGATTCTATTGAATTAAAGCAAATTTCTTGATTGACCATCCCATTGACTATTATTAAAACAGAATCGAAATTTAAAATCAATTGGACATTTTTTAAATTCTTCCAAGTGTTTTCCAAAATATTGAAAATATGTTTTTCTTCAGTTGTTTCTAATTCAAAGCAATGGAAAAATAGATCCTTTAAGAACATATCGCGATCTTTGTCCGACATGAAAATAAATCTTCTAAATCGGGAAATGCTTTTTGAATTGAAAATTTTTTTATTATTTTTATTTTTCTTCTCGTTTTTCAAATCATTTTGGAATTCAATTTTAATTTCAGAATTTTTTTTTTTTACCCAAATTCTTATTATATCATTTATTTGCTTTTCATTAATAATTTTTTTATTTTTTGGTTTGATATTTAAAATTGTTCTTGTAGTTAATTTTACTAATCTTTTTTGCTTTCTTTTCTTGGAATTAACTTTCTTTACCAAATAAGAAGAAGACAATTGATTTTTTGATTCACCTGGTAATTCTATGTTCTCTGGGGATATATATTTCTTTATTTCAGAAAATGAAGATATTTCTTTCATTTTTTTATTAAAATTATTTTTTTTGGTAATTTCAGAAATTGTTTTTAATATTTTGGAAAATTTAGTTGGGTAAAGTATATAAATTTGATCGAGATATAAATCATTCAACTTATTATAATCAAGATTAAAATTATCAGTATTTTCATTGTTTTTTTCATTATGATTGTTATTGTTATTATTATTGTTGTTGTTGTTGTTGTTGTTGTTGTTATTATTATTGTTTAGCTTTTCAGATTTTTTCTTATTTTTATTATTTTTATTTAATAATTTGTTAATTAAAAAAATTGTGGATTGTATTTGGTTTTTCCTTTCTAAAGATAAAATCGAAACATAAGACATATCAACAAATAAACAAAAATCAAGATCATCTAATCGTTCAAGCACAGCTAAAAAATATTTGACTAATTTGGGTATATCATCCCAAAATTTTGATTGAATTCGATGAAATATTAAATATACAATTGGCAATTCTTCAAGATTTACTCCGTATATATAAAAAAACCTTGCTTGATCGTATTCACTTAATTCGATTTTCATCTTATTTGTGTAATAATTATCTACATTTTGAAAAGAACTGGAAAAAATTTGTGGTGGTAATTGTCTTGATTGAATAAATTCAATAAAGGAATTTAATTCTTTGATTTTTGTTTCAAATTTATTTTTTTTGCTCGAATACTTTTCTTGAAGAAAATTGGATATTTTGGTAATACCTTCAAAAAAGATGGAATGAAGTTGAAATAAATCCTGAATTTTGAATTTATGCAAATTTAATTCATTTGATTGGAATGTTTTTGATTTTGATCTTTCAAAAACGTCTAATTCATCTATTTCTTTTAATTCTATTTGCTTTTGAATTTCTTTCATTTTTATTTCAATTTGTTTTTTTTGTTGTTGTTCTTCGATTTTTTTTATCTTATATAATTCCTTCAGTTGGTTTAAATCAATATTGTTAGTGCAACTGTTACTATTATTATCTTTGTTATCACTGTTGTTATTATCATTATTATCGTTATTATTGCTATTATCGTTATTATTGTTGTTGTCATCATTATGTTCGTTATTATCGTCTTCGTTGCCGTTATTGATGTTGTCATCATCGTTGTTGTTATCATTATTATCGTTATCATCATTGCTACTGTTTTCATCATTATTATCGTTATCATCGTTGCTATTGTTGCTGTTATCATTATTATCGTCTTCATCATTATTGATGTTTTCATCATTATTATCGTTATCATCGTTGCTATTGTTGTTATCATTATTATCATCTTCATCATTATTGATGTTGTCATCATTATTATCGTTATTGTCATTATTATTGTTGTTGTTATCATTATTATCATCTTCATCATTATTGTCATTGTTGTTGTTTTTTTCTTTTTTTTCTTCTTGATTTTTTTTTTCATTATTCACATCATTTTCATTTTTTGGAACAAACATGCGAAACCATTGATGTAAATTATTTTGATTTCTTTCAATAAAATCATCAAGTTTTTTTACACATGGTGTATCATCATTTTTACTTGAATATGTTACACCATTAGTAAGATTTTGAAACAATTTTGACCAATTCATCAAACTTGTGCGTTTTTCATCAGTCACCTCAATGCCTTTAGGAATAATATTATAGATGGTGGGTGAAAGAATAGATGGTGTAATGTATCTATTATTTAATATGGTATTGTGAATAATAAAATAAAATAATAATAAAAAAAAGATATTATTAATTATAAGTTTCAAAAATAATTAAGAAAAAAAAATAAGAAAGAATAATAATCATGAAGCAGAAAAAGTAATTGAAATGAATTTGTTTATGATATCGAATTATTTTGTAGTCTAAATACATCATTTGTATTTTATATTAAGTTCATTGTAAATGTCAATAATTTTAACAAATGCTTAATTTCACAGTTGCTCGAGAGCTAGCCTTAAAAAAATCGAAAACAGTTTAGCCACGAGTTCCAGTCCTGAACAGCTCATAAATTTAATTTTTTAATAAATCTGAAGACAACACATTTAAAAAAAAAAAGGGAAAAATGTGATGACTGCTTTAAATATTTACGAAAACATAAATCACTTTATTTTGTATTGTGGAAGATATAAATTTAAAAGAATCAAATGGAAAAAAAAATTATCATAAATTTTATACAAAAAAAAATGTATTCAAAAAAGTTATTCTTTTAAAAAATACACAAAAACTATTTCCTATTGCGAATCAAAATTATGAAATTTATTTTTCTTATGGGGAATTTTTCATAAAAGCTCTTATGATTTGAAAACTTAAGGTAATAAAAAAAATGATAATAAATCAAAAATTGAAAATAAAAAATACTTATAATAGCAGAAAATTATTATAAATTCGATTTCTTAGTTTTCCCAATATTTAAGGTAGTGTCTGTGATTTTTTCAATGTTTTTTTTTTTTTAATTGAAAAGTATTAAGAAAAATCAAGAATTTTACTCCATTCTTTTAAATAATAAAAAAAAAAAAAAAAAAAAAAAAAAAAGCCTAACAGCAAAATATTCAATTATTAAACACGGATTGTGGAATTTTTATTTATTAATTCATTCCTCTCACGAAAGATAAAGATAAATGTCAATAATTTGAAAATAATGAAAAAAAACAACTTTATTTTCAAATAATTATTACCAATTTGAATTAAATGTTGATTTTTCATTTGTCAAATAATTTTTAAATTACCCAATCTTTTATTTCCACAAAAAAAGATTTGTTCATTTATACTGTTAATTTTAAAATAACATGAAACAAAATTTTTCTTCAACTTTCCAAAAAAATCAAACTAAGAATTAAAATGTTTCATCAAAGTCTGTAATTCTAAAAGGGAAAATAATAATAAATGATTTATGGAATGATCATATTTAAATTTTACTTGACTTTTTTAACTCTTTTTGGGAAAGACAAATGAAAATTTTGTTTCATTTACTCTTCAACAAAAAGTATATATAACCTATTTTTTTGGCATTATTTGATTAACCATCAAGCCAGAGCTATTATATATATATATATATATATATATATAAACTAGATTCCAAAAATTTGGACACAGTTTAAACAGTGGAACGAACATCATTACTGTACTTTAAATTCAAATTGGAAAGAATTTTGATTTTACAAACAATTTCATTTTTTGTCTTTTTTTGTTTTGTTTTCATTTCCTTTTTTTGCAGTTACGTAATCTGTTTCGTTAGATCTCGAAATTTTTTTTCAATGGTTGATAGAAGGTTAGTGTTGAGTTTGTTAAATTGGAAAATCAAATACAATTGGTAGATGGTATCTTATCATTTGATCGATCAACAATTGTTAGTGAAATTTCAACAAATTTAGTAATACATTTTTTGTTCCGCTCGTTTCATTATTTTGGACACACCTGTTTTTATTTTTGAGTTTTAAATTTTTTTCTTTAATTTGGCTGAAAATTATTACTTATAAAAACATTAATACCTTGTTACTTAAATGTAGTTTTATATTAAGTTTGGGAAAATACAATAAATTGGGTTTTTTTTTGCCTATTTTTGATTTTGGGTGTGTCCAAATTTTTGGAACGGGGTTTATAAGCTATTTCCAAAAAAAGTAGGGCAAATTTATTTTCAAATATATTTATTAAACTAAATCTTCAAAAAAGTATTTGAATATACACAATCATTAAATACCGTTTATAGATTCCTGAGAGTACTTCAATTTATTTCTTAGTAGTATATTCGATAAAAACAAGAATAAATTTTTTGATCTCGATTGTATCTGATATTTTTTAGGGGTGAAAATTGGTGTTAATTATTTTATTTTTGATCCAAAAAATCGTTATCATAACTTGTTTAATCTCAACAAATTTTCAAATAGAATTGAAAGTATATAACTCTATTTGATTGTTTAAAAAATCAATTGTACCTTTTCCACATTTTCAGTTTTTTATTGAAATTGGTCGTACATCGTTTTCACCCAAAAAAAAAAGTATTATTTTTTCATTTTTTTGGAATATTTCATCAAATATATTTTGAAATAAATACCTAAGTCGTTGATTTAATCGGTATTGATATTAAACTTGTTTTGGTATTGCCAATTAACGAATAAATCCACTAAAAAAGAGGATTTTTTATGAAAGGTAAAAAAAAATGTCCCACTTTTTTGGAAATACCTTATATATATTGTGTTTATGTATTTTGTCTTTGTAATAGGTAAAAAAAACTTCGCTTTATTTGTTTTTTTTAATCATTCTTGAAAAAAATTATGAAATGGAAAAAAATTGTCAAATCTATTTTAATTGTAAAATAGTAGGTAATGTAAAAATTTGGAATATTTTTTTTCACATTTTTTTACTTCATTTTTAAAACAAAAACCAAGACCAAAAAAATTAGATTGGATTTTTGAATTAAAATAGAATTAAAAACATCAAATAAAATCAAAATGTAAGCACATTCAATTTTTGAGATTAAATAATAAAACATTATTACAATTAACTATTTTGGAAATTTTTGTTGCTATTATTTTTCTGGTTAATAAGAAATTGGCTTTCAGGTTTTAACAATAGTGATTATTCAAGCTTGGGGAATTTCAGTTTCATATATAATTTTATATTGATCAGTAAACAAGAAGTCAAAAAAGAATTGAAAAATTTCCTTTTCACTACCATCCTACAATTAAAATCGATTTAACAATATTTTTTCCATTTGGCAATTTTTTTCAGGAATGGCAAATAATAAATTGTAAAACAGAAATCGAAATTCGTGACACCTCTTTGTTTGAGTAAGTTCTTTTTCTTGTTTCTTCTAAGACATTTTTATTTTAAATGGATGTTCTAAATAATAGAAAAATTGAAAAATGATAAAGGTTCAAATTCTGTTTACTTTAAATCTCAAATGTTGAAAAAATGAATTCGAAATAATTCTTAACAAACATAGCAGGTGTATAACTTTTTCGTTGGTTATTGAGTGTTCTCTCTTATCAGTGAAAATTATTGTTTCATTCTTTACAAGATGAAAAAAAGAAAAAAAAAAAAAAAGTATTCTTTTACCTCAAAAAAAGATATGATCCAATAAGAGGGTTTGTATTTTGTGGGATAAACTTTTGTGAAAGCTCTCCGATAATTTTTGCAATCTGGAAGACTGGATCAGGTAAAAACCGTAAATTTTTTGGATCCAAAATCTTGTTGAGGGTTTGTTGTGCAACAAGAAGCAAATTGTTTGAGTTTTGTTCATAAATTAGCTTTTGTTCATTCAAATCAGAATATTCTTCCTCAATTGAATAACGATCGAGATTAAAAGATAAATCAGAACTGGTTAGCAGATTATAAATCTCTTGCCCAATCACTTTTTGTAAAAATCTTGACCCAATTTTTCCTATTCAAAAAAAATAAATAATAAAAACCAAAAGGAACAGAAAAAATTCAAAAAAAAACAAAAAAAAAAAAAGAGTCAAAATTGAATAAAAGAAAAAAAAGCGTAGAGAGGAAAGTGTTTTTTTTTTTGTTTAACAGTGTCCTTAAAGAAAAGAAAATGAAAAATTCTTTAGCAAAGTTGAAAAAAAAAAAAAACTTACTTGTATACAAGGTAAATATTTTGACAACAACACTGTTTCCTCTTAAAATTGAATTTGGATCAACTTTGATATAATAGTGGAATTCATACTCCATTAGTATTTTGATTAAAGTCATTATTTCTCCAGAGCCAACGGAAATATTTACAAGAGATTTTGCAAGATTTACATAATCAGAAAAATCACTCACCTGTGTAAGAGCAATTATATAAGAATAATCAGAAAGAATAGTTTGAATTAATTTTTGATAAAAGCCAGTTGAAAAAATGTCTTGTTTTTCATACACAGAGAGATCGTTCTTATTTTGGTTTGATTGTTTTTCAATTTTACTCATTTGCCAAGTCTCAAAGTAAAATTTAAAAAAATGAGAAATTTGGGAAAAAAAAGTAAGCAAAGTTCATGAAAGAAGGAAAGTTGATCAAACAATTCTGAGACACAAAAATATCTAGAAAACAACGCTTTTGATCCAAATTATGTAATTGATCATCATGTATCAAATTTCGATAAATCTACTGGATTCTTTCGGTTATATTTTTCTTTGTTGAGTTTTATCGAAATATAAAATTTTTCAAAATCGAAAAAACATTTGCAACACATACTGATTTGAATGAAATAGGAAAGAGATCTTTTTACCCCTAAGCTAATACCATTATTGTAAAATCTCAAGAACAAAGTAATTTATTTGTAATAAATCGACTTTCATCAAGACGTATTTTGTTTTCATTATTTAAGGGATGAGCTTCCATTAGTGAAAAGTAAAAAATTCAAGTATATTGCTATTGGAGGTAATTCATATGAGTACCAACTTGTTTGTATCTCTTAAAAACTTCGATTTCAAAAATAATCAGAAAAAAGTACCCAAAAAGTCTATCTTTGTGAATTAAATTTGTTTTAGTTAACAATTCAAAAATTTTTTTTGGATATTTTACAGTGTTTACGCTTTTTAAAGCACTCCATTTATAAAAGTATGTATAATGGATTTTTTTTTATGAAGGTACAATTCTTGAATAACAGCATATTTACTATAAGTGATATCTTGGAATTTTTCGTTTTTTACCAAATTTGTCAATTTTCCAAAAAAAATTGAACTTTTCTATTTGTGACCCGTCTAGAAATTATTACGTTTTCAACCAACCTGAGTTTTCTAATAGCAAAAAATCCAATTTAATAATCTAATAAAAATGTTTAAGGAAGAAAAATTATTTCGAAAAATTCAAAATAACTTTCAGAAATCAAAAAAAAAAAAAAATAAATAGAATTAATATTCTTTCATTAAATTGTTTTTTTTTTTGATATTATAAACCTTAAGTATGCTAACCAGAAACGTCTCTAGTCGGGGTATACCATATATTTTTTTATGGTTTTTGGAAAAATGACAAATTAGGTTAAAAAATTGTAAACACAAGATATCACTTTTTGCATATGTGCTGTAGATATTTTTTTGAGATTATGGTTCGATTTGAAAAAAAAAAAAAAAAAATTCTCACAAAAATTAAAAATCTAAAGGATATATTTAAAACTCAAAAATATTTAAATTATCCTTCAAGTCTAACAATTATATAATTCAGAGCATTTAATAACTGCTTAAATCGAGATATTATTATGTAATCAATTAAGATTCAAAACAAATTTTGTTCTTTATGTTTAAAATATAAACAGAAGGAAATAATATAAAATATTGATTTTTTTTATGAATATGCTCTTCCTATGAAAAAGAGAAATTTTCTTTTTCTCAATAAATGAAGAAGAAATAAATCTTAATGAAATAATTTTAAGCTGTGATAGTGTAAAATTATTTTCATTAATTAATACTCATGAAATCTATGATTAAATTACCTTTGAGGAAATTCAAGTCAAAAAATAACTAGACTGTAATTTACACTTCTTCTATTATTATAATAATAAAATAAATAAATATATTTTTTTAGACTGAGTTAACTAAAAGTCTCATGTTTTTATTTGTTTCAAGTCGTTTTTCTGTAAACCCTATTTGAAAATCATTGACACATAAAAATCAAATTTTAAAAGAAAAATATTTTTAATAATTGGAGTTATCTATTTATATATAAAAATTTCTATTTTAATAATCTATTCTATACTCAAAAGATATTTATTGTTTGTCTAAAAATAAAATAAAAAAAAAGTAAATAAAACAGTTAAAAAAAAATTGGCTCTTTATTTTGAAATAATCATTATATAAAAAATAGACAAATTAAAAAGGTAAAAAAAACCATTTATCAATTATCTTTCATTTGAATAACTATTTTTAATCTCTTTTTCATATTTGAAACAAATTTTTTTCATTAATTCATCTGTTACTTCTTTCCAAATTTTCATTTTCATTTTACATTTTAACTTAATATGATGGAAAAAATAAATAAGAGAAAAAATGATTTATTTTCAAACTTTACATTGTGAGAAGAAAAACTTCTAAACAATACTAATACGATTCAAAATTCAAATGTAACTGGGCTATTTATTATGAAAATTAGTTTATATTTCCTTCACAAACAAAACAATTTCAATTTACTTCAATTAAAATATTTTCATATAAAATTAATTTACAGCCAGTTCCACTTTTAATACGCAAACTTTCAACCAAATTTAAGGCACAAAAAAAATCTCAAATTAAGGCACAAAATTTTAGAATTTTTTTTTTACTATTTATTTTACTAGAACCTGAATTTTGTACCTTAATTTGAGATTTTTTTGTACCTTAAATTTTGTTGAAAGTTTGTTTCTTAAAAGTGGAACTGACTATACAAAAAAAATCCTAAAATTAATTAGAAATAGATTAGAATTTTCAAAACAATAATCCATTTCTAAATAACACGTTTATAATAATTTTAGTCTTTAAAAAGCATATTTTAACAACATTTTTTTTTAAAATTTCAAGAGGTGCTAAAGTCTTTTCCAATTTTTTATTAAGGAATTGATAACTTTTATTTACCCACCCCTAAAATAAGAAAACTTATTTTCATTAATATCGAATTAAATCAAGTAAAAAAAAACATATTTGTCAACTATAGAGAAATGAATTATGGTTTTTAATAGAAAACAAAATTTCCCAATTTATTTTTTTTCAGATATATTCTCGAATGTATTTTTTTTGAATTTTTGGATTGGAAAAAACAAAGAAAATTTAAAAATTGTTCTATAAAAACGATTCTGTTAATAAATCTTTTATCAAGTATTCTTTTTAAAAAAAGAAAAAAAATTACAGAATTAAAACTTTTTGAAAATTTTATGTTTTAATAAAATAGAAACTCAACATTAAAATCTGGTGTAGAGATTGGAGTGTTAATAAAACACTTTTTTAAAAAAAGTTCAACCTTTTTCAATCATAAAACTTTAAAAAAGTGTTAATTCTTTTTTTTTTTTTTTATTAATTTTAAATTAGGTGTTTAGAATTCCTCTTTAATACCGCTGGTTTTTTTAATTTGTGAATTATTAAGAAAATTATCGAAATTGTCGGTTGATTTCTTAAATTTAAAAAAAAAACATGTTAGATTTTTCAATATTTAAAAGAATTGGTTAAAATCCTTGATTTTTCTCCATTCTTTTGAATTTTCGAAAAGTTAGACACTCTACGGCGCTCTCCAATATTCCTCTTTTTTGCCCGAATTCCTAAACTTGAATTTAGAAAATTTTTTAAAAGATTCAAGTATATTTTAATGATCTACTAGAGCTAATAAAGATTTTGAACCTTGTTATTAAAAATATTAGAAATATTATTCTTTAAAATAATTAAACAATTATTTATTTTTTTAATCTATCAGTTATATTAGTTTTTTTTTAATTCAGAAATCCGGATTTTAAGATTATTTTCACAGGCTGGGCAGTCGTAAGGTTTTTGAGGATTTACAAGAATTGCCTAAAATCTTTGATTTTACTCTATTCTTTTAAATTCTGGAAAATCACCGTTAGTTTTTTTTTTTTATTTGAGAAATAGAAAGAAAATTTTTGAAATTTTCTCTTTATTTCTAAAATTAAAAAAAGCGCCTTTAGGTTTTCTTGAGTTTTCTGTTTATTTGGGAAATAAATAGATTTTCTCTAGGTTTTTTTGAGTTTTGAATTTATTTGTGAAGTGTTCTAGGTTTTTTTTTGAGGTTTTTTATTTTATTTCGTAAATCTATTGATTTTGGAAATAAATAGAAAACTCAAAAAAACCGAACGAAAATCAATAGAGTTTCCAAATAAAATAGAAAACCTCAAAAAAAAAACCTAGAACACTTAAAAAATAAAACAGAAAACCTCAAGAAAACCTAGGTACTCTATGGCACTTGACCATACAATCACAGAGAAAACATCCAAATCTTCAATGATATCTACATATTTATTTATTTTACACAATTGACAAAATTGTGATTTATTTTTATTCATAAAATAAGAATATCTATTAAGATAATTGTGTAATTTCTTAACAAAAAGTGTTAATTCTTACAAAATTATAAAAAAAAAAAGTTTTCGCTTTTTTAAAATGACTTTGACAATTTTTTTTTCGTTTTATGAAACTTGGCTTTAAAGTAGTTTCTTTATTTATTTGTAGAGATAATTTACACTCAAAAATTTAATCATATTTTATAAATATATAAGAAAAATTAATCAAATCTTTGAACCATTGAAGATCACAATAATATAATTTTTTTTTTTATTTACCATATTTTATATAATTTCTTGGAATTTCAAAGACAAAGAAGAATTATTCTCCAATTATTAAGAGTAGAAATAAGCGAATATAATAATTTAAATAAGTTCTTAAATAATATTCATTGATTTATTATGATATAATTTTGAATTAAATTAGTTTTATCACTATGAAAATAATTTAAAAAAATGATAAATAATATTAAAATCTAAGGTTACTTTTGATAGTGTGTTATTACTAACGCACTGAAAACTTAATAATATTTTTTTTATTAATTACTATTAGAAATAATCAAATTAAAATTGGATTTCTTAATGTTATAAGTTGACTTTTCCAAGTTTTAAAAAAGTTTATTGGGTACATTTTTCTTTATTAATTTTATTTTTTGATTATTTTTCTGAGATATTTTTTCGATAAAAAATAATAAATTGTTTCAAAATCTTCTTTATATGAATAAATAAATATTGTTTTTCCAGTTATTAAAATAATTTAATTTATTTGAGAAAATTTTCTTTTCAATTAATAATATTGTAGATCTAGTTACTTTGAAGTACGATTTACAGATCTAAAACACACGACCAAACAAAAATATTAAATTTCCTATCATTTTGTTTCATAAAATTTTGTATCATAAAAATTGAATTTTAAATCTAAATAGATTTGAAAAGTTGAAAGAAATAGAGAATAAAAATATAAAAATAATTTAAATCCCATCAAAAAAAAAAATATCAGTAAAAATAGAAAACAAGGAATTGTGAATTTTGTTAAAAGGAAATCAAAAAACCCAAAATTTTGATTTTGGAATAAATATAAAAAAAAAAAAGAATTTGGTTGATAAAAAGTAAAAATCAATGATAAAGAAAAAAGAAAGGAATAAAAAAGAATAAAAATAGAGTTTGTATTTGATCGTAAGATAACAGTAACATATACAAAAAAAAAAAATAATTCAATAAAAGAAAAAAAAAATCAACCATTTATTGTAACAAAATATTTAAAAATGTTTTACATATTACCGCCTTTATACCCACTTGTTCCATAAGAAGATTTGTTATCAACGTATCCACTGCCATAATTGGAAAAGTTCTTTTTGTTTATTTCTTGTTGTGGTTGTTGGGTTGATTGGGATGATTGTTGTTGCTGTTGTGGTTGTTGCTGTGGTTGAGAAGAAAAGGAGGAATTATAATTTTGGTAATTGGAGTTATAATTGGAAGAAGTATTTTGTTGGTTATCATAAGAATTGTTTTGGTAACCATAGCTACTTTTATTGTTTTGAAAATTGTTTTGTTTCTCATAAGAGCTGTTGCTTGTAGAATAATTATTTTGGTTGTACCCACCACTTTTTCTGTAACCATCATTATTACTATTATAATTTTGCTTATATTCACCACCTTGATTATAGTTATTATATCCACCATACTGCTTATCGTTTTGGTACCCTCCTCTTTGAGAATAGCTATTTTGGCTGTTGTATCCCCCTTCTTGGTTATAATTATTATATCCTCTGCCTCTGCCTCTTCCCATGCCTCTGCCTCTGCCTCTGCTAAATCCCCTTCCCCTTCCAAATCCCCTTCCCCTTCCCCTGCCTCTTCCTCTGTTATAATTAGATTTACCCTTTGCTAGGTTGACACGAAGTCTTCTTGATCCTAAAAGTTCATCATTTGTGTTATCAATTGCTCTCTGTGCATCATCGGAATTTGTATATTTAATAAAGGCAAATCCTTTTGATCTGTTTGTTTCGTGATCTTTTACAATTCTAAGGTATGTAATCTCACCAAATTTCGAAAATTTATCAGAAAGTTGATTATCAGTAATTTCATAATCAATATTGCTAATGAAGAGCTCACAGACCTCATATTCTGATTTATCTTCATTATAATAATTATTACGATTTTGTTGATTGGAATTATTGTTATTTTGATATGTTGTATTTGTGTTGTAATTTGTATTTGTGTTGGTATGTGTGTTGGTATTTGTGTTTGTGTTTGTGTTTGTTTGTGAATATGAATAATCTATTATTATTATAATAATTATTTTTTTTTTCAATATTAAAATTTAAGAATTATGAAATTAATTGGTCAATATTTGAAATAAAAAAAATTATTTTAAAGTTAAGAAAGAATAAAATTCAAAAATATTGAAATTATGATAAATAAATAATTTGTCGAGTGATTAAGGCTCAACTATTTGGTGAAGTTTTAATGAAACAAAACATTTTCATTCATAAAAATAACTTGTAAATGATTTTATTTGAAGTTTAAGCAAAATGTTTTTTTTTTTAATTTTTTTTTTATAGTAAAAGCCGGTGAAGAAGTTTAAAATAACTGAAGTAATAATAAATTCCTTAAAGACATTTTGGTATGAATAAAATTTGTTATTTCCACGGGTTTTTTTTTTTTCTCTATTTCTATTTTTTTTTACTGTTTAATTTTTTTTTTTTTACTGTTTAATTTTTTTTTCATTCTGTTAATGGTGGTTTTTTTTTGAACGAAACGAAGAAAATAATTCTTTTTTTTTGCCTTTTTCTTATAAATAAAAAGCATTAACAACAAAATAACTTAAAATTAAATTTAGTAAAAAATAAAAAAATATAAATAGAAAGAGAATATTCATCCCAAAAATTGGAAAATAATTATTTCTTTTTCAAATAACCCATCATTTTTTGGGAATTTAAAAAGAAATTACATAAACTTTGTATTATTTTTTCCTTGAGGCATAAACAAGACAAAGTTTATGTAATTTCTATCTTTCTTTTTAAAAATTATCAAATCTAAATCATTGAGACAAATTAATTAACCAAAAATTGGAATTTAAAGAAAGAAAAAAGAAAATTAAAACACCCTATATTTATTTTATAGAATCAATCTCAGATTTATTCAGAATGCTACGACCATTGTAAAAAATTGAGGGTTAAAAGTTTTATAAAACGTGTTCGCTCAAACTGTTTGGTTCACTATTTTAAGCATTTTAAGTAAAATATTTTAAAACTTTTTTCCTCAAGATTTTAAAACCTCTGAATAAATATTTTTTTCTTTTAATTTTAAAATTTGTAATATTTAATTTACTAAAAGACAGTAAATATGAATTGTTTGTTAAATTGATGTGATTTAATAGATTTAAAAAAAGTTTCATACAAACTTTATTAAACAAACTAAGCTTTCTTTGAAAGATTTTTTTTTTTAGTTTTTTGTATTGGAAGTTATTTAAGTATTGAAATAAGTTAAAAGAAGTTCATTGCGAATATGCAGATTATTGAAACATTGGATTCTTAGCATTTATTTTGGCAAATGTTTAAATAAAATGAACAAATTCTTTCAAAATATTTCAAAACTGAAATAAGTTTTATTTTTTTCATGTGTAGTTCAGTTGAAATAGACAAATAGATCTATCAAATTTATAGTTAAAATAATTTTCATTTTTATTCAGGAAATGAAATATATAGTTATGTGGATGGACGTATAGATGTATGTTGGTATGAATGTATGGATATATTGAAAGAGTCTTGTATATGTATTTGTAATTGGAATATTGTAAATCAGTATTTTTTTTTTTTATTATTTTTTGGAGGATAATTAATAAAAGTATTAAATTACTTGATTGCATTTTTAAAAAGTGTGAAGCAAAAAAAATTCTAAAATGTACCCACAAAAGATTTAGGGACTTTTTTAGAATTGTTTAATGTCAAATTAATAAAACTTTTTGTTTTCATTTTTTACAAATTCCTTAAAAACTTTTTTTAAAAAATCTTTATAAATTATGATTTGAATTTTTTAATTTTTTGAATTTCTTGAGGTAAATATTAAGGATAAAAACAAAAGTTTGAAAATTTTTCATACATTTTCTTTTTTGTTAATGTCTTTTTTGGTAAACACTATAAAATAAAGATTTATGGAAAATAATATTCATAATTATCATAACACTTAATTTTTGTTTTTTTTTTAGAATAACTTAGAAAAAAGTTAATTGTAAACAAAAAATGACAAGAAAAGAAGACGTATGTTTTTGTTTTTTATATTTTTAATAGATGCTTTAAAATGAAATTATTTTGTCACTTTTTTAAAAAATTTAATCAAACAAAATTTATTCAAATGCAAAAGATTGAAAAAAAAAAAATTAAAAAAATGTGGAATTGTATCAATTAATCAAAAAAAATCTTGAATTTGAATTCCTTTTTAGTCGGTTAAAAAAAATTTTTTACTAGTAATTACCGTGTTTTCAAAAAAATTTCAGTAATGTTAAAAAATGTGAGCAATCTTTTTTTAATTGATAACCATAAAAAAAGCCACAGAAATCACAGAAATTACAAAAATCACAAAAATCACAAAAATATAGAAATCGCAGAAAATATGGAAATCACAAAAATCACAGAAATCACATAACCACAGAGATCTGAAAATCTTGAAATATCAGAAAATATAAAAAATTTATTTATTAAACAATTTATATCCTTAAAAATTATAACTGTATGAAATAATCCTTTATATTCAATCATATTTATTTTGTGATTACTTTTGATCAACTTTGATCTTATAGTAAATTCCAACTCAATTTTAAAAAATGAATATCTTAAATTTGGAATTTTTCAAAAATTAATTGTAAAAATAAAGAAAAAATCTATTATTTGAAAAATAGATTTTAATATCAATACTAAGGATATAATCTGAAAGCAATTAAATATAATTTTCAAATTGTTAAATATTTATATAAATATTTTTAAAAAATTAGTTAAAATTATTTTTTGGTTAAATTTTCTTATTTTGATAAATTATTTTACTCAACTTGGTAAAAAAAAATTTCGTTTCACATAATACGTTTCAAAAAACAACTTTTTTTAAAAATTTTCTTTGTATTTTATTCAAAAATATTCTTTCTTCATCTTTATTCAAAGCTGAGCAAAAGTAGTGAATTTTTTTCCTATTTATAATTCAAATGAAAAAGATAAAGAAAGTTGAAATTATTCATTTGTTGTGGTTATATGGTTTTTGTGATTGTCTGATTATCATATAGTTTAAAATTATAAAAAAAGATTGCTCACATTTTTTAAAATTTTTAAGAAATTTTATTGTACAGCAGTTATTTTGATTTGCATTCTTTTTTACAAATCAATTAGGCTTTCCAAGTATACCACAAAATTTTCGATGAAACAACAATTCATTTTTTTGATCCGAAATTTTAAATTCTTTTAATATAAGAAGAAGAAAGCTGATATCCAAAAAAGTTTAATAAATAAATCAAAACAAAGCATTTGTTTCATATAAAATTCCGTGGAAGTCTTGAAATGGCTGTGAATGAAAAAGGAGTTATGATTTTAAAAATTTTTAACCTCTTATTAAAAATGTAATTTTACAAAAATAAAACTTGTCAATTCTGAAAAATTCAGATTTTGAAGCTTTAATGGTAAATTCAAAATGAATTGACATTTTTTACTCTTAGTCAACATATCAGTTCGGATTTTTCGGAAAGTAATTCAATTAAAAAAAAGCAATTAAATTAGTAAAATTATAATTATTGAGAAATCAGTAAAGTGAACAAAAAGTTCACATTTAATTTTCATAAATTAGTATTTTTAAAAATAAGGAGAATTTAACACTTCTTTAAAATCAGTAAATATTAAAATTGCCAAGACTTTTATTTAAATTTTCAATAAGAATCAAATTTTAATCTCATTTTCTTTTTAATTAACTAGAGCAAACATTAGGTTTTTTTGAAAAATAATCATAATATAGGATCTTTTATCTTTTTAGTTGTATTGTTTCTTCTTTTTCGAATATAGTGAGACAAAAAAATATTTTCATTGAATTTTTTACTGTTCTTTTTATATTTTGAAAGGAAAATTTTTATTTCAAGTTTCCCAAAATATTTAATTGATTATTAGCTGAAAAACACCAAAGATCTTTCCAAAATCAATTAAAAATGATATTTTTATAGATTTTATTAATCTTCCTTATCGAACTTTGAGATAAAATTTTAATTTTCATCAATTATTTGTATTTGAATTTTTGAAATTAAAGTAAAAGGAAATTATTTCTGAAATTTTAGACGTTTTGAAAGACAAAGGAAGAAAAAAAATTCGAAAAAAAGAAATTAATGAGTTCTTTTGTGTTTTACTCTTTTATAAACTTTTGAGTGATTTCAATTTCAATTTAAATTGAAAACAAAAAAAAAAGTAAAAAAAAGAATCTAAATAGTTATTTTTGTGAAATCGAAAACAAAAACACAGAACCTTTTGAATCTAATTTTCTTAAGAATAATTTTGGTTTTTGTTCTTGTTGTTTTTCACAAAAAAAAAAAAAATATTTTTTTTTTTTTTTTTTTTTTTTTTTTTTTTTATTTTAGATAAATACCTTGATTATAAGAACCTTGTTTTTGGTGGGATTGATCTGAATCATAATTTTGGAAAGAACTATTGGGTTTACCAACTGAAATTGGAAGTTGTGAAGACAAACTTTTGTTTGTTTGTGGTTGGTAATTATTCGTATCTTGTGATTGAAAGCCTTTTTATTAATTTGTTTTTTTAATTATTTTGAAATTTTAATAAAGAAAAAGAAGAGGTGGATGTCCAAAATAAATTCAATCAAAGTAATACATTGAATGGTAGGATGATTAAAATGAAGAAAAAAGTTGTAGTGTTAAAGAAAGAAAATCTATGTTTAAATATCATACCGATATTATTTGTTGTCATTGAAAGAAAAAAAAGTAACCAGATAAAAAAATGGTTAACCAGTAAAGATCTCATTTAATATTCTTTTGAATCGTAAGGGAAATAAGGTTTAGACTCAATTTCAATTTAGTTTCTATGTTTTGTTAAATCACCAGTTCCTGGAATAAGATAAAGATTAATTTGTTAGTTTGCTGGTATTTGCAAAAATAAAAGGGAAAAAATTTTCACTTCATTTTCCTTATTCTTTTTTCGAATTGGAAACCAATCAAGTCAGTTGTTTCTGATCTTTTAGTTCAAAAAGAATAATAAAAGGTAATTTTTTTACCCGTTTATGTTATCAAATACTGGTTAACTTTGATTGAATTTTTGTTTGTTAATTTTTGAGAAACAATAGCAAGTGTGAATTATCGATATTAAAAGAAAATGTTGCTTTTCAATAAGAAGTTTGAGATTTAAAAGTTACAACATTAATAAGCTATTTCTTGAAAAATATTGTTTTGTTTTCAAAAAATAAATTTCAAAATTATTTTTTAGATCAATAAAAAAGTGAAAAATTTATACTTGCTAAAAGATTTAACTTTTGGAATTTAAGTAATTTATATTGGAGGGGGGAGTGAAATGACTGTAGCTTTTTTTTAGTTTAAAGATATTAAAGATCTGAATTTATTTTTTGCATATGTATATCGAATAATTAATACACCTTAGAATTTTAATCGTCAAAAAGAAAGTGAAAAGAGTTTTTCTCTATTGGATGACATCTTTTGATGTAAAATAAGATAATTTATTTCGAGAGTTATTGTCTTGATTAGGAAACAATCAACTTGTTGTGTCATGAGTTTGGCCTGGAAGAACGAGAAATATGATATTGTTCGAAGTGATATAACATGATATTGGTGAATTCGAAGAACGACAATTAATATAATCTTAGCACCAGAATAATATCATTATTTTGAGTCTGGAAGGAGATCCAAAACGATTTAATAAACCGATGATTGTTGAACAAATGAAATAATCTGAGTTGACACTTATTTTTGTAACTAAGGATCTAACTTTACACAATAAAAAAACATATAAAAACACAAAAAATTAAACAAACCAAAATATTTATTTTTTAATGGTAATTTGAATAACTTGCTCTTCAAAGGATCTTAATCTCTCAAAGGAGTTATCGAAAAAACTGAAGTTAAATTTAACATTTTCTTAATTGAGGAACAACTTGGTTTTAAAATAAACAAGATCGTCGATTTTTCAATGAGTCTCTATCTCCCTTTTTATTTCATATTTATTTTGAAAAATCAGAAAGTGATCAAACATAAAATCCAGTATCTATATATGTGTTCTTAACAGTAACTGGTAATGAACTTTTTCTCTCAAAATTTCTTTACTTGACGTAGTAAATTAAATGTTTTTTTTTGTATTTCTTTCAAAAATTTGTCAATGAATTTTTTTCATTTCAAAATCTTTTATTAATGGTCTTTTCTCTCTTTTTTCAAAGATAAAATATACCAAAAATTTTTAATTTTTTTGTAAAATGATATTGGTTTCTTTAGAACAAAAACCAAAAATGAAGTTTGATTTTAGATATTTTTTTTAAACAAAGAAAGGGAATCCATTCAATTTCCAACCTTTATGAGAAAATTGTTGAACTTTTTTCTTTGTCGTCTATTGATTGAATAATTGTGCCACTTGAACCAAATTAATTTTTCAATATCGTAAATCCTTGATTGCGGCTATATTTTGGGATTTATGAGATTAATAAAGTCGTAAAAAAAATTGTTTAAAAACTTCTAAAATCACTTTAAATAACAATTTTAAAGAGAAATTTAATAGTAAAATACTTCTTATTTGTCCCAAATATAATTCAAAATTAAAAGATCAGATAGTTTTCAAACTTTGTCTAATTACCTAAGGATTTCCCAAAAGTTTTCCACAGTCGCTACAATAATATACTAAAATTTTAAGTGTTCTAATCTCTTTCTTATGGTAATTTATGAAGAATTAGACAGTTTATTTTTTACAAATAAAAAGTTTGAGTTTAAAAAAAAATAAAACACTTTTTTATTCTTTAAATTTATATATTTTTATTTTTTTATTTTTATATATTTCATACTATACTTTTTTTTTAAATGTAAATTTTTTTTTTAATTTTTTTGGATTTAATTTTATTGTAAGTTTTGGAGAAGAGGAATGAGGTAGAAAAGAAAGTATTATTATTATCGGATTGATCATCGATATTGCCTTGTTATATTTAAAATAGTTGTCTAAAAATAAAATAACTATTGTGAAATTTTAATGTAGTCATTCAAAAAAAAAAAAAAGTTTAATATTATAGAAATGACTACATTTTACACTTGGTTTTATTTTTTATAAATTCATTTTCAGTCAAAAAGTGACTGTTTTATTGAAGATTAAGAACATATTCTATGAGTTTAATCCATTATTCTTTTCAAAATAAATAATCAATTTTGAGATCTAGATTTTTTCTAATTTTTCAAAATTTTGTTTTTTTTTTTGCTTTTTTCTTTTTTTCGTTTTTCTTTTTTATTTTTCTTGTTTCAAAAAGTCAATTCAAAAGGAAAAAACTGTTTTAAACTTTAAATTAACTTTAAGAAAATTGATGCTTTGTGATTTAATTTAAAATTCATACATCTACAATTAAAACATCTTATTGACAACAATTTTAATTTTCCTAAAGAAATTGTGAAATTTTGCATTAGAAGATCCAATAAAAGGCCCAAAAATTTTTTTCAAACTTTATTTTTTATTGAAAAATTTAAAGATTGTTCAGGGATTTCTTTTATCAATATCAACTTTACTCTTAAGTTTATCATTTCTAATATTTCCAAAAAATTATAAATTGGTTGATTCTGAAAAAAAAAAAATTGTTTTTTTTTTTTCATTTTTGGGTAGGCCAATTTGGGTAAAATGAAGTTTATATTATAGTTTTTTTTTTTATTATTTAAAAAAGAAGGGGAGATGTGGTTTGGAGTAGAAACATAAAGAAAATTTAAAAAAAAATAATAAAAATCATTTGATATTTGGAAACATTGTTATCTAATAAATAAATTCAAGGAAAGTTAATGATTTGAGTGAACCATTAATTTGAATTTTAAAAGTAATTCTAAAAGGAATCAAAAAATAATAATAAGATAAAAAAAAAAATTAATTAAAATAAATACTTCAAAAAAAAATATAAAAACGAAATGAAATTATTTCATTAAAAAAGTAACTAAATTCTTGAAAGTATTTTTATAAACACCCTGGTCTTTGTAAATCATCTCCTCAATATTATCTGATAAGAAGATACTTATTTGTGAATTATCAAATTTTTTGGTAGATTTTCTTAATTGTTGTAAATTTGGGATACTAGTAACAAAGTTTGAGAAGTTCTTATTGTTGATATCATGTACGAAAATGACCAATAGTGAATAGCACTTGTTAGCAACTGTGTTCAGATTCTCGTCTTCTGAGTAACCATAATATTTACAAGTGTTCAACATATTTAAGAATTCGACACTTGTCCATATGAGGCCATAACTAGAGAATAACCAAATTATCATTTTTAACCAGATAGTTTTTAGGTTAATATTGTCTGTGTCCGAGTATTTCAATAAGTGAAGCAATGAATTGATTCCGAAGGAGAATTGGAGTTCGCCAGAAAACAGTTTACTATATGCGTGAAAGAATTGTTTTAAGAATTGTGTTTCATCTTTGAATTCAAATACTTGTTTAAAAACGGTTATTGTTTGGTTGGTGATATTTAATTTGAGATTGAATAATCTATTTAATAATAGATTAGCTTGCTCTTGTTCTTTTGGCAAGTTTGTTAAATGCTTGGAGGCTATCATCAATAAAATTGATGATAATAAGAAATTGTTTCCAGTCGTAAAGTGATCGCTGAAGGATTCGATTAAATTGATAACTAATTCCAATGTTGGGTTTATCAATTTCTGAAGAGAGAAGCCTTTAAAAATTGTCCTTATTATTTGAAGATCGATTGGTATTATGTTTCCAGTAAATTTGATTTGTGGCAATTCTTGTACTTGTATTAAAGGTATTACCTTTGGTTGTGAAGGTTTTGTTTTTTTAATTATTGGTAGTCGATCTTCTTTTTTTTTCTTTTTTTTCTTTTTCTTTTTGCTTACTCGTTTTCGATTTTTTTTTTTCTTTTTTGTTTCTTTTTCTGATTCGCTATCTTCCTCCTCTGAGTTGTCTTTAGATTTTTCTTTAGAATTTTCTTCCTCAGACTGTTTGTCATCATCATTTTCGTCTTCATCATCATCATCATTATTATCATTTTCTTTTTCTTCTTTTTCTTTTTCTTTTTCTTCTTCTTCTTCTTCATCTTCGTTCTGTTTTTTATTAATATTTATAATCTGTTCAGGAGCAAAATTAATTTCCTTATCATTTCTTGGATCTTTAGCCATAAAGCTATCTTGTTTAGTAACTTGGTGTTTCCAAATTTGAAGCATTGCGTTGGCTATTTGCTTTTTTTTCAACTTATTATTTTTAAATATCAGATTCAAAAATTGTAATCCCTTTTCAAAAATTTCGCTCTGGTTAATAAACAATAACGAGGAACTTAAATTAGCCAAAATGATCCATTCGTCAATACCCTTAAAAGTATTTGATTTCAATTTAATAATTTTTTCAATAATGTCAATTAATGTTTTATAAATATGAACATTCTGATCTAGACTAGTAATTGTAATTGCTGATAAAAATTTGAGTAAAGTTGGGTTATATTCTTGTTGTACCGTATAAAACGCCTTTAGGGAATTAATAGCAATGTTTTGATAAGAAGTCTTAATTGCGCAATTTAAGGCAATTTGGCCCCATTGATCATATAAATTTCCATTAAAGTTGATTAATATTTTGGAAATTTTATTAACCTTATGTTCAAATGGATATTTTGTTTTATCAAATTCATCTATTTCAGTTTCAATTTCCCTTTTGATTTCTGGTAGTGGTATATTTAAATCAATATTAGGTAAAGATTGTTTATCAATATCTGGTAAATTATCAAGATCTGGGACTGAGATAATCCCTTGACTTTGACCATTTTTTAATGGCAAATTGGTTATTGCTCGAATCGTTTTAATTTTTTCAAAAGAATCTGTGCTGACAAATTTTAATTTAGGGTTTTCCTTTAATACTAATTGTGTACATGGATCAATATAATTTCTGTATAAAGCTTCTGTTGATTCCATAAAGGATTCCTCGTTTGTCGAATATCTGATACCTAATGAATTGATCAAAAAGGATAATAATTTTTCTTTTGTTTCCCTTAAGATTTCAACATTTAAATCATACACTATCAAATGTTGAATTAAAATGGGTAAATATGGGATGACTTCTTGATCGTTTTCATAAATAATTTCATCTAATACAAATAATGAAGCGTTGTGATAAGGTGTGATTTCATCATTTTTAGTATTTATCCATTGGAGATATTCATTAATATCCTTTGGTGGTTCTGGGAATATTGTTAGATTCTTAATTAGATATTCTACTGTGAATTTTGGATTATTTCTTGAAAGAATTAAAAAGATTAATTTAATATGCTCAAGTAAATCATAATCTCTTTTTTTAATTGGTTTTTTAGTTTTATTTTTCTTTTTTTTTGCTTTTTTAACTTTTTTGTCTGTTTTGTCTGTTTTGTCTGGTTTTGGTAAAGTATCTTTTTTGTTCGCATCAAGTTCTTCTTTTTTTTTCTCTTTCTTTTGTTGATCTTGTACATCCTCGTCTTCATCTTGGTTCTCATTTTTTTTATCTTTTTTATTTTTTTTAACTTCGCCAATTGGTTTTTTATCTTCATCTTTTTTTATTGTTTCCTTTTTCTCGTTTTTTTCCTTTTTTCCTTTTTCTTTTTCTTTTTCTTCATCTTCTTTTTCTTTTTCTTCGTCTTCTTTTTCGGAATTAGATTCCGATGTGGATTTTTCTTTCTCATTTTCTTTTTCTTTATCTGATAAACTGACTCCTGAAGGGAGATCGCCATCTAACATAATTTCTGGACTTGATTCTGATTCTGATTCAGAGTCTGATGAGGAAGATGACGAAGACGACTTCGATGATGATGATGTGCCTGATGATTCTGAAGAGCCCGATTTTTCTGATTTTTCTGATTTTTCTGATTTTTCTTTAGAATCTGATCCTGATCCCGAGGATTTTTCTGATTTTGCTGATTTTTCAATTATATCGATTTTTTCAAAATCATCAAAATCTGAAGATTCTGATTTATTTATTGTGTTTGAAGTAAGATCAGTATTGGTGTTTGATCTAATATGTTCAATTGTTTGACTTTTTAAGATTTCTTTGATTTCCTTTCTTTCCTTTTCTGTGTTTTGGATTTCTTTAGATAATTTCTCAAGTAAAAATTTATAAATAAGGCTTAATATATTAGCTTTCCTCCTTATGACATCTTCTTTGTCATTCCCCTGTACATTCAAAATACCGTTCCAAAAATTAATTAAATCGTTATATAAAAACTCCACCTTAAAGCATTGTTGTGAAATGATAAACATCAATTCAAAGAAATTATTTATTCCCTCTTCACCAATTGATTTGTGTAAGGTATCAAAATGTTTATTAAAGAATTTAGATATCTTCAAAAATACTGCTTTTGTTTTAATTTCAAATCTCTCCATAAAGATTTTGATCAAATCTAAGATTGGCATGGTGAATTCCGAAAAGTTATTTGAAATACCTTCAACGTACTTTAAGGAATTTATACTATATACTCTATATTGCATATTTGAAGTAATATTAACTGTCTTTATATAATATTTTCCTGGGTGCAATGGCTTGCTTTTTCTATGGGCCAATCTGACTAATAATTCATGTACTAAATTACGATCTTCAGGCTTGTCTGAACTTAGATGAAGGATAATTAAGAAAAATAATTTATAAAGTGGCAATTTATGTTGGATTATCCATTTTTCACAATCCTTTGAAATAACTCGAACTAACACATTTAAAAACACTGTTGCTTGTGATTCTAAATCTGGTTCATCTAATTCAGAAGGTATTAATACAAATTCCTCTTCTAATTCCTTTTGTTCATTTTTTACATCCTTTTCCTCCAACTTTTCCTTTTCCTTTTTATTTGGAGATTTTTTTTTGGGTATAATTTTCCTTTTATCTCTATTTCTTTGCACTCTGACTGTTTTTTTATATCTAGCTGTTAAAAATGTTGCATTTAAGAAATTATCAAAATTATTTGGATTATTATCTAATAAAGTTTTTAGACATTTGACAATATTTGCTTGTAAAAATAATCCTCTTGATAATAAATCAGTGAAAAAGGCAAATATGCTTGCTTCATATTCTGGATCATTAATTTGTCTAATTTTTAAGATTTGATTTAAAACAATTGTACCTTTATAATAAATATTGGTTCTTGATAGTGTTTTTTTTTTTAATGATTTTTCTCCCATCAAAATATCACTTCTTTTTGGATCTTCAATACGATTTTTTTTACTCTTTTTCATTCTCTTGGCCCTTATTTCAAATTCATTATTCTCCTCTTTCATTATTTTTGATATCAATAGTATTAGTGTATTCATTATATCATTTCTACATCCTGGTTTCAATAAAGTGAAATTATTAAATTTAACAATTTTTTTCTTTGGTTTTTTTTTATTCTTTTTTTTTTTTCCTTTTTTTTTTTTTTTTTTTTTTTTTTTCTTCTTTTTGTTATTTTCTTCTTTATCTTCGTCACTATTTTCATCATCCTCCCCTTCCCTTTCTTCTTCTTCTTCTTCTTCTTCTTCTTCTTCTTCATTTTCACCAAAATCATTTTGTAAATCATTTTGTTTAGAATAATTCAAATGATGGAATGTTTCCAAATATTTTCGTATTGTTTTGATTGCAATTATTTGGAAACTACTTCTTTGCTTTTGTAATAATTTAAATTCAGGATTGGTCCAAACTGCAAAAATATTTGTAATTAGGGAATGCAATGACTCATTTTCCATAATAAATTTCATTGGATATTGAGTAATTACATTATAAATGAAATTCATATAAATTGGGTTTGTATAATATCTAGGAACGATTATTTTCTTGGTCTTCTTTGGTAAATTGGGATCATTGAACTCTTCTTTCTCATTTTTCATATCAATTCTAAATAAGAGTTTGATAAACTTTGGTAAATTAATTGTATTCATTTTTGTGATCGAGTTTAAAACTAAAACCTTTATTGAATCTTTTTCCTTTAAAAGTGAAAAAATGGTTTTATAGAAATTTGAAAGTAAAATATGATTATATTTTTTGTCATACGGCGTAAATTCAATTTCCATTTCTTTCTCTCCTTCTTTCTTCTTCTTCTTTTTATTAGCAAATACTTTGGATAAGGTTTTCTGTGTAAATCTCCTTTTTCTTTTATGTTCTTCTTCTTCGCTATTGTTTTGTTCATCCTTTTCCAACAATCGAATATCTAAGGTTTCTGGAATTAATTCCATTGTTTTTGGTATCCTATTAATTGCGCATAACATGGAAAGAAGGTTAAAATATAGCTTGTTAAAAGTATCGTCTTTACCCTTGTTGCTTTCCTCCACCTTCTTTTCCTTGGCTTTATCTTTTTCCTTTTCATATTTTGTTTCAGTGTTCATTTCAACAATTTTTTTTTTTATTTGATCACTCGTAAATGCTTGAGACAATAAATTGGAAATACAAATGAAATTATGTGTTGAACTTTTATAATTATGCCAAATCCATTGGCTATATAATAGTAACCATTCATGTTGTTTCTTGATTTTTTTCAACTTTGACCCTGGCATTGGTAAGGTATTTGTATGTAAAAAATTATTTAATCTGTTGATTAAATCCATAGAATTAATTTTTTCATTTATTTCATCGTCGGACGATATCCCAGATTCCTCTTCACTGGAGGAAGATTTTACTTTTTTTCTTCTACGTTTTTTTTTTTTATCCTTTTCTTTTTGTCTTTGTTTTTTTTTCTTTTTTTCTTTACGTTTGAAATCTAATTTTTTTTTTTTCTCATACAAATCATTTGAGAGTTTCTTTAAATGACCATTTGGCATGATCATTAAAATGTCTTTAATTAGTGTATGTAAATCATAATTTTCGTAGCTTAACCAAATTATACAACAATTTTCAAATCTAATTTTGAAATCTCCCCAGGTTTTGTAATCTAATTCACATTGAAAATTTTTCTTCTCATTTTTTAAAAATCTTGAAAAGGTATTGACTATTAATTTTAATAATTTGAACATTTTTATGATTAATATTTTCCCATCCTCATCAGTTTCTTTACTGGTATAAAAATAGGATATATTTTCTAGTCTTGAGAGTAAGGGGAAAACACAATAATTGAAAAAGGTGCCATCATTTCCTTCTGATGAATCTAATAATAAATATCTTTCGATTGCCTTAAATGATGCTTCAGATATTTTATCATTTTTGGATAAGGCAAACGAGATTAGTCTCTTGAGAAATATTTCCTCCCTTTCAACATATTCCCCAATGATAATGGGGAAGGTCCTAATAAGGGCAATGGTTTCGTGGTCCCATGCATCCTTCGCTATTCCAGACGAAAAGCTCTTCGTGGACATTAAAATTTTTTCGATAATGGGATGCAATATTTGATTGTATTCAATCACATCATCTTCGTCAATAACGATACAAATCTTTTCTAAAGATTTACAAAGCGCGATTTTGTAATCCGATCTCAACTTTTCTTCTTTCAGATTTTCAGAAATGCGATCAACTCCAAAGCCGAGATTCTTGACCGAAATTGTTACAAAAAGTTCTGCAATTAGATCGATTTCTTGAAAGACTAAGTACTGGGCTTTCTTTGTGTGATCCAATAATACCAATGGTAATATTTCTTTGATGTGATTTAAAAAGGATGACTCATGTAATTTGATCGACTTTGGATGGTAATTCTTGATCAACTTGTTTAATAACCTTAATGAATCAATTCTTGTCTCTTTGTTTTTTAAACCGCCCTGAAGAAAGGAAAGAATTTCGTCGATTCGCTTATGGTTATCAAAGGAAAAAAATGCATGGTCGCAATATTGTAAAAACTTGACTAACAATTTCCAACAGGTAATATGTGATTTCGATTTCTTGGACCATTTTTTGACAATCTCATAACTCGTCTCAAATGATGATGCTAATGTGTTGTGCAATTTTTTTTCTTTTTTTTTGATCCTTTTTATTTGTTGACTTTTTTCAATTTCCCTTTCGTCCTTTCTCAGTTTTGTCGACTTGGGGTATATTCTTTTGAAGATTGTCACTAAGGTTTTACATACCTCTTCCCTTCGTACCTCAGAAGAGATCTTTTTCAATAAATAAGTATAATTGTCCAAAAATTTGATCGTGATCTCTGCTGGGACAGGTCCCCGTAGTGTCCAATTCAGGTTTTCTATCGTTTCTTCGTGGAGTGCCAATTGTGTGATTTGAGATTTTTTGAATTTTTTCCCTAAAAATTCATTAAACAAATGTGTGATCGTTTCAAAATGGCCGTTGTACGTTGACAAATGTATTAAACATCGTGAGGAAGTAAATCTTATGGCTGTTTATTTTTTTAATTTTTTTATATGTTTGTTTAAGTATTGGTTATCAAGTTTGAAAGGGAAA
This sequence comes from Anaeramoeba flamelloides, assembly GCA_027625915.1. Lineage (NCBI taxonomy): Eukaryota > Anaeramoebidae > Anaeramoeba > Anaeramoeba flamelloides. Next base: position 35,049 of record JANTQA010000017.1, on the reverse strand, counting down.
AAATATAATCTTGTTTATTAAGAGATTTGGGTTTTTGAAGTTGAAATTAAAAAACAAAAAATTCTCAATTCATGAAAAGAAAAATATAAGGTTTTTTGGTTGTTTTTGAATTTTTTTGTGATTATTATGTTATCTTTGAAACTAATAATATATATTTTTTTTTATATTTAAATTTTGTTTAATTTATTTTTAATTGTTTACAATTATATTTCAAAATAAAAAAAAAAAAGGGTTGAAATATTCCAAAAAATGATTATGAATTTTTTTTATAAAATTATTGTAATTTCTAAATATCTTTTAGAAAAGCTTATTGAAAAAATCAAATTTTGTAAAAAAAATAGTTTGTATAAAATTTTTGAGATCTTTACTAATTAAAACTATTCTTATTGAAATAATATTAAGTTTATATAATAGTTTGAATTAAACTATTGCTTGTTTATCCAAAAGAATTATCTCAAAAAAAAAAAAAAAAAAAACTTGAAATTGCTGTTTATTACTATAAAGACCATTTTTAACACAATAGTGATGACTATACATACAAGCAGAGTAAAAACTTGTTATAATGTAAAAAGTAAATGAATTTTATAATTTTCATTTTTTATAAAAAATGGAAAAAAAAAAATTGCTCTAACAGAAAACAATTTCTTTTCTAGGTTTCTTAGTAGATCCTAATTTTTGAAAATTAGAAAAATTATCATTTTTTTTTTTTAAAGATTTCATTTAATAAAATATTGTGAGATTTACAAGCTATTTCAATACAGTTTTCTTTTAAAATATAACATATTTCAAGTGTACACATAGTCCTTAAGCTCTTCTTATTTTTACAATTATTTGTTGATATTTATAGTCCAGGACTTTTTTATGTGCACAACAAGATCTTATTTTGGGCAAAAAATAATCAAAATAAGTGACAAAAAAAAACTAAATAATACCGAAAAAAAGGTTGGGAATAATAACAAACAATTTTTTTTTTTTTTCAAACAAAACAGTACTCGAAAAAAATAATTATTTGGCCAAGACTAATAAATTTAAATAAATGCTTGAAAATTTTTATTACATTTTTCCTTTTATAATTTTAAAGGCCTTAGCTTTGAATAAAGCAATTTATTCCTTTAAATGTTATGAAACTTTGCAAAATGAGTTAGTTTTCAAAATATTCTTTATCAGTAACACTTTTAAAAGGTGGGTAATAAGATTGACAAAAATGGAAATTGAACTAAAAATGAGTAGTAAATTGTTTTGAATTTATTAGTATTCAAGAATTACGACTTAAGGGATTAGCTTCTACCAAGGATAAGCAAAAGATCAAAGCATGTTGTTATTGGGCCTAACCACATTGGTGCTACATGGTTTGAATGTCTCTAAAAAATCGATTAGTAAAGTAGTAATATTTGCTGATCTCCTCAATTAATAATGATCTATGTATTAGTAAAAAAAAACCCAACAATTTCAGAATAAAGTCTGCATTTCCCACAAATTTAAATGTTGAATTATAAATACTCAGACTACAAAGTCGCAAAATATATTTCTTAAATTTATGGCGAAATGTAGATTAGTTGTTAAAAAATTCCTTTTTTTTTAAAAATTAAATAATTAACGAATAGATTTTTTTGACAAATTATTTCTCAAATATTGGAAATATATTGATGTTACAATTAGCTTTATCAAAAGGAAACAAAACTAATCAGTCTTTGGGTTTTTATGTTGATGATCATTATTGAGTTAACCTTTAAAATTAAAAAATTAAAAAAATAGTTACTTTTGGAAGTTCTAAATATAAATTATTAAAGACTGTAATACTATTAGGTTTGATTTTCGATTTTTAGATTTGTCAAAGGAATTAAAAAAAAAATATTACCAAAATGATAATTTTTAAGAGTGATCCTCAGTAAAAAATGTAATAATTTATTGTGCAATATGATTTATAATAGATTTTTTCGAGACATTGGAGTCGTGATGCACTAACATCATTTATACCCAATTTCAACATACTTTGGTTCTAGAGAAATCTATGGTGAGGCTAATCCCTTAAAATAAACAATTTTTTTTGTGTCTTCTTATATGAATAATTAAGATGTGTTTCAAAAAGTGCACAGGCCGTATTATTGTTGACAATATTCAAATTGAACATCGGTCTTGTTTTCTAAAAGTACATAAAAAAAAAAAGAAAAAGATATCAGTCAACACTTACCAGGGCTATGATCAAAGTTTAAAAAATTGAAAATCACCTCAACTAATCTCTTTGGAACAGACTTAAATTTAGAAATTAGTTTCCTTTGGTTAATATATTCAAAGCAATAATAATAAGTTTTTAATACAAAAAATTGGATTGATTGTTCTTCAAATTTTTCAAAAGAGTCAAACACTTTGCTGTCTACTTTGATCGGCTTTAATAGATCTTTTTTTTTTTTCTTTTTGGTTGGTTGATCATAGTTTGAAATTTTAATTAGAATCACATTGTTCAAGTACTCTAAAATTTCGCTAAGATGTGTGGCACTTAATAAAATAATTTTCTTTTGGAGTGAGTCTAATTGTTCATTCACTTTTTCGTTTGACAAATCGGCTTCTTTTATCTAGATATTTGTTTTTTTTTTTTTTTTCAGAAGGTAAAAGAAGAAAAATTATTAGTGTGAAATTTTTTAGTCAAAAGGTGAGAAATTGGAAAAATTGTTTTTTTTTTTCCCATTTGCCTTTGTCTTCTGGGAGGAATTGTTTTTGGATTTTTTTTTATTTGAAAAGAATATTACTTGTTGTGCGTTAGCAACATAATTTTTTTCTTCTTCCGATACACGTGCTTTTTTAATATCATGGAGATGTGATCCCCGAAGAAGACACTCGCGATAATAAAGTAAGGATCCTATTTGTTCAATTAAATTTTCAACCATTAATTCTGATGTTGTTGAAGATTCGCTCATCCTGTAAGTTTATGAAATTGAAATTTCTTTTATTTTAAAAACAAAATTCTCTTGAAGAGGGTTTAAGAGTTCGTTAAAAAAACAAGTATTTCAAAAATAAAAAATAAATATTTCGAAAAATATTTAAAAATAGCAAAATTTAAAAAATAAAATCGACATTTGGAAATTTTTTTCTTTAATTGGGAAATTGAATGAGATTTTTGGTTTTGATGGTTTTTGGGAAAAAAATTATTTTTTAAAAAACAATCGATTATTTTTTGATTTCCAAATCTGGTTAGGATTTGTTACAATTCTTTTTTTCAATCATAAAAAGTTTTTTCCGATTTTTCTTGTAAAAAAAGAAATTTAAAAAAAAAATATTTGTTTAAAATAATTTATTCAGAAATTGTCGACTCAGGTTTCCAATTACAAGACGTAAACTCTTTTTTGAAAGATCGATTACTCTTAAATTAAAGAAAATGTCAATAAACAATGATTAAATGAACCAGTTTTTTTTTTTAAAAAATAAAATTTTTGTTTGTCGTTGTCCCATTAAGAAAAAAAAAATTTTTATTTCAGATTCTTGAATAATTATACTATGACTGTACTATAGGTAGAAAAAAATCAAGATCATTTGATCAATAATATTTTGATTTTTAGGAGCTCCATTTTGGAAACTTTGAGAGAAAATTTGTTGTTTGAAATTTGAAAACGACAGTAATAAATAATTTGAGATAAATCAGAAAAAGCAAGATAGACAATTAGTGGAAAGTTTAAGACTGTGTGTGGTTGCTATGGAAAGATTTTGTGAAATCACAGGTAAAGGAGTAAAGATTTAAAATTTTCGATCTTTACTGGTATTTGAATAAAAAATGGGATAAATTATTATCGCATTTTTCTATTTATAATTCCTTTTCCTTTTTAGAATTGTAAATTTCTATATAATCATTTGTAACCATTAAAATAGATAAACTCCAAAAGACCGATATAACAAATCCCAGTCCTTTACTTTGAATTTAAATATGTAAATATCTGTTGATGAAAATCAAGTGAAAATTTCTTCCCATTTGAAATTCAAATACCAGTATGATTTTCATCTCTAATTATGTAAAATGAGAAGTATTTTCCGAATAAATTTTACTCGTGGATTTTAGTTCAAGTTATTTAAGAGTTCTTTACAATAAGTAGCTCTTAAAGGCTCAAACTTTCAAGAAAGAAAAAAAAAGAAATTAAGTGATCAGTCTTTCATCAAATCAGGATAAAATGTTGTAAAATATACTATTGTCCATATTCTGTTCTTGAAAATTGTGTAAACAGAAGTGTCAAAATTTTTGATCGATTACGAAATTCAAAAAAACAAATTTTTTTCAATAGATAATATTTTTTTTCCATTTTGAATAAAATAAGAAAAGAATAAAATGGTTTGTATTTCTGACATTATAAAAAGGCTTTATCCCATTTATAACCATTTCACAACTGTTATTTCATAATTAGTCTTTATTATATTCAATATTGATAAATTCAAATAAATAGATAAAACATTATTGTTCAATGTCAATTATTTTAAATTTATAACCCCACTTTTAAAACAGTTCTTTTCTAATAATATTTTGAAAAAACAATTAATTTTCCATAGTTTCCTAACATTTAAACTACTGGGATTCTTGATTAAAAGTTTGGGTCTAAAAAGTTGTAAAAGGGAAAGGGAAGAAAAAATTTTCAAACAGTAATTTGAATTTATTAGTTGAAATTTAAAGATTTTTTCTTCATTTTTGCGAGAATTCTTTTGGAATAACTGTAAATAATTTAATTTGGATTAGTTTTATTTTCGAATTAATCTATGAAAATATTATTTCAATTTCCAAAATGAATATTAATTATTACTATGACAATCAAATTAGCAGAGTAAAAAATTTATCTTAGGATTTAAGAAGGAAGTTTAGTTTATTGTATATAAATTTCATTTCTAAACGATGTTGTAAAGATCTTTGGATATTCTTCAACTTAAAAACTAGAAAAAATATTTTGGGATGTGAACTAAAAATTTTCATTTTTTTTTTTTTTTTTATTATTGAAAAAGTGTAAATTACACTCTAATTGTCCTTAGACGTAGATACCCTTTCAGAAATTTAAACATGAAATCATAGATATCAGGATTATTAATCCAGGAAAATAATTTCAAACCATCACAGTATAAAATTATTTCATAAAGATTTATTTCTTTTAATTTATTTCAAAAAATTAATCAATCTTTTTCATAGGAAGGACACACTTATAAAAAATGATCAGTATTTTCCATAATTTCATTCTGTTTATACTTTAAACATAAATTTCAAAATTTATTTGATTTTTTATTAATTAAATAGTAATATTAAAATTTTCATTTTTTATTTATTGAGAGAAATAAGCAATCAAAGAATATTTAATCAAATAAAAAAAAAGAAGAATAAAAATAATTAAAATATTAAAGTACAAAATTTAAATATAATTTAGATTACCAAATTAAAATGTTATACATGCCCTGAATCAGGTCGAGTAAAAACCCGATAGAAGGGTTATCAATAATAAATTAAGATTCCACAAAATGTGATTATAAATTGATATCCCACTGTCATTGTTTTTTTTTTTTTTGATTTAAAAGAATAGAGTAAAATCTTTGATTTTTCTCAATTTCTTTGCATTAAAAAAAACCTAGACACCACCTCTCATAGTATGGCACTATGTACCTGAATTTAAATATTTTTTTACTCTTTTAGGAATTTTTTATTTTCAATTTTTTATTTTTACTTTCTTCTTAATTACATTAAATATTCTAACCATAAGGGATTTCTTGAAAAATGCTTGGTAAGAAAAATATATTTCGTAATTTTGATTAACCAGATTAAAGAGCTTTTATAAATTTTCAGTATTTGATTGGGGAATAATAGTGTTAGATAAAATTAATATTATTTCTTTAATGATGATAGTTTTTAGCCTTATAATTTTAAAATGGTTTGAAACTAATATATCCACAAATTGTGTTATATTTTGATAAGAAATTTGATTTTTCAAAATAAAAGTTTTTTGTTAAGATATTTAGGAATTAAAGTATTTTTTATCCTATAAATTGATAATATATATTTTTTATTTACAAAAATGATTTTCATTGTTATAACCATTCTTGTGAACAATACTGAACAATTTGTTAAAAAATTATTAAGAATTCCAAAATTCTTAAGTACATTTTTTTTATTTTTGAAATTTCACATGTCGACCTTTTCAAAACCAAAAAAAAAAAACAAATTTACTTTTTGTTTTATTATTCTTATTGAAGAGAGAGGGGTGATTCAAAATATATATATATTATATTTACTTTTAGTTTTTTTATAATAGTAAAAATAAAAAAAAATAACCATTGTTATCCTTTCCAAAATTCATCAGAATTGAGAAAAATCTTTTGATTGTTCTCAATTCTTTTGAATTTTGGAAAAAAATTCCACCCGATGATACCCTGCACCACTTGGTGGGAACCCCTATAGTTTTTTTTAAATTTAATCAAATGAAACTTTATATAATTTTCAGTTTATTTTTAAAATTAAAAACAACCATATTCAGTTTTTCCAGAATTTAAATATATTGAGTAAAATTTCTTAAATTATTTTCAATTCTTTTAAATTTTGAAAAAGTGCAGTTATGTATTCTTGCACTTTTTTTTTATTTAGCACATCATTAAATTTTCTAAACAAAACCGAAAAACCCAAGAAAACCACCATTATCGGTTTTTTTATTTAAGAAATAAAAAAAAAAACCCTTAAATGTTCTTTTTATTTCTTTAATTAAAAAAAAAAAAAAAAAAAATGTTAGCCTTTCTGGAATTCAAACCAATTGGGTAAAATCAAAGATATTTTCCTATTCTTATCAATTCTGTAAAATCTGGATACCTTTCGGCACTTAATTTCACTTTTTGGAACTTCATAAAATTCTAAAATTTATTTTTCAGTTTTTTATCCTGACTTTAATATGGGCAAAAAAAGCATAAATATTAGATCTGAATTTCATTGTTAAAATTCTTTTAAATTTAGAGTCATTTAACCATCTTAACCCTATTTGATTTATTTAGTAAAATTCTACTTGGTATAATAAGAATTTAAAATACTATCATTATATTTTTTTAAAAAAAAATCAAGACCTTGAACATAAGAATAGAAATACCTCACAAAATTTTCCATAATTAACTTATTTGCTATAAAACAATAATAAAAGTTTACCCATTTAGTTGTATATTAGAAAATGTGAAATGTTGAACTCAATAAAATTTTAATTGTAATTATTTAATTTTTTATATATGATTAATACCACCATTGGCTAAACCTAAATACAAATCACAAATTAAAAAAAAAATTATCAATCGCAAACAGATTTCATTTATTTTATATTAGAATTTCCTTCCTTTTCAAAATATCATTTTTAGTTATTAAATAAGACTTTAAAAAAAGTATTTTGGGTTAAAATTTAATTTGATAATTTGATTATTATATTATATTTTTTTCTTCAACAAAAAGAAAAAATAGATTTGGTCTGTTCTCTGCATCTAAAAAGAAATTATATATATTATCAAGTATCAAATAATTAGAGTAATATTTTTAGAATTATGTAGTTGTTAAAATAATGAATTATTACAAAACCGAGTGATTTTATTTACAAAATGTATTTTTTAAACACTTCCTGTACAGGCAATAAGATTTCCTTCTTCTTTGAGTCTACTCATTTTTTTTTAGTTATGATTTGGAAAAATGTTGAATTTTGAATTTTTCGATAATTGTCAAAAAAAGGAGATCGAACCTTTTAAAAACAAGTATTTCTTTTGGTAAATAAACTTTAAATTACGTTTGGCACTATCGTAATCATATTTTTACTTAATTTTTTTTAGATCAAAATACACTAAAAAATATAATTAAACCTCTTTTATAAAAATACCCCAATATTTTTTGGTTGGTTACTCTCAAACTGAAAATACTGAAATTTCCAAAACTAAAAATGCTTTTTTTCTAATAAAGAGAAAAAACAAGCAAAAAAAAAAAATTTAATCACATTTCACTGATAAATATATAATTCATTGGGTACCTATTATTGGTTCTTATTGAAATATTGATTAAATAATCCCATTTTTTTAATTTCGAACCTTTTGGTAAAGGCAGAAATAAAAATAATCTTAATTCTTCAATACATTCACAGAGAAAGAGACCAAAGATGAAAATTTAATTTGTAAATCAAATTATAAAATTATAATAATTATGAATAAATTCATAAAAAAATTTTAAACTTTTGGATCACTTTAACTTTTTGAAAATGTTTGTATGGGCTTGAAGAAAGATATTATTTGTTTAAATCCACGAAAAATTGTAAATTAATTGATAACAGTACTTTAATATGAAAAAAATTATTTTGGAAGTTTATTCATAAGATTAAAAAATGGAAATTAGTCCCTTCAGGTTTAAGAATTTTTTATGAATTTATTCATAATAATTATAATTTTATAATTTGATTTACAAATTAAATTTTCATCTTTGGTCTCTTTCTCTGTGAATATATTGAAGAATTAAGATTATTTTTATTTCTAAATTTACCAAAAGTTTTGAAATTTCAAAAAGGAGATTATTTAATCACTATTTCAATAAGAATCAATAATAGGTACCCAACGAATTATATATTTATCAGTGAAATGTGAATAAATTTGTTGTCTTTTAACAAGTTTTTTCAATTTTTTCGGAAAAAAAGAATTTTAAGAAAATTTTCAATTTCAGTATTTTTCGATTTGACAGTTATACTTTCCAAAATTATAAATTGGAGATCACTCTTACGATTTATATCAAAAATTTGTTTCCAAAAAATCATTCTGTCAAATATTAAATTGTTAATGTTGACACTGATAAATTTATCAGTGTCAAAATCAAAAAATCTCAATTTAAACAACATTAAGTATGGCCTTGAGTTTCCGAGAAAAGAAATTCAGTTCTTTCCGTCCTTGGTAATTTTTCTTGATCAAAAATAAACAAAAATACATTTCTTCAAATTATTTTTTTGTTAATTTACTTTCATGACCACTCTTTTGAAAATAGAGCTCAGTGATAGTGAAAAGTTAGATTTAAACTTCAGCTCTGAAAGTTTTCAAGACGAAAATGTTCCACTTATGGGGCCGGATACACAAAAACATGCAAAGCCCTTAAGTATTTTTAAGATTATTGGCATTTCCGCTGCCTGCTCTGGCTGGCAAGCAGCATTCTCAGTTGAATTTTCTTTTGTTTCGCCATTACTTGCACTCCTCCGTTTGCTTTGAACTTTACTTTTTCATTTTTTATGTAACTTTGATCCTTTTTAACATTTTACATCCTTTTCAATTTTGTCATTTGTTTTTTTTTTCTTTTTTTTTTTTTTTTTTTTATTCGGCTTTTATTATAGATGTTTCTCCAATTTTAGTTACCCTAATTTGGCTAGCAGGTCCGTTATCTGGATTTATTGTACAGCCTATCATTGGATCTATTTCTGATAGGTGTGAAAGAAAATGGGGAAGACGTCGTCCATACATTTTCGGGGGCTTTATATTTACCTGTAAATAGTTACTGTTCTTTTTTTAACTCGTTTAGTTTTATTTTTATTCTTTTTTCTTCAAACCAAGCTCTTTAAACAACCCTTATTGAAGATACTATGAATAATTTACCTTTATTAGTTTCACAACATAAAGTGAATTAACCCTCTTGACAACATAACAAAAAAAGACTTCACATTTGAATTTTAAATAATTGTAAACAAATATCAGAATTTTCAAACCTTTTCTTTTGGTTTTCTTTGAATTTTCTTTGAGTAAATTCTTTTGAAAAAATTGAACAAAAATAGATGGAGAAAAACAAGTAGTTTTAAAAACGGAATACTATTATTTTCCAATTAAAAAATGAAAATTTTTAGTTCCAAAGAATATTCCAAAATATTTTTCTAGTTTATAAATTGAAAGAAAACTCAAAGATCTTTACAACATCTTTTAGAAATGATATTTTTAGACAACAAATTAAACTTCCTTAGTTGAACTCTAAGACAAAATTTTTACTCTGCTAATTTGATTGTAGCAATAATAATTAATATTCATTTTAGGAAATTAAAATCAAAATATTCATTTATTGATCCTTTTGCAAAATAGAATATTTTTAGGTAATTAAAATAATAGTTTTTATATTCCCATTTTGTCAAAAATCGTGACCAATAAAGTTTTAAAAAAGGATCAATAAAATTGATGAAAAAATTAAATAGGCCAATTTTTGAGTACTTTATTAAAAAATTGTTTTTGTTCACACTTTTTTCAAACGACCTATAATTAAAGGTTACTTGTCAAAAATGAAAGATATTTTCTTTTGAATACTACTATCTCTTTTAATCCTTTGAAATTTGATTTTTAGTTTAAAAAAAAATTCTAAAAAAGAAACATTATAGAAAAAAAGTTAAAAATTTTGATATAATCTTTCTCAAGTTATTACAGTGTGAAAATTATCAGGAAATAGTTTGATTCAAAATTTTGATATCATCTTTCTCAAATTATTGTTAAATAGTTTAATTAAAATTTTAAATTCATAAAATTCTTTTCTTAATACCAGAACCCTGACATTAAACCAAATTATAGAAATAATCAAAAAAAATTACTTTTTTTTATTATTTTTATTTTAATTCTATTTATTGATTAATGAATAATAATAAAACATGAAAACCTATATGACTATAATTCTATCTCCAAAGTTGTTGGGCTGGGTTTATTAGCATTTTCGGTCCAAATATCAAAGGGGATCATGGGCAAACATTATCGAGTAGGTGCAATTATTGTGGTCTGCATTGCATTATGGATTCTAAATCTGAGTATTAATACAATGATGACACCCTCGCGTACATTAGTTGATGATTTCACAAAGCCCACCCATCAAGACATCTTGGGCCAATCGACTATAACCTTAATGCTGGGCATAAGCAATTTTTTAGCAAATTTAGCAGGATCTGTTGATTTGGTTCATTATTTGCCAGCATTTAAAAGCAACACCTTAGCAATTTTCACATTTGGAATGATAATTCTTACAGTTTCTACGATTCCTACTCTAGTGATTGCCAAAGAAACACAACACAAAAGGCCGGACAATTCAGAAAATTATTCTTCATTAGGGCTATTAAAAATGATTTTTATCAAAATTGTATACAAAATCCGCACAATGCCTCGCAAAATGTTTATTCTATGTATGATCTATTTCTTTTCTTGGTTAGCCTTTTTCCCCTTCCAGATTTATATGACAGATTATATGGGCAAAGTTGTATATAAGGGTGATCCCAATGCAGACAAAAATTCACAGGCGTACCAAAATTATCAAAGAGGCGTCAGAAAAGGAGCATTAACCTTTGCCTTAATGTCAATTGTTTCTTGTTTCTTCTCGTTAATTATTGAGACAATGGCAAAACGGATCGGAATAAGGCTGACTTATTTCATTTCACAACTACTTGCAGGTGTTTGCCTTGTTTTAACTTTATGGGTACAAACACCTACAGCCACAATGATCATGTTTGCTTTAATTGGTTATAATTTTACTGCCTTTAATTCAATGCCTTTTTCCTTAATTGGTGATTACGTAGTAGGAGATGACAAAAAATCAAAAAAGGAGGACACAGGATTATTAATGGGCGTTCTTAATTCCTTTGGTGTTCTTGCTCAAGTCATTTCAAATTTCGTTGCGGGATCAATTATTTTAAAGAAATATCCAAATAAAGATCATTATGCAATCGCATATGGTGGGTTCACTTCAGTGTTTCCTTGTATATTAGTTTGGTTTTTGAACGAAAGAAAGGTTGGAACCCAAATTGAACACACAACAGAAGGAATACAAGACGAAGGGAACGTTGTGGAATATTTTGAATCTGAAGAAGATCAATTTTAATATATTTATATAAATATACATCATTATCATTTATATAAATATCTAAAATTTGTTTTGAATTATTATTATTTATTAATTTTTTTTTTTTATCGAATTTGAGTTTAATATTATTTCTTAATTTAAATAAAAAAATAAATCTTTTTAAACTATTTTATTTTTTTTGTTTTTTTACATTAAAAAAATTCCATTAATTAATAAAAAAAGAGACAACTGACAGAATTTTTAAATTTCTATTATTTTTATTTATACAAAATCTTCAAAATGATCATTTGTTTCATATCTTTTCATCCTTTTTTTTTAAGAATTTTATCTTACAATTTCTAGTTGTGAATCAAAATTGATTTTTCTCTCTATACTTTACAAAAGAATTTCAAAAGTTTTGTTAGGTTTAACTATTTTTGAAATTTTTTGGCATACTTTATAATGTTATTGGAAGTGGTTTTGAGATTCTATCCCATATTTTTATTCAAAAAAGGATTTCAATTTTTAGATCAGAATCATTTTTTTCCTATTTTTTCAAATTTTTGTTTTACTTTGCTTAATTTTTGTTTTAGTAGGTAAAATTTTCTTTTTTCGGTTCGTTTTCTTTTTCTTTTTTTCCTTTGATCCAAAAAAAAATTTTTTTAAAGCTTCTTGAAAAGAAAAAGAAAAATTTTGCAAACCAAATTTAAAATATGAAAATTGATACTATAAAAATGTCATTTAGTTATTATATTTTTTTTTAAGCAAAAATACTTTTATATATATATATATTATTGACAAAGTATGTAAATTGCACCTTAGTTTCACTTATACTCAAATATCCTATCAGAATTTTTTGTAAAATCATCTATTTCTATGATTATTAATTAATGAAATCAATTTCATACTTTGCATGATTTACAATTAATCCATTAAGAATTATTTTATTAAATATATTTTGAAAAATTAATCTATTATTTCGTTAAAAAAGGAAATACCCATAAAGAATCATAAATAATATTTTCTATAATTGACATTTTTTTATATTTTAAATATAAAAGAATAAAAGTTATTTGAATTTAATAATAAAAAATTTTAATTTCATTTTAAGCGGTTACTAAATGTTCTGGATTTTTGAATGTTTGAAATTGATGGATAATTTAAATATTTTTATGTTTTAAATAAATAATTTTGATTTTAAATTCTTGTGAAATAGTTTTTGGTGCCTTTAAGTACTGTTTTGTACTGTAGATTATGGTGAAATAAATGTATTTTCTTGAGGAATTCTGTTTTATCTGTGAAGTTTTCTAGGTTTTTTTGAGGTTTTTTCTTTTATTTGTGAAGTGTTCTAAGTTTTTTTGAGTTTTCTATTTATTTGTAAAATCTATTGATTTTTGTTAGGTTTTTTTTTACTTTTCGAAATAAACAGAAAATTTATTAAAATTTTCTGTTTATTTCAAAAAGTAAAAATAAAAAAACCGAGAACACTCCATAAATAAATAGAAAACTCAAAAAAACCTAACGAAAAATATATTGATTGTCGAAATATATATAAAACTAAAGAAAAACAAATTGGTGTTTTTTTTTGAATTAGTAATAAAAAAAAAAAATTATGGATAGGTTAACTACAGTTTACATTAATTAAAAAAAAATCTTGCTGTACTTTTACAAGATTCAAAACCATTAGGTAAAATCTTTTTTTTTTTTTGCCCTATTCTTTCTAAATTTTGGGAAACATTTAATCCTAACTTTTAGAATCCAATAATTCATTATATATATACCTACAGATCTCTTTTTTTAGTTCAATTAAATTTTTTTGAATTCCATTTAAAATTTTGCATTTTTCTATGATTAAATATTATTTATATTTCAAAATAAGAGAGAGATAATTTTTTTTTTTTATTTATTTTTGAATTTAAATTTTTTTTTATTCATTGAAATTACTCTATTTTCAATTTTAAATTCTGTTTTATAAACAAGAATTGATGTGTTTCTATTTATTTTGTATATTTCAGTACAAAATCGTGTTGATCCAGGAATTTAAATACTTTATTCTTACTATATTCTAATTATATATTTCAATCCGTATGTTAATTGTCTAAAGATATAAGATTTATATAATCTAACTATTAAATTATTTGTTAATAAGTTATTATTGAATATTTTTTTTGAATTATTCAATTTTTCTTTTGCCATTCTCAGATTATATATTAAATGTGAAATTTTATCAAAGTAAAAACCCAAATATTTAATTTTTGATAAATCTTGAGTAATTTTCTCCTTTTACCTTTATTAAGGTTTAATCTAAATTCAATAAAAATTTCATATTTTGGATTTAATTTTTGATTTAAAAGTATTCGTATCCTCTTTAAGAATGAAAAATCATCTAATAGCATTTGAAAATGATTTTTCGATGTTTTTTTTTTTAATAAAAGAAAATGTGAAATAAGAACAAATAGGACATGAGACAATATCATCCCCTTGTAATATACCAAGAAATTTATCTTGATAATATTTTAATAAAAATTATTAAATAATTTTATCTAATATTATTTTTTCAAGTGTTTTTATAATTATTTTACAACTAATAGAATCAAAAAAATTTGTTCTATCAATCATTATAATATATGTGCTATCATTTTCCTTTTCGTCATATGTATTGATTTTATTATAAAATTTTAAGAAATTTAATACTAAAATACGAGAATCATATTTTTTTCTCAACCCGAATTAATATTTGTAAAAAAATTCGTAATAAGACTAAATTAGTTAAAATAGCATTTCTAAACTCTAATTCAAAATTTTAACACACTAAAATGGTTTTTTTTTTGAAAAAAATATATTTAATCAATTCTCGAAGAAATACCAAATTAGAACAATTCACTGATTGAAATCTTAACAATGTTTTATATATTACAATACTCACAAAACATAAAAACAAATAATTATCAATACTAATAAATTAAGACACTGTTCAAAATATTGGAGAGGGCAAAACAAAAAAATACATCGATAAATTTGTTTAAATTCCATTAGGAAGAATGATCAATCAAAAGGTTAGATAAAATTGTCTAATTTTATTTGAGTTCTTCTATTTGAAACAACATTACTTTAGCAGAATATTAATCATTGAAAAATTTTTTTTTTCAAACCAAAACAGTTACTGTAATTCTAGCAATGAAATGAAAACAAAAAACTATTAGTGAAAAAATGATTTACATATTTTATTATTAATCAAAATTATTTCCAATTTGAATGAAATTGTATTATTGTGATTGTTTGGACCATTTTAATTATGCGAAAAATTTTGAATTTTAGTTTAGAAATAATCTTGATAAAATTTTATTAATAGATAAAGGCCTAAAGTTATTATCAAATCCCTCATCTCCAGTTTTATCAATAAAAAATATACAACTATTCTAATATCACAAAAAAATTATATTTAGGGATAAAAAACCCAATATTTAAATATATTCTGTTTTTTAATAAGAAATTTTTTAATATTTAGATTTTAAATTGGGTAAAAATTAAAAAATCCTCTTTTTAATCTTTTTTTTTTTGTGAGAGTTCAGAAAAAAAATCAGTAACACCCATTTCAAGAATTTATATTCACTTTTTTCAGTTCTTGATTTTCATTTTGTTACTTTTTAAAAAATCGGTTTTTGATATTTTTTGTTAATAATTAATAACCTAGTTTTTAATAGAATTTAATAATTTGTTTTCATTTATATAAAGTCACTTTCACTTTTATGACAGAAACTTTCAACAAAATTTTAATCACTAAAAAATCTCGAATTAAGACTAAAAATCAAATTCTCATAAAATGATTTGTGTAAAAAAAAAATGCCAGATTTTGTTCCTTACTTTGAGATTTTTTTATACCTTAAATGTCACTGAAATTTTGTGTCTTAAAAGTGTAACTGACTTTATACTGATAAATTCAAATAAATCTCAAAAAATTTTTAATTCAATTTCCATTTTGATAAATCTTTTTACTTTTTTCTTATCAAAATATCCAGTTCAAAGAATATTTTGTAGAACAACCAATTTTACAGAGTTTCTTAACACTTGACCATATAAAATACTTTATTCAAAGCTGAGCTAAAAAAAATTCCAAAAAGGAAAATCAAGTAAAAATTTCCAAACAAATATTGCAATTTATCAGTATAATTTTAAAAATTAAGTTTTTCTTCTTGTTTTTCTCTCAAAATGTACTTATTTTTCAGGTTGGTTTCTAGAGACCACTCCTACAAACACGTTTTTTAATTTTTAATCAGTATTATAATAATTAAAAATTTGTTTTCAATTTCAAAAAGTATTTTTCACCTTAATAACTTTACCCTCAATAAAAATTTTCTTTTATTATTTGCGAAATAACTACAACAAATAATCTTCTTAGTTTTAATTAAAACCCGATTTATCAGAATCAAAAATGACACCATAATTTCTCTGAGTACACATTGTAAATATCCAATTTAAAAAGTATTCAACTAAAAAGCAAAACAGCTTTTAATGTGACAAAAAAAATTAGCGGTAAAAAAGTAAGCAATTCCATTTTTTACAACAAAGGAAAATCTTGAAAACTATTTTTTTTTCTCTTTCACTTTCAAATACATACCAAATGAGTGACTTAAATGTACATTCTGTTTCCAAAACAAAAATCCTCTCAAGTGTTATCATAATGCTAATATGTGGAACGTGTAGTATTGTCTTTGGTAAACTTCAATTTCAAACCAAGGCCGTCGGACGGGATGGAAAAAAGCATTATTTTAATAAGCCCTTATACCAAAACGCAACAATGTTTTTGGGGATGGTTCTTTGTTTTACATTTCCACTTTTCCTCAAATCAAAAGAAAAAAAAAATGATGAAACAAAAAAGCCATCGTCAATGAAAAGACTTGCAAAGCTTTCAACTGCACCCGCTACATGTGACTTTTTGGCAACGTACTTCATGAATATTGGCTTGATTTTTTTGCCCGCTTCAATGTGGCAACTCTTAAGAGGATCAATTGTGATCTTTTCTGCAATTCTAACAGTCTTTTATCGGAAAAGAAAAGTCCCTAAATTCCAATGGGCAGGCGTTTCAATCGTTACAATCGGATTAACGCTCGTTGGCTGTGCAGCTATTTTAGGCACACACGACGAAACAGGGCAACAATTTTCGCCAGTGGAAAGGGGCGTTGGAATCATCTTGGTGATTTTGGCTCAATTCATTCAAGCTTTACAAACAATGTACGTAAAGGAATTATCTTGATTGTTTTTTTTTTTTTTATTTTGGTTTTCCTGTTTTTTCTCTTTTTTTTTTGAGATGATCTTTTTTCCGCTTTCTTTCGTTCTTATTTTGAAGTTTTTGAAATTTTCTCTATAAACACTTTTTTGGTGGTACTCCTTTCTCAAATTTGCGATTTTTCAATTGTTTTTTTCTTTTTGCTTTTTCTTTTTCAATTTTTACTATTGTTAACTAACTTTCTAGCATTGAAGAAACCCTATTACATGATTATGAAGACACTAACCCTGCACATATAGTTGGTTTTGAGGGCTTATGGGGACTTATTCTCTGTGTTGTGATCTCTTCTCCGTAAGATTTTTTTTTTACTGTCTTTTTTCTAGTATCAAATGAAAATTTTTATTTCAAGTTCCAGTATATTTTTTTGAAAAGATTCGTTCTAAAAATTTCCAAGATCTCCTTTACAAAATCGATTCGAAATGATATTTTTAGGGAATACGTTTCACTCTCACTTTATTATTGAACTTTGATAAAATTTTAATTGGTTTAATTTGCATTTACTGTTGAGAGAAAAATGTTGGACACAGAAAAATGGTTGGATAGCATTTTTAATTGGGAACATTACTGAAAATGATTTTTAATTTCAATCGTTTGTGAAATAACTAAAGAAAATTACAATAATCTACTTATTAGAAAAACGATTAATGTGATTCTACTTTTTCAAAACCTTATCTCTTATAATCTAAATCAAGTTTAAAAATTACCATTTTCAGAATTAATAGTAAACTTTACTAGAACTTGGATTTTTGTTAAAATAGCATGATCTACTTTAGTTATCAACCATTCAAATCAGTATTCTATACACACCACAGATTAATGAACTTGTAACACCTTTAAACCTGGATTTATCTAAAAGTCACCTAGTAATCAATAGGATTTGATTTTCAATTTTACTAATGTTGCCAATTAAAAATGGTGTCCAACCATTTTTCTGTGTCCAACATTTTTCTCTCAACAGTTAACAGTCTTTCTTTTTCAAAATTCCTCAAGAATATGAAAAATATTGGAAAAAAAAGTTTTGAGGAACAAATTGCCGAAAAAAAAATTTGAACAAACAATTTTCTTCAATAAATTAAGGTTCTATTCATTTACCGTGAATTTTCTTCATACTCTATGGTGAATTAATCTCGAAAAAGGGTATTGTGAAAGTGCCCTTCTTTTGGTTGCAAATCTTAAAAGAAATAACAGCAAAGATCCAAAGGATTTTAAGGATGGTAACACCCAATGAATTCAAAGTATACTCTCAAAATGCCAACGATTTGTGTTGGTTTAAGTGATCACGATCTGGAATTGAAATACAGTATAGTGAAATATTTGGGACACCTCATTATTACTTGAGACAGCTTTTTGTAAAACATAAATTTAAAATTGGAACATTTTTTTTTTTAATTGGGACAATTTTTTATTAAAATAGAAATTTTTAATTGGGACATTTTTGAAGTGAAACACTTTTTAAACACAACTAAAAATTTTAATTGGGACATTTTTGTTGATTGGGACATTTTTTTTAAAAAACAATTCTGTTAACATGGGACAAAAAAAACAGTTAATAGTAACACAAAAACTGAACATAAAAGGTCAATGAAAGGATCTATCAAATATTTTTATTGGAGTAAAAATAACCATTAACAACACACAAACGACCTAACAAATTTACTCTCCTTCTTTACTATCTAAAAAAAAAAAACTCATTCAAGGGATCTTTTCGAATAATGCTTTTTTTATCAATTTCTTTTGCTTTCATAATCAGTCTCAAATACATTTCTAATTGGACCCAAAAATATTTACCAATGAAAAAGTGTATTTATTTAGAGGATCAATTGTCCCAAATCAAAAAAATAGAAAGACAGAGAATCCACTTCGATTTTAGTTCATCCAAAAAAACCATAAAAAATTAAAAAATTAAACAATTAAAAAGACAAAAAAAAATTCAAAAAAAAAAGAAAAGTAAAAAATAAAAATAAAAAGAAAAAAAATGAAAAGCAAAATAAAAATAATATCAAAGAGAAAAAAATGAAATATTCCTCATCAAAATTTTTTTGTCGAGTGGACATATAATTTTGGGAGTTGTATTCATTTTTTTCATTTGAGAAACAGTCAACTATTATCTGTTTTTTCTTTGTTAGAAAAAATAAGCAAATTGAAACAGAATTGGGATCTAAAGACAAAAATGAAAAGAAGAATTCTGTCTGAGATTCAAAACGCAATCTCAAAAAGAAATCTGCCACACAAAACAAAAACACAAACCGAAGTAAAGTGTCACAATTTAAAAATAAAGTCCTTTTCAAAAAGCGTCCCAATTAAAAAATACAATATTTTAAGAAAAATGTCTCAAATAAAAAAGAGTGTCTTACAAAAAAAAAATGTCTTAAAAATAACCGTCCCAATTAATTTACAATACTGTATTAAAATAATTTCTTTTTTTGGTAAAAATGGTATTTTTTTAGTTTTTGTTTTGTTTTAAAAACCTCAATATTAAGCTCTTAAAAATACACCTAATAAATCAGTTATCGGTTATTTTTTCATTTCAATTAGTAATTAGGAAATATTTAGCTAATTGCCCAATGAAATTCAATCATTTTTCGATATACTAATACTACTTTTAATGAGAACTCTGTAGTAAGTTGAGCTTTTACAAAACAACAAAAAATAAAAATCAAAAAACTCATTTTTACCAAAAAAGAAATTATTTTAATATTTCAATACCAGATCGTGATCACTTAAACCAACACTATTAATTGGTATTGTGAGAGTATAGTTAGAATTTATTTAATTCACGACATCCTTAATACACATGTGCAAAAAGTGATGTCTTAATATTTTATAGTTTTTGGAAAAATGTCAAATTTAGTAAAAAAATCACATAGGATTGATGGAAAAAATTCAAATAACAACAAAAAACATTTTGAAGTATCCCAATAATAAAAAAATTCCAAAAGATTGTCAATTAAAAAAATTCAAATTAAAAAAAAAAAATATAATCAGTCTTTTTCTTGTTTTATATTTTCAAATGGCTTAAATTTTTTGAATTTGAAACAAATTGTTTTTTTTCTGTACAAAATCGATTCAATTCAATTTACTTCAATTTGTGATAGTTCCATAACCTATTTTATTTACAAAGCAAGGATTTTGTATTATTCTTTTTGTCAAAGGGTACCAAATTTTTTTCCAAATATCAATTATTTTTTATAAGTGACCTTTTTAGAACAAATAAGAAATAAGTAGAATAATACACACCAAAGAATAGTTGGTATCCATATGAAATCAAACTAATCAAATCAATAGATTTTCATAAAAATATGGAAAACCCAAATTCTTTGGTATCTATTAAGGGACTAGTCTCTATTAAATTTTTTTTAGGTAAATTTAATAGAGATTTAGAAAATTTTTTTTGCCAATTACTTAGATTTGAAATAAAAGTGAAAAACTTCTTTGTATAGTAATGAAATCTCGATAAATGGCATTCATTAAATTTAGTTATTGTTTTTATAGAAAATAAAAATTTTTCAATGTTTTCACTATTTTGAAAGTTGCTTTTTTTCAACTTTTCACAAAAATACAAAAAATAAAAAAAATATGAGCAAGAAAGCAAAACCTTGTTGTGTTTGTGGTAGACACACAAAAAATAATTTGAAAAATAAACCTAAAAAGCATTTTTTTGGATTTGCATGATAAAAACAGTTTGATTCGAAAAAAATATGCAATATATGTTTTACTCAAAATAAAAGATTTGTTTCTTCTCCTTGTACCATTCTTTTTTTTTTTTCATGAATCTACTTTTTGGGTTTACACTCTTTTGTTTTGGTCAAATTTGAAGTTTTAAAAAGTTGTCACAAATTACCATTCTAACAGTTTTTGTCAGAGTCGAAAAATTAAAAGAAAAGAATTAGAACTATTTTTTTAAAAGGTAATTATTGATAAAACAAATTGAGTTCTTTATAGAGTCAAGTTGGATGAACAGAAGTGAATAAGAAAATATTCACCAGTTTTAAATTATTTTTCCATTTTTCAAAATGAGACAAAATATTAATTTTGAGAAAATAATTAAATCCAAAATTAATCAAAAAATTCTCATCCGTTAAAGATATTTTTTTTAAACAAAATTTTAAAATACACCTTTTTTGACTAATTGTAAAATTTTTAAAAAAAAACAAGAAATAAAAGTTCTAACATTGAAAAAACCTGTTTTTTATCAATTTTAAACATATTTCTAGATAAGGATTCCTTATTTAGAATATTGGTCAAAAAAAAAAAATTAATAGAGACTAGTCCCTTAAGAAAAATAACAAAGTTCATTTTGAACTTAAATTGAAGATCCAAATAAAATCCCAATAGAAACCAATAGGATTTCTCTACAATCATTTCCCACTGTTTCAATAACCTTCGAATAGCGCGTTTTTACCAAGTGAATATAGATCTTATAATAAAAAAAAATTTTGCAAATGAATTAGGTATCAAAAAAGAAAAATGAAAAAAAAAGAAAAAAAAATACGGAAAAAATAATTTTGAACGAACAATTAAAATTTAATTTTGATCAAAGAATATAATATAAAACCACTCAAAAGTACTTGCAATAACATTATAAAATGAATCAACATTTTTGAAAAATAGTTAATATTCTTTGATTTATCTTTATTATAATTCTCAATCTGACCAATAATTATGAAATTATACAAAATCATCTCTTTAACTAAATATAAAATAACTTGAATAGAATTGCTTATTACGTACCAGAAAAATCTGGTTTTAAAGAAGATTCCATTGACACATTTGTCATGCTTGGAAATTCCGGTTTCTTGGTTGGAACCACTTTTGTTTACATTGTGGTCATTCTATTATATAATTATACTGGAATGGTCATCACGGATTTTAGTTCTGCTTTGCTTAGAAACATTCTTGATGGTTTGAGAACTTTGTTTATCTGGGTAGCGTTGATAGTTGTTTATTACACTTCCCCAGACTCTGGCTTTGGTGAAAAATGGTCAAATTGGAGTTATTTGCAATTAGGTGGATTCGTGACATTAATTGTTGGTACCTTTATGTACAATAAAATAATAAAATTCCCATGTTTTAATTATAGCAGGGGGTATACAGACATCGATAGCTTAAATAGTCAAGAAGATTTATTACATTCATCGGCATTGGATAATGATGATGAAAGTGTATCATCGTATTTAATAACAGATTCCGATCAAAAATAATACTATTTTATTAAAATTACAAATTGATTACATTAACCTTATCGAATTATTAAAACTGAAAAAAAAAAATAATAATAAATCCAATTTTGTAGAAATAAAATCGATTTCGAATAATTGAATAAATTCGATACTTTAATTTTGAAAAAAATTTTCTTATTTTTTTGTTTTTTTATTGTTGAGCAGAGGCGATTCAACAAAATTGCCTCCTGCTTGCCGTTAGGTTTTCCTGGATTTAAAAGAATCAAGTAAAATCTTAGATTTTACTCGATTCTTTTGAATTCTGGAAAACCTAGGCCCTTCACATTAGTTTTTTTTTTAATTTAAGAAATGAAAAGAAAATTGTATAAATTTTCTTTTTGTCTCTCAAATTAAAAAAAAACGCCGTTAGGTTTTCCTGAATTTAAAAGAATCGAGTGAAATCTTTGATTTTTCTCTATTCTTTTGAATCCCGGAAAAGCGCCGGTAGGTTTTCTCGAGTTTTCTGTTTATTTGGAAAATCGATCGATTTAAAAAATAAAACAGAAAACCTCAATAAAACCACCGTTAGGTTTTTTTTAATTTAGGAAATAAATCGAAAATTTTTGAAATTTTCGGTTTATTTCTGAAATTAAAAAAAAAACCTAGGCAGTCTACGGCACTTTCAGAAACTCTAACATTGTATTTAGGGTTTTTTATCCTAACAGTAATGTCGGTAGGATTACAGTTCAGAGGATATCTTTTAAAAATTTTCTTATTATTTAATTTGCCTCATAACCCAAAAAAAAAAAAAAAACTAAAAATCTGTTTGTTGAAATAATTTAAATAATAAAATTGTATTTCATTTTCAAAACACTTATCAGATAGAGATTTTTTTAATAAAGAGAAAAAAAGGCTAAATTCACTTATACGTCTAAAATAAAGTCTTTTTGTTTACATAATAACATCAAAATTTTCCATTAATCATTGTATTTTTAAACATATTTTTTGGTTTAACAGATAAATAAAAAATTAATTTTATCACTGTTAATGGTTGTTATATTTTTCTTCAATACTTTCCAAAAAATTAAATATAAAAAAATAAAATCAAATAATAAAAAAAAAATTCTCTACTCTTCCGAAAAAAAAGAGTTGACAAAAAACTAATTTTCAGAAAAAGATAAAAATCTCTCTTGAGACAAAATCTTGAAAAAAGAGATATTATCTTTTTTTATTATAATTTAAGAGGGGGGGGGGGTGAGAATTCCGGTTGATTGCCGTTAGATTTTTTTTAATTTTTGAAATAAAAAGAAAATTTATGAAATTTTCAGTTTATCTCTCAAATTAAAAAAAACTACTGTTTGTTTTTCCAGAATTTATAAGAATTGGGTAAAATCTTTGATTTTTCTCTATTCTTTTGAATCCCGGAAAAGCACCGTTAGGTTTTCTCGAGTTTTCTGTTTATTTGAAAAATCGATAGATTTAACAAATATAACAGAAAACCCCAATAAAACCACCTTTAGGTTTTTTTAATTTAAGAAATAAAACAAAATTTTCTGAAATTTTCGGTTTATTTCAAATATTAAAAAAAACATAGGCACTCTACGGAACTTTCCGAATACCTGAACGTGAATTTAGAAAAAAGAGATATTTTCGCTGAACACCTCTTAGACAAAATATAAGGGTGGTCTGCAATCTGGTTTAAAATATGAGAACGCAATAGACTTTTGGATTTTCCCTGTTTAATTGGGAGATGACGTTATAATCACTTGAAAACAGTTTAATTAAGTATTTTTTAAACATCCACAATTACAAAATATATTTTCTATTTAAAGATCTTCAAAATAGTAAAAACATTAAATACAGATAAAATAAATTCATTTTTTTTTAAAACAATTTCTCATTTATAGGATCGAATAGAAAACTAAAGCTTGAAGTTAATACCAATCCCCAATTAGATCGAATCGTAATGTTTTTTTTTTGTTTCCATGTGATTGTAAGTGTTAGTAAGATTAAACACTACCAATTGAAATTTAATTGAATAATTCTTCAAATTAATAAAATAAAATTTAATAATTTAAACATAAGCCCAAATATGTAAAGGTATAATTTAAAATTGGAATTTTTATAGGATATTTATGAAGGTTAAAAAGTAAAAAATTAAAATTTGTTATTAAGTTGAGAGTAATAAAAAAAAATTTTTTTAAGAATAAAATTTCTGTTTTTGATATTTTATTAAGGTCTATTTCAATGATAACGATTACATGATGATAAAACATGATAGTAATGTTTTAATAAGTCAGCTCTCAATAAGAGTTTTTATTGGGCATAAAATAGGTAGTTTAAAATTAAAAAATTTATTCACTTCAAAAAATTAATTTTTTTTTATTTACAATTTCTAAATTTAAACATGTGATCAGCAAATGTTTTCATCAGATTAATTCTACTTACTCTTCAGTTTAAGATAATTTCATTAATCTTCTACTTTGAATGAGGATGAAAAAAATTACCAGGTGTTATTTTAGTGAATTCGAAAAAATGTGCTGAATATAAACTCCATTTCAAAATCATTGGCCATTAAAAATCAAATTTTAAAGAAAAATATTTTTAATAATTGAAGTTATCTATTATAATATAGCAATTTCTATTTTAATATTCTTTTCTATACTCTAGAGATATTTATTTTTCGTCTAAAAATAAAAGAAAAAGAAATAAAAAAAATAAAACAGTTACAGTCAGTTCCACTTTCAAAACACAAACTTTCAACGAAATTTAAGCAGAATAAAAATCTCAAATTAAAGCACATTTTTTGGAATTTTTTTTTTCACAAATTTTTTTACTAGAATTTGAATTCTGTGCCTTAATTAGAGATTTTTATTGTGCCTTAAATTTCCTTGGAAGTTTATCTTTTGAAAGTGGAACTGACTGTAAAAAAAAAAAAAAAATGGGCCATTTATTTTGAAAGAAGCATTACATAAAAAATAGAAAATTTAAAAAATTAGTAAAACCCATTTATCGATTCTCCTTCAATTTGAATAACTAAATCTAATCTCTTTTTCATATTTGAAACCAATTTTTTCATTAATTCATCTGTTACTTCTTTCCAATTTTTCATTTTCATTTTACATTTTAACAAAAAATTGTCGAAAAAAATAAAAAAGAGAAAAAATGATTTATTTGCAAACTTTTCATTGTGAGAGGAAAAACTTCAAAACAATACAAAAGTAATTCAAAATTCAAATTTCACAAGAGCCATTTATTATGAAATTTAGTTTATTTCTAGATATTGTGATATTTTTAATATTACCAAGAGAGAATTATGAATTGCCTTTTTTGGGGAAATGAACGAAATTACAAGATTTATTATTCAAAACAGGTAAGTTCATTTTAATAATTAAAAACAAATTGAAAACAAACAAATAGATTTATAATTGTTCTGGAAAAATAAATAAATAAAAAAAATGAAAAAAATTCAACCAATTTTTTTAATAATTTTGAAAATTTCTAATAATTCAGAGTATCCAAAAATCAACTTTATAGTAGCAAACTCAAACAAATTGAACAATTTGATCTTGAAATTCACAACTCCATTTTTTTATTCTTATTGTTTGTTAAAAAACAAACAAATTGGATGAGTCAGATGATTAAAAGACCCTTTTAATTTTCACTTTTTTTGAAAATTAGTATAAGTTTCTATAATTGATCTTCATAAAATTTAAGAATTTGGTTTATCCTACAACACTTTGAATTTTAGTTCATTAGAAACTCTTAACATCAACCTAAAAAGCTATTTTGAATAATAAAAAATAATAATTCAAATTTTGAAAATATCCATGATTGATAGAATAAGCAAACTACAAGAAATTGATCTAAAGTATAAGTGAATTAAATAATATTTGTACAGGTTATTTTTTGTATTTTTTTTTAGCCCAGCCCGGAAAAAATGAATACTTTAATAAAAACTTGAATTTCACAATCGAAATAAATATCTCACTTTTATAAAATTGAAAAAGAATAAAGATTTAATTTTCTAAAATTGTTTGAAGACAATTGTTTTATTTTTTTCTGGTGTATTATTTTTATGTGAAATACAATTAAATAAAAATAGGATGTTAAAAAGCATAGATGAGATAACAAAATAAAAATAAAATTGAAAGAACGAAAAATAAAAACAATATTTTTTAATAAATAATAATTAAAGGGCTCCTTAATTTCCTCCTCTTAGTCTAAGAACCAAATGAAGTGTTGATTCTTTTTGGATATTGTAATCAGAAAGAGTTCTTCCATCTTCTAATTGCTTACCAGCAAAGATGAGTCTTTGTTGGTCTGGTGGGATTCCTTCTTTGTCTTGGATTTTAGCCTTGACATTTTCAATGGTATCACTTGGATCAACTTCAAGAGTGATGGTTTTTCCAGTCAAGGTTTTGACGAAGATTTGCATACCTCCTCTTAATCTGAGAACTAAATGAAGGGTTGATTCTTTTTGGATGTTATAGTCACTTAATGTTCTTCCATCTTCTAATTGTTTTCCTGCAAAGATGAGTCTTTGTTGGTCTGGTGGGATTCCTTCTTTGTCTTGGATTTTAGCTTTGACATTTTCAATGGTATCACTTGGATCAACTTCCAATGTGATGGTTTTACCAGTTAAAGTTTTGACGAAGATTTGCATTTAAGTTATTAGTTGTTTAAATGTTTTATTTTAATTATGGAAATAAAAAATGAATTTGATCTGAAAAAAAATTCTTTTCTTTGGCTTTTTTCTTTTTAAAGGAAAGACAGAAAGAATAAATAATGGTAATTTAAAGAGAATTTGGTATCTTTTTTTCGATTGATTCAGGTTACTTAAATGAAAAAAAAGATTCATTTTATTTGAAATCTTTTTTGAAAAAAAAACGAGTCAGATTTTTATTTATTTTTTTTTAACTTTCCATTTTTTTGGATTTGACTTTCAGAAGCTTCTATTTTCAAACAAAAAACAAACTGATAACATTTTGAATGATTTTTCATTACTTATTTGATTTTTACAAATCAAGAATATCAATTATTTTTGAAAAACAAAAAAATGCAAAAAGGCTTGTAAACAGAAAGATAAAAAGAATTTTTATTGGAAATTAAATTTTAACTTGATTTAAAGAAAAAGAAATCAATACATTTCACTTTTTGTCTGATTCAAAATTCTCAAAAAGTTTTAATGAATGAATCTACCTCGATTTTTTTTGTCAATTCTTTAATATTGAACCAATTTTGATAAAATTTTATATTTGATTTTATTATCCCAAATACTACTAGAATTATAAGAAGAAAAATCCAAGATCTATCAGTTCTTCAAAATATTACATAAAGGGGTTTTATAGTAAAAATAAACCCATTCTACATTCTAAAAAAATATAGAATAATAAGTATTCTTAGAGATCTGAAATAATTCATTTTTATATACTAATTCAATTTCATCAAGGTAGAATTCATTTTGAGTATTTTATTTATCTCTATTTCAATTTTTAAATTTATTTGTCAAATTAAAAACTTTTTAAAAATCAAAGTAATTTTTGACAAATAAAAAAATCAAAAGAAACGAAATTTTCAAAGAGAGACAATACAAATGATCTCCAAAACTCACACCCAACAACAGCTATAACAACACACCTCTTTAAATATTGCTTTAGTTTTGAAATAGTTCCAAGATAAGAGGATATATAACCTAATGAAGAAACACTAAAAATTGAAAATTGCAGCACAACATTTTGAGGTAAAAAAAAAATTTTCCATACTTTAATGATCAGAACTTTAAAGAGAAGAAACTCACATAACCATTAATTTCTTTATAAATATAACAAATTAATTCCAAATAGAGGAAAAATAAACCGTAAATTTTTAATCGAGGTCGATTCAATCATATTTTTTATTAAGGTAATAGTTACATGTATTAATTGTTTTTGTTTAACGAATAGAGTTATTATTTTCACAAGGATTTAATCAAACTTGATAAAAAATTCGAGATCACTTTTGATGGACAAGTTATATCTTGTTTAACAAAAAGAATTTATAATTACCAATAAATTTTTAGTAAAATGATTCAAATCCTTTTATTTTTGAATTTGGAATATCCAATAAGAAAAAAAGTTCAAAAGATTTTTATTTGACAATATTTCCTTAAAGCCAAATCCTGTTTGGAATTTTTAGAAAATATTTTTATGAGTTATCTATTATTTTCCTTTTGAAAGTCAAATAAGTACAAGTTTCACACAGTACAATTATTTTTGGAGTAAAAAAGAGTTTAAATTTTGACCCTCAAAAAATATTGTTATTTTTACTTTCGAGACCAATTCCTGTTTACTCCTAATGAAAATTATTTTATTATTTTTTATTTTTTATCACTTATAATGAAATATTTGTCATGTACACTTTACCTTCTCTATCAAATCCACTTTATTTTTTTAATAAAAAAACATTTAAAATTTCTAACCATTTTTTTAAAAAATTAGCTAATTCAAGTAAGTCTTATTTCCTTGTCTGTATACATTTAACATCACCCTTTTAATTATTTTTGATTTTTACGATTATTTCAATAGGAACTCAACTAAGGATTTAACGTATTTTCATACTTGTATTTTTTTCCCTTTTCTTTTTTTTTATTACATTTTTTTTTTCGAAATGATTTGAGCGTTCAACATTATAAATTGAAATAACAATTCCAATTAATCTCTAGCAGTGGTTTTTCAAAATGATAAATTATAATTTTCAAAATCTAATGGGTAAAAAACTTACACAAGTATAAATTGAAAAATCAATTTTTTTAAAATATTTAGAAATTTGGTAAATTATTTTACCTAAACCATCAAAAATACTCTAAATATTTGATTTTTGAAATTTAGAGTATTCTATCTTCTACATTTTAAAAGATATTTCCCATTTTCATTTTTTCAAAAAAAAAAAAATAATTTTTTATTTTTGAAATTTTTATTTTTTTTATTTGTGCAAAATTAGAAAAAAATATATTTTTTTAGAAAATTTTAAATTGTTCCCACTAGAGTAAAATTTTATAAAAAAATTATTTTTGGTAAAATTTTGGGCCCAAGGCCAAAAAAAAAAAAAAATAATTTTTTAAATTTTTTTTGTAAACATATTTGAAAAAAAAAATTTTTTTTTTGGTCATATATATTATAAATAATAAAAAAAATAATACTTATATATTATTTCAAATTTTAAAAATAATTTATATATAACTAAAAAAAAATTTTTTTTATTTTAATTTTAATTATACAGTCTTAATTGATGATATTCGTTTCATATATATTTAAATAAAATTATTATAAAAATAGACCAAAATAAAAATATTAACAGCAAATTTTATATATAAAAATTTACAAATATTTTATTTGAATCTATTTTATAAAATAATTTATATATAAAAATATTATTTTCAAAAATTTTATTTTGGTAATTTTTTTTGATTTATCATTTTTTTAAGAAAAAATAAAAAAAAAATTTTTTTTATAATTTTTTTTATAATAATTTATTAAAAATTATTAGAAAAAAAAATTTATTTTATTAAAAAATCTTTATTATTAAACTCAAATAATATTTTTTTCATTATAAAAATTTGAAAGAATATTTTTATATAAAAAAATTTTTTTTTGAAATTTTAAAAAAAATTTAAATTTTTATATATAAAAAATTTTTAATAATTTTTTTTTAAAATTTTAAAAATAATTTTTTTTTTCCTATCAGATTTTTCTTTTATATTATTAATGTTAATAGAAAAAAGTAGTTTTAAAAAAAAAAAAAATTTTTTTCAATTAAAAACTTAGGGAAATTGTAAATTTTTTTGGTTATATTACTTGTTTAAAAATTTTAAAAAAATCAATTTTGAAGAAAAAAATATTTTCAATTTACAACAAATAGTCTAATGTCTCAACGGTAGAGCGCCAGATCTAGAGTAAAAAAATCTAATGTCACAAGTTCGAGATCTGGTAGTATCAAAAAATTTCTTATTTTTTTATTTTTTTTTTACAAAATTTCTTAAACTGGATCATTTAAAGTATCTGAGTTTACAAGCTGAGTTTAATTTGAATTTTGTTAGAAATTTTTTTTTTGAAAGAACACCAATTAATTAAGTACCAATTTTCTGGTAACATCTGAAAAAAAATTATTTTTTTCAGTAGAGAGAGTAGAAGTTTTAGTCAAAATATAATTTACTAATGTTTACTATTAAAAAAAAAATTTTTTTTTTTTTCAAAAAAAAAATATTCTTAAAATTGAGTTTAAACTTATGAAAGATCCTACTAAAAATATTTAAAAACACATTTTAATTTTCATTTTTGATGGGATCCTTAATTTCTATATTTATTGGCCAATATATCAAAAAAATATCCCAATTAAATTTTTTGAAAGTAAAAATTAAAAATGGGCAATATATCCTTAAATAAAGGTTCTAGAGAGCTATGGACATCAAAAATGAAATCTCCAAATAAAAATGAAATTATTTATGTGAAAAAAATTTTCAGATCCTTGATTTTCAATTCCGACTAGTGTATTGAAAACACAATTTTAATCAAAAATAATACAGTCCGATTTAAAAAAAGTAAGAAAACACTTCCTCTGAGTTGAATATACGTTTTAAATGAAAATCCCACATACGTTCAATTTTTATTTTTATTATTCACACTTTGATTTTTTTTCGTTGTTAAAACACACAAATTTGTTTTTTTCTGATTCAAGAACTTCTCTAACAAAAACAACCTCAACTTTTTTTCTATTTTTACAAATTAATTATAAGATTTCTATTCTAGGATTACAACTTTAGAGAATTTTTTGAGAAACCCTTTTTACTATTTGGTCATCAAGAGGCAATTGAATTGATTCAAAATTTATTCTTTGTTTTTTACCGGTTTTAATCAAAAAAAATTTTTTAAAAAAACTTCCTAAATGAATTGTTCGAGTAATGTATTTTATAGAAAGGATTGATAAATAATCATTTTAAAGATTTATAAGATTTGATGAAGGAGTTTATTTTTTCGTTTCTATAACTTTTAATTAAGGGTGCATTACTGAAAAAAAAAATACTTTTTGAGTTTCTTATGATATTCTACTTTTGAACCCATCATACCCCTTATTACTTTTTTAGTTGAAAGAATTAAAGCAAATCAGAGTTGAATCTTGAGAATTTTTCTTTGTTTTTTTTTTTTAAGAAATTTAAGGTTGGTCATTGAGTAGATTAAGTTAACCAGGTTTAGAAGAGTTTCTTTAAGAAGAGCTAACTGCTAAATTAAAATTTATTTTAATTCTCGAATAATTTTGATAATTTGATCCCAAAAGACCACTTTTTGTCACAAAAAAATACAAGTTAATCAGAGCTGAATCATTAATTTTTCAATTTTTGAAATTTTTTTTTATTGAAAAAATTGGTTTTGAATCAAGAGTTGAGTTTGGTCAAAATGAATAAAATTAATCAAACAGAAAACCTGGAAATAGACCCCTAAAGTATATTTTTGAGACGATTATTATCCTTTTGAAAGTAAAAAAAGATCATACATTGAAATAAATTTGTTTAAATCAAAGAAATAATAAAAAAAATTAAAAAACTATATTTTTTGAAGATAATTTCTTTATCTTATTAATTTGAGATGAGTCTAGAAAAATGATAATCCTGAATTTTTTGAAAAAATAATACAGTCAGTTTCACTTTTAAGGCACAAACTTTCAACGAAAATTAAGGCACAAAAAAATCTCAAATTAAGGCACAAAATTTGTAATTTTAATTTTTACAATTTATTTTTACTAGCATCTGAATTTTGTGCCTTAATTTGAGATTTTTTTTGTGCCTTAAATTTCGTTGAAAGTTTGTGCCTTAAAAGTGAAACTGACTGTATTAATATTTTTAATTTTTTTTTCAAAACCTATTGTGACAAATTTGGTTTCAAAATACCCCCTTTTAAATATTTTTATCAAATTCAGCCCAAATAAAATATACTATTTCAAAAATTAACATAAGGGGGAGGGAATTCGAGAAAAAAAACAGACTAAGTTATTCAAAAAAAAAAAAGAAAAAGAAAACTAAAATGATTTTAAAAAATCCCCGAGTTCTTAATTATTTTGAGTTTTTCAATTTTAATCGAAAATCAAAAATTATAAAATCAAAGTAAATAAATAAATACAATTAATTCTATGTAATAAAGAAAAATTGAAAAAATATCTGGTTTTCTACAGTCAGTTTCACTTTTAAAGAACAAACTTTCAACGAAATTTAAGGCACAAAAAAATTTCAAATTAAGGCACAAGATTTCGAATTTTATTTTTTACATATTATTTTACTAAAATTCTAAATTTTGTACTTGAATTTAGAGATTTTTTTTTTCAGTTCCTTAAATTTCATTCAAAGTTTGGGTCTCTTAAAAGTGGAACTGACTGTATCAAAAATTAAATCAATTTCTGAGAAAACAATTAGTTTAATTCGGACCCCCCCCCCCCCCCCAGAAAAAAAATACGAAAAAGAACAAAATTATTTTGATTTTTTTTATTAGGACACATGTTTTTCAAATATTTTTTTAAAATTTTTTAAAGCGATTAATTCAGTTTTTTTATTAAACTTGTATATTTTAAATATATTTTTATTCTAATTCATAGATACATATATTAAATAGTTAAATGAAAACAAATAAGAAAAAAAGAAAAAGAAGCCTTAAGAATTAAGAATTTTTTAAAAAGAGAAATTGGATTTTACTTGATAATCGATTTCCCGATAATCAATCAGAAGAAATTAAATCAGAAACAATTGAAAATATAGAAATTATTCCGGAATTTAAAGGCTGCCCAACCAAAAATTTAATCGAAAAAACAAAAATTTTAGATATTTTTGAAAGTTTTTTTCGATCAAGAATTGATTACAATTTTACTAAATGTACTGAATGAAGAGAGGGTAAGAAGGCTGAATGATGTTCAATTGAAATCAAAAGGTTTACCAATCGACAAAAAAGTTTTTAAAAAAGATTTGTTTAATTATCTAAGTTGTTTTATTGCTATGGGAATACATCCCAATACTGATATCTCGGATCATTGGAAAAAAAATTCAATTTTAGAGACAAAATGGATCAAAGATACTATGTCTAGGGGAAGATTTCAAGCAATACATAGATGTTGGAGGTTCAATAATAAAACAAGTTTTGATCAAGTAAGAAAGATTATTAAAAAATAAAAAAATGCATGGAAAATTGGGAATTAAGCAACCAAGTTGTAATTGATGAAACATTGATCAAAACAAAATGTCGATGTAAAATGATTGTCAGAATGCCGAGAAAACCACAAAAACAAGGCTTGAAAATTTGGGTTTTACAGTCAGTTTCACTTTTAAGGCACAAACTTTCAACGAAATTTAAGGCACAAAAAAAATCTCAAATTAAAGCACAAAATTCAAATTCTAGTAAAAATAAATTGTAAAAAAAAAATAACAAATTTTGTGCCTTAATTTGAGATTTTTTTGTGCTTTAAATTTCGTTGAAAGTTTGTGCCTTAAAAGTGAAACTGACTGTAGCGGATTCTGATAATTATTATTATTGTTGGGATCTTTATTCGGGACAATACGAAACTACCCACGAAACATTATTAAAATTGACAAAACATCTCCCTCTTGAAAAATACCCCAAATTTTATTTTAAAGTTATTGCAGATGCTTATTTTGGATCAACTAAATCTGTTAAAGAACTTTTAGATCTTGGTGTTAATTTCACTCTTATGTGTAGGAAAGATAGAACCTCTAAGATATTTAAAAATAGTTTAGGGAAATTGGTTGAAAATATAAAATGGAGGACTTGTTATCGTGATTTTGAATTAGGAATTACTGAAGAAAATTCTATTTTAGAAGATCTTGGGAATCAAATTAATTTTAATCGAAATAAAACTACAACTTTTAATTTCGGCAATTCAGTTACTACATCAATTTTCCACAAAAATTTATTATTATGTAAAGAGATTCAGAAAAATAATTTAGATAATAAAATAGTTTCACCATTAGAAAAGAAAGAAACAAAAAGAGTTGTTGCGACTTTTTTTAAAGATAAAAAACGAAGAAAAAATGGGTCAAATGATGTTTGTTTAGTATCAAATTGTTATGACGATAGCCCTGTTGAGTGTAAAAGAAAAAAATCACCAACAAAAATAAAACCAAAATTATGTGATCAATATTCAAAAGAAATGGATTACGTAGACAAATCTAATCAAAATATACATACTTGTTTATTTAATCATCGTAATAAAAAGTTGGAAAAGGGTCCTACTTTTTTATTTTTTAAAATTATCATGCACAACACCCAAGTAATCTACAGAAAAAACAATACTGAAGAACATTTGAAAAAAAACTAATACTAAAGAAACAAAATATTTTTTAGTAAAATTGGCCGAAGAATTGGTTGGGAAAAACTCAAAAAATATCTGATAGAATTCATATTTTAAAAAAGAGTGAATCACAGGACAGATTGCTTTTATTGTAGAAAACAACTGAAAAAAAGTTCATCAACACCATTTCATTGTTTTGAATGTAAAATGCATCTACATTTAAAGTGTTTTGAAACCTTACATTGGTCCTCAAAACATCAGATTAGCATTAAAAATACAACAAAATTTAAATAATTATAATTTATATTATTTTTATTATAATAACACACACACATATATATATATATATATATATTATATATATATATATAAATTTAACTAAAATAAAAAATTTAATAGGTTCTTTGTATTTTTATCTTTTTTGGTGAATATGTAATCAAAATTTAAGGTTTTTTCTTCTCGTTTGAGTTTAAACTCAATTTATA